>OX336400.1:1125117-1488357 GCA_946902985.2 Meconema thalassinum | reverse complement strand
TATGTCACAGTTTAGTGCAGCATAAAGCCGTACAGAATGAATATGTCGCAGTTTAGTGCAGCATAAAGCCATACAGAATGAATATGTCACAGTTTAGTGCAGCATAAAGCCGTACAGAATGAATATGTCACAGTTTAGTGCAGCATAAAGCCGTACAGAATGAATATGTCACGGTTTAGTGCCCCATAAAGCCGTACAGAATGAATATGTCACAGTTTAGTGCAGCATAAAGCCGTACAGAATGAATATGTCGCAGTTTAGTGCAGCATAAAGCCGTACAGAATGAATATGTCACAGTTTAGTGCAGCATAATGCCATCCAGAATTAATATGCCGCAGTTTAATGCAGCATAAAGCCGTACAGAATGAATATGTCACAGTTTAGTGCAGCATAAAGCCGTCCAGAATGAATATGTCACAGTTTAGTGCAGCATAAAGCCGTCCAGAATGAATATGTCACAGTTTAGTGCAGCATAAAGCCGTACAGAATGAATATGTCACAGTTTAGTGCAGCATAAAGACGTACAGAATGAATATGTCACAGTTTAGTGCAGCATAAAGCCCTACAGAATGAATATGTCACAGTTTAGTGCAGCATAAAGCCGTACAGAATGAATATGTCACAGTTTAGTGCAGCATAAAGCCATACAGAATGAATATGGTCACAGTTTAGTGCAGCATAAAGCCGTACAGAATGAATATGTCACAGTTTAGTGCAGCATAAAGCCGTACAGAATGAATATGTCACAGTTTAGTGCAGGATAAAGCCATACAGAATGAATATGTCACAGTTTAGTGCAGCATAAAGCCGTACAGAATGAATATGTCACAGTTTAGTGCAGCATAAAGCCATACAGAATGAATATGTCACAGTTTAGTGCAGCATAAAGCCGTACAGAATGAATATGTCACAGTTTAGTGCAGCATAACGCCGTACAGAATGAATATGTCACAGTTTAGTGCAGCATAAAGCCGTACAGAATGAATATGTCACAGTTTAGTGCAGCATAAAGCCGTACAGAATGAATATGTCGCAGTTTAGTGCAGCATAAAGCCATCCAGATTGAATATGTCACAGTTTAGTGCAGCATAAAGCCATACAGAATGAATATGTCACATATTAGTGCAGCATAAAGCCGTACAGAATGAATATGCCGCAGTTTAGTGCAGCATAAAGCCGTACAGAATGAATATGTCACAGTTTAGTGCAGCATAAAGCCGTACAGAATGAATATGCCGCAGTTTAGTGCAGCATAAAGCCGTACAGAATGAATATGTCACAGTTTAGTGCAGCATAAAGCCGTACAGAATGAATATGTCACAGTTTAGTGCAGCATAAAGCCGTACAGAATGAATATGTCACAGTTTAGTGCAGCAGAAAGCCATACAGAATGAATATGTCACAGTTTAGTGCCCCATAAAGCCGTACAGAATGAATATGTCACAGTTTAGTGCCCCATAAAGCCGTACAGAATGAATTTGTCAGAGTTTAGTGCAGCATAAAGCCGTCCAGAATGAATATGTCACAGTTTAGTGCAGCATAAAGCCATACAGAATGAATATGTCACAGTAGTGCCCCATAAAGCCGTACAGAATGAATATGTCACAGTTTAGTGCAGCATAAAGCCGTACAGAATGAATATGTCACAGTTTAGTGCAGCATAAAGCCATCCAGAATGAATATGTCACAGTTTAGTGCAGCATAAAGCCATACAGAATGAATATGTCATAGTTTAGTGCAGCATGAAGCCGTACAGAATGAATATGTCACAGTTTAGTGCAGCATAAAGCCATCCAGAATGAATATGTCACAGTTTAGTGCAGCATAAAGCCATACAGAATGAATATGTCACAAATTCGTGCAGCAAAAAGCCGTCCAGAATGAATATGTCACAGTTTAGTCCAGCATAAAGCCATCCAGAATGAATATGTCACAGTTTAGTGCAGCATAAAGCCATACAGAATGAATATGTCACAGTTTAGTGCAGCATAAAGCCGTACAGAATGAATATGTCACAGTTTAGTGCAGCATAAAGCCATCCAGAATGAATATGTCACAGTTTAGTGCAGCATAAAGCCATACAGAATGAATATGTCACAGTTTAGTGCAGCATGAAGCCGTACAGAATGAATATGTCACAGTTTAGTGCCCCATAAAGCCGTACAGAATGAATATGTCACAGTTTAGTGCAGCATAAAGCCATACAGAATGAATATGTCACAGTTTAGTGAAGCATAAAGCCGTACAGAATGAATATGTCACAGTTTAGTGCAGCATAAAGCCGTACAGAATGAATATGTCACAGTTTAGTGCCGCATAAAGCCATACAGAATGAATATGTCACAGTTTAGTGCAGCATAAAGCTGTACAGAATGAATATGTCACAGTTTAGTGCAGCATAAAGCCGTACAGAATGAATATGTCACAGTTTAGTGCAGCATAAAGCCGTACAGAATGAATATGTCACAGTTTAGTGCAGCATAAAGCCGTACAGAATGAATATGTCACAGTTTAGTGCAGCATAAAGCCGTACAGAATGCATATGTCGCAGTTTAGTGCAGCATAAAGCCATCCAGAATGAATATGTCACAGTTTAGTGCAGCATAAAGCCGTACAGAATGAATATGTCACAGTTTAGTGCAGCATAAAGCCGTACAGAATGAAGATGTCGCAGTTTAGTGCAGCATAAAGCCGTACAGAATGAATATGTCACAGTTTAGTGCAGCATAAAGCCGTACAGAATGATTATGTCGCAGTTTAGTGCAGCATAAAGCCATACAGAATGAATATGTCACAATTTAGTGCAGCATAAAGCCGTACAGAATGAATATGTCGCAGTTTAGTGCAGCCAAAGCCGTACAGAATGAATATGTCACAGTTTAGTGCAGCATAAAGCCATACAGAATGAATATGTCACAGTTTAGTGCAGCATAAAGCCGTACAGAATGAATATGTCACGGTTTAGTGCAGCATAAAGCCGTACAGAATGAATATGTCACAGTTTAGTGCCCCATAAAGCCGTACAGAATGAATATGTCACAGTTTAGTGCAGCATAAAGCCGTACAGAATGAATATGTCGCAGTTTAGTGCAGCATAAAGCCGTACAGAATGAATATGTCACAGTTTAGTGCAGCATAAAGCCATCCAGAATGAATATGCCGCAGTTTAATGCAGCATAAAGCCGTACAGAATGAATATGTCACAGTTTAGTGCAGCATAAAGCCGTACAGAATGAATATGTCACAGTTTAGTGCAGCATAAAGCCGTCCAGAATGAATATGTCACAGTTTAGTGCAGCATAAAGCCCTACAGAATGAATATGTCACAGTTTAGTGCAGCATAAAGCCGTACAGAATGAATATGTCACAGTTTAGTGCAGCATAAAGCCGTACAGAATGAATATGTCGCAGTTTAGTGCAGCATAAAGCCATCCAGAATGAATATGTCACAGTTTAGTGCAGCATAAAGCCATACAGAATGAATATGTCACAGTTTAGTGCAGCATAAAGCCGTACAGAATGAATATGTCACAGTTTAGTGCAGCATAAAGCCGTACAGAATGAATATGTCACAGTTTATTGCAGCATAAAGCCATACAGAATGAATATGTCATAGTTTAGTGCAGCATAAAGCCGTACAGAATGAATATGTCACAGTTTAGTGCAGCATAAAGCCATACAGAATGAATATGTCACAGTTTAGTGCAGCATAAAGCCGTACAGAATGAATATGTCACAGTTTAGTGCAGCATAAAGCCGTACAGAATGAATATGTCGCAGTTTAGTGCAGCATAAAGCCATACAGAATGAATATGTCACAGTTTAGTGCAGCATAAAGCCGTACAGAATGAATATGTCACAGTTTAGTGCAGCATAAAGCCGTACAGAATGAATATGTCACAGTTTAGTGCCCCATAAAGCCGTACAGAATGAATATGTCACAGTTTAGTGCAGAATAAAGCCGTACAGAATGAATATGTCGCAGTTTAGTGCAGTATAAAGCCGTACAGAATGAATATGTCACAGTTTAGTGCAGCATAATGCCATCCAGAATGAATATGCCGCAGTTTAATGCAGCATAAAGCCGTACAGAATGAATATGTCACAGTTTAGTGCAGCATAAAGCCGTCCAGAATGAATATGTCACAGTTTAGTGCAGCATAAAGCCGTCCAGAATGAATATGTCACAGTTTAGTGCAGCATAAAGCCGTACAGAATGAATATGTCACAGTTTAGTGCAGCATAAAGCCGTACAGAATGAATATGTCACAGTTTAGTGCAGCATAAAGCCGTACAGAATGAATATGTCGCAGTTTAGTGCAGCATAAAGCCATCCAGAATGAATATGTCACAGTTTAGTGCAGCATAAAGCCATACAGAATGAATATGTCACAGTTTAGTGCAGCATAAAGCCGTACAGAATGAATATGTCACAGTTTAGTGCAGCATAAAGCCGTACAGAATGAATATGTCACAGTTTAGTGCAGCATAAAGCCATACAGAATGAATATGTCACAGTTTAGTGCAGCATAAAGCCGTACAGAATGAATATGTCACAGTTTAGTGCAGCATAAAGCCATACAGAATGAATATGTCACAGTTTAGTGCAGAATAAAGCCGTACAGAATGAATATGTCACAGTTTAGTGCAGCATAACGCCGTACAGAATGAATATGTCACAGTTTAGTGCAGCATAAAGCCGTACAGAATGAATATGTCACAGTTTAGTGCAGCATAAAGCCGTACAGAATGAATATGTCGCAGTTTAGATCAGCATAAAGCCATCCAGATTGAATATGTCACAGTTTAGTGCAGCATAAAGCCATACAGAATGAATATGTCACAGTTTAGTGCAGCATAAAGCCGTACAGAATGAATATGCCGCAGTTTAGTGCAGCATAAAGCCGTACAGAATGAATATGTCACAGTTTAGTGCAGCATAAAGCCGTACAGAATGAATATGCCGCAGTTTAGTGCAGCATAAAGCCGTACAGAATGAATATGTCACAGTTTAGTGCAGCATAAAGCCGTACAGAATGAATATGTCACAGTTTAGTGCAGCATAAAGCCGTACAGAATGAATATGTCACAGTTTAGTGCAGCATAAAGCCATACAGAATGAATATGTAACAGTTTAGTGCCCCATAAAGCCGTACAGAATGAATATGTCACAGTTTAGTGCCCCATAAAGCCGTACAGAATGAATATGTCAGAGTTTAGTGCAGCATAAAGCCGTCCAGAATGAATATGTCACAGTTTAGTGCAGCATAAAGCCATACAGAATGAATATGTCACAGTAGTGCCCCATAAAGCCGTACAGAATGAATATGTCACAGTTTAGTGCAGCATAAAGCCGTACAGAATGAATATGTCACAGTTTAGTGCAGCATAAAGCCATCCAGAATGAATATGTCACAGTTTAGTGCAGCATAAAGCCATACAGAATGAATATGTCACAGTTTAGTGCAGCATGAAGCCGTACAGAATGAATATGTCACAGTTTAGTGCAGCATAAAGCCATCCAGAATGATTATGTCACAGTTTAGTGCAGCATAAAGCCATACAGAATGAATATGTCACAAATTAGTGCAGCAAAAAGCCGTCCAGAATGAATATGTCACAGTTTAGTCCAGCATAAAGCCATCCAGAATGAATATGTCACAGTTTAGTGCAGCATAAAGCCATACAGAATGAATATGTCACAGTTTAGTGCAGCATAAAGCCGTACAGAATGAATATGTCACAGTTTAGTGCAGCATAAAGCCATCCAGAATGAATATGTCACAGTTTAGTGCAGCATTAAGCCATACAGAATGAATATGTCACAGTTTAGTGCAGCATAAAGCCGTACAGAATGAATATGTCACTGTTTAGTGCAGCATAAAGCCATCCAGAATGAATATGTCACAGTTTAGTGCAGCATAAAGCCATACAGAATGAATATGTCACAGTTTAGTGCCCCATAAAGCTGTACAGAATGAATATGTCACAGTTGGGGGCCCCATAAAGCCGTACAGAATGAATATGTCACAGTTTAGTGCAGCATAAAGCCATCCAGAATGAATATGTCACAGTTTAGTGCAGCATAAAGCCATACAGAATGAATATGTCACAGTTTAGTGCCCCATAAAGCCGTACAGAATGAATATGTCACAGTTTAGTGCAGCAAAAAGCTGTACAGAATGAATATGTCACAGTTTAGTGCAGCATAAAGCCGTACAGAATGAATATGTCACAGTTTAGTGCCCCATAAAGCCGTACAGAATGAATATGTCACAGTTTAGTGCAGCATAAAGCCGTACAGAATGAATATGTCACAGTTTAGTCCAGCATAAAGCCATACAGAATGAATATGTCACAGTTTAGTGCAGCATAAAGCCATACAGAATGAATATGTCACAGTTTAGTGCCCCATAAAGCCGTACAGAATGAATATGTCACAGTTTAGTGCAGCATAAAGCCGTACAGAATGAATATGTCACAGTTTAGTGCAGCATAAAGCCATACAGAATGAATATGTCACAGTTTAGTGCAGCATAAAGCCGTATAGAATGAATATGTCACAGTTTAGTGCAGCATAAAGCCGTACAGAATGAATATGTCACAGTTTAGTGCAGCATAAAGCCGTACAGAATGAATATGTCACAGTTTAGTGCAGCATAAAGCCGTACAGAATGAATATGTCACAGTTTAGTGCAGCATAAAGCCGTACAGAATGAATATGTCACAGTTTAGTGCAGCATAAAGCCGTACAGAATGCATATGTCGCAGTTTAGTGCAGCATAAAGCCATCCAGAATGAATATGTCACAGTTTAGTGCAGCATAAAGCCGTACAGAATGAATATGTCACAGTTTAGTGCAGCATAAAGCCGTACAGAATGAAAATGTCGCAGTTTAGTGCAGCATAAAGCCGTACAGAATGAATATGTCACAGTTTAGTGCAGCATAAAGCCGTACAGAATGAATATGTCGCAGTTTAGTGCAGCATAAAGCCATACAGAATGAATATGTCACAATTTAGTGCAGCATAAAGCCGTACAGAATGAATATGTCGCAGTTTAGTGCAGCCAAAGCCGTACAGAATGAATATGTCACAGTTTAGTGCAGCATAAAGCCATACAGAATGAATATGTCACAGTTTAGTGCAGCATAAAGCCGTACAGAATGAATATGTCACGGTTTAGTGCAGCATAAAGCCGTACAGAATGAATATGTCACACTTTAGTGCCCCATAAAGCCGTACAGAATGAATATGTCACAGTTTAGTGCAGCATAAAGCCGTACAGAATGAATATGTCGCAGTTTAGTGCAGCATAAAGCCGTACAGAATGAATATGTCACAGTTTAGTGCAGCATAAAGCCATCCAGAATGAATATGCCGCAGTTTAATGCAGCATAAAGCCGTACAGAATGAATATGTCACAGTTTAGTGCAGCATAAAGCCGTCCAGAATGAATATGTCACAGTTTAGTGCAGCATAAAGCCGTCCAGAATGAATATGTCACAGTTCAGTGCAGCATAAAGCCATACAGAATGAATATGTCACAGTTTAGTGCAGCATAAAGCCGTACAGAATGAATATGTCACAGTTTAGTGCAGCATAAAGCCGTACAGAATGAATATGTCGCAGTTTAGTGCAGCATAAAGCCATCCAGAATGAATATGTCACAGTTTAGTGCAGCATAAAGCCATACAGAATGAATATGTCACAGTTTAGTGCAGCATAAAGCCGTACAGAATGTATATGTCACAGTTTAGTGCAGCATAAAGCCGTACAGAATGAATATGTCACAGTTTAGTGCAGCATAAAGCCATACAGAATGAATATGTCACAGTTTAGTGCAGCATAAAGCCGTACAGAATGAATATGTCACAGTTTAGTGCAGCATAAAGCCATACAGAATGAATATGTCACAGTTTAGTGCAGCATAAAGCCGTACAGAATGAATATGTCACAGTTTAGTGCAGCATAAAGCCGTACAGAATGAATATGTCGCAGTTTAGTGCAGCATCAAGCCGTACAGAATGAATATGTCACAGTTTAGTGCAGCATAAAGCCGTACAGAATGAATATGTCGCAGTTTAGTGCAGCATAAACCCATCCAGAATGAATATGTCACAGTTTAGTGCAGCATAAAGCCATACAGAATGAATATGTCACAGTTTATTGCAGCATAAAGCCGTACAGAATGAATATGCCGCAGTTTAGTGCCCCATAAAGATGTACAGAATGAATATGTCACAGTTTAGTACCCCATAAAGCCGTACAGAATGAATATGTCACAGTTTAGTGCAGCATAAAGCCATCCAGAATGAATATGTCACAGTTTAGTGCAGCATAAAGCCATACAGAATGAATATGTCACAGTTTAGAGCAGCATAAAGCCATCCAGAATGAATATTTCACAGTTTAGTGCCCCATAAAGCCGTACAGAATGAATATGTCACAGTTTCGTGCAGCAAAAAGCTGTACAGAATGAATATGTCACAGTTTAGTGCAGCATAAAGCCGTACAGAATGAATATGTCACAGTTTAGTGCCCCATAAAGCCGTACAGAATGAATATGTCACAGTTTAGTGCAGCATAAAGCCGTACAGAATGAATATGTCACAGTTTAGTCCAGCATAAATCCATACAGAATGAATATGTCACAGTTTAGTGCAGCATAAAGCCATACAGAATGAATATGTCACAGTTTAGTGCCCAATAAAGCCGTACAGAATGAATATGTCACAGTTTAGTGCAGCATAAAGCCGTACAGAATGAATATGTCACAGTTTAGTGCAGCATAAAGCCATACAGAATGAATATGTCACAGTTTAGTGCAGCATAAAGCCGTATAGAATGAATATGTCACAGTTTAGTGCAGCATAAAGCCGTACAGAATGAATATGTCACAGTTTAGTGCAGCATAAAGCCGTACAGAATGAATATGTCACAGTTTAGTGCAGCATAAAGCCATACAGAATGAATATGTCACAGTTTAGTGCAGCATGAAGCCGTACAGAATGAATATGTCACAGTTTAGTGCCCCATAAAGCCGTACAGAATGAATATGTCACAGTTTAGTGCAGCATAAAGCCATATAGAATGAATATGTCACAGTTTAGTGAAGCATAAAGCCGTACAGAATGAATATGTCACAGTTTAGTGCAGCATAAAGCCGTACAGAATGAATATGTCACAGTTTAGTGCAGCATAAAGCCATACAGAATGAATATGTCACAGTTTAGTGCAGCATAAAGCTGTACAGAATGAATATGTCACAGTTTAGTGCAGCATAAAGCCGTACAGAATGAATATGTCACAGTTTAGTGCAGCATAAAGCCGTACAGAATGAATATGTCACAGTTTAGTGCAGCATAAAGCCGTACAGAATGAATATGTCACAGTTTAGTGCAGCATAAAGCCGTACAGAATGCATATGTCGCAGTTTAGTGCAGCATAAAGCCATCCAGAATGAATATGTCACAGTTTAGTGCAGCATAAAGCCGTACAGAATGAATATGTCACAGTTTAGTGCAGCATAAAGCCGTACAGAATGAAAATGTCGCAGTTTAGTGCAGCATAAAGCCGTACAGAATGAATATGTCACAGTTTAGTGCAGCATAAAGCCGTACAGAATGAATATGTCGCAGTTTAGTGCAGCATAAAGCCATACAGAATGAATATGTCACAATTTAGTGCAGCATAAAGCCGTACAGAATGAATATGTCGCAGTTTAGTGCAGCCAAAGCCGTACAGAATGAATATGTCACAGTTTAGTGCAGCATAAAGCCATACAGAATGAATATGTCACAGTTTAGTGCAGCATAAAGCCGTACAGAATTAATATGTCACGGTTTAGTGCAGCATAAAGCCGTACAGAATGAATATGTCACAGTTTAGTGCCCCATAAAGCAGTACAGAATGAATATGTCACAGTTTAGTGCAGCATAAAGCCGTACAGAATGAATATGTCGCAGTTTAGTGCAGCATAAAGCCGTACAGAATGAATATGTCACAGTTTAGTGCAGCATAAAGCCATCCAGAATGAATATGCCGCAGTTTAATGCAGCATAAAGCCGTACAGAATGAATATGTCACAGTTTAGTGCAGCATAAAGCCGTCCAGAATGAATATGTCACAGTTTAGTGCAGCATAAAGCCGTCCAGAATGAATATGTCACAGTTTAGTGCAGCATAAAGCCCTACAGAATGAATATGTCACAGTTTAGTGCAGCATAAAGCCGTACAGAATGAATATGTCACAGTTTAGTGCAGCATAAAGCCGTACAGAATGAATATGTCGCAGTTTAGTGCAGCATAAAGCCATCCAGAATGAATATGTCACAGTTTAGTGCAGCATAAAGCCATACAGAATGAATATGTCACAGTTTAGTGCAGCATAAAGCCGTACAGAATGAATATGTCACAGTTTAGTGCAGCATAAAGCCGTACAGAATGAATATGTCTCAGTTTAGTGCAGCATAAAGCCATACAGAATGAATATGTCACAGTTTAGTGCAGCATAAAGCCGTACAGAATGAATATGTCACAGTTTAGTGCAGCATAAAGCCATACAGAATGAATATGTCACAGTTTAGTGCAGCATAAAGCCGTACAGAATGAATATGTCACAGTTTAGTGCAGCATAAAGCCGTACAGAATGAATATGTCGCAGTTTAGTGCAGCATAAAGCCATACAGAATGAATATGTCACAGTTTAGTGCAGCATAAAGCCGTACAGAATGAATATGTCACAGTTTAGTGCAGCATAAAGCCGTACAGAATGAATATGTCACGGTTTAGTGCCCCATAAAGCCGTACAGAATGAATATGTCACAGTTTAGTGCAGCATAAAGCCGTACAGAATGAATATGTCGCAGTTTAGTGCAGCATAAAGCCGTACAGAATGAATATGTCACAGTTTAGTGCAGCATAATGCCATCCAGAATTAATATGCCGCAGTTTAATGCAGCATAAAGCCGTACAGAATGAATATGTCACAGTTTAGTGCAGCATAAAGCCGTCCAGAATGAATATGTCACAGTTTAGTGCAGCATAAAGCCGTCCAGAATGAATATGTCACAGTTTAGTGCAGCATAAAGCCGTACAGAATGAATATGTCACAGTTTAGTGCAGCATAAAGACGTACAGAATGAATATGTCACAGTTTAGTGCAGCATAAAGCCCTACAGAATGAATATGTCACAGTTTAGTGCAGCATAAAGCCGTACAGAATGAATATGTCACAGTTTAGTGCAGCATAAAGCCATACAGAATGAATATGTCACAGTTTAGTGCAGCATAAAGCCGTACAGAATGAATATGTCACAGTTTAGTGCAGCATAAAGCCGTACAGAATGAATATGTCACAGTTTAGTGCAGGATAAAGCCATACAGAATGAATATGTCACAGTTTAGTGCAGCATAAAGCCGTACAGAATGTATATGTCACAGTTTAGTGCAGCATAAAGCCATACAGAATGAATATGTCACAGTTTAGTGCAGCATAAAGCCGTACAGAATGAATATGTCACAGTTTAGTGCAGCATAACGCCGTACAGAATGAATATGTCACAGTTTAGTGCAGCTTAAAGCCGTACAGAATGAATATGTCACAGTTTAGTGCAGCATAAAGCCGTACAGAATGAATATGTCGCAGTTTAGTGCAGCATAAAGCCATCCAGATTGAATATGTCACAGTTTAGTGCAGCATAAAGCCATACAGAATGAATATGTCACAGTTTAGTGCAGCATAAAGCCGTACAGAATGAATATGCCGCAGTTTAGTGCAGCATAAAGCCGTACAGAATGAATATGTCCCAGTTTAGTGCAGCATAAAGCCGTACAGAATGAATATGCCGCAGTTTAGTGCAGCATAAAGCCGTACAGAATGAATATGTCACAGTTTAGTGCAGCATAAAGCCGTACAGAATGAATATGTCACAGTTTAGTGCAGCATAAAGCCGTACAGAATGAATATGTCACAGTTTAGTGCAGCATAAAGCCATACAGAATGAATATGTCACAGTTTAGTGCCCCATAAAGCCGTACAGAATGAATATGTCACAGTTTAGTGCCCCATAAAGCCGTACAGAATGAATATGTCAGAGTTTAGTGCAGCATAAAGCCGTCCAGAATGAATTTGTCACAGTTTAGTGCAGCATAAAGCCATACAGAATGAATATGTCACAGTAGTGCCCCATAAAGCCGTACAGAATGAATATGTCACAGTTTAGTGCAGCATAAAGCCGTACAGAATGAATATGTCACAGTTTAGTGCAGCATAAAGCCATCCAGAATGAATATGTCACAGTTTAGTGCAGCATAAAGCCATACAGAATGAATATGTCATAGTTTAGTGCAGCATGAAGCCGTACAGAATGAATATGTCACAGTTTAGTGCAGCATAAAGCCATCCAGAATGAATATGTCACAGTTTAGTGCAGCATAAAGCCATACAGAATGAATATGTCACAAATTCGTGCAGCAAAAAGCCGTCCAGAATGAATATGTCACAGTTTAGTCCAGCATAAAGCCATCCAGAATGAATATGTCACAGTTTAGTGCAGCATAAAGCCATACAGAATGAATATGTCACAGTTTAGTGCAGCATAAAGCCGTACAGAATGAATATGTCACAGTTTAGTGCAGCATAAAGCCATCCAGAATGAATATGTCACAGTTTAGTGCAGCATAAAGCCATACAGAATGAATATGTCACAGTTTAGTGCAGCATAAAGCCGTACAGAATGAATATGTCACAGTTTAGTGCAGCATAAAGCCATCCAGAATGAATATGTCACAGTTTAGTGCAGCATAAAGCCATACAGAATGAATATGTCACAGTTTAGTGCCCCATAAAGCTGTACAGAATGAATATGTCACAGTTTATTGCCCCATAAAGCCGTACAGAATGAATATGTCACAGTTTAGTGCAGCATAAAGCCATCCAGAATGAATATGTCACAGTTTAGTGCAGCATAAAGCCATACAGAATGAATATGTCACAGTTTAGTGCCCCATAAAGCCGTACAGAATGAATATGTCACAGTTTAGTGCAGCAAAAAGCTGTACAGAATGAATATGTCACAGTTTAGTGCAGCATAAAGCCGTACAGAATGAATATGTCACAGTTTAGTGCAGCATAAAGCCGTACAGAATGAATATGTCGCAGTTTAGTGCAGCATAAAGCCATACAGAATGAATATGTCACAATTTAGTGCAGCATAAAGCCGTACAGAATGAATATGTCGCAGTTTAGTGCAGCCAAAGCCGTACAGAATGAATATGTCACAGTTTAGTGCAGCATAAAGCCATACAGAATGAATATGTCACAGTTTAGTGCAGCATAAAGCCGTACAGAATTAATATGTCACGGTTTAGTGCAGCATAAAGCCGTACAGAATGAATATGTCACAGTTTAGTGCCCCATAAAGCAGTACAGAATGAATATGTCACAGTTTAGTGCAGCATAAAGCCGTACAGAATGAATATGTCGCAGTTTAGTGCAGCATAAAGCCGTACAGAATGAATATGTCACAGTTTAGTGCAGCATAAAGCCATCCAGAATGAATATGGCGCAGTTTAATGCAGCATAAAGCCGTACAGAATGAATATGTCACAGTTTAGTGCAGCATAAAGCCGTCCAGAATGAATATGTCACAGTTTAGTGCAGCATAAAGCCGTCCAGAATGAATATGTCACAGTTTAGTGCAGCATAAAGCCCTACAGAATGAATATGTCACAGTTTAGTGCAGCATAAAGCCGTACAGAATGAATATGTCACAGTTTAGTGCAGCATAAAGCCGTACAGAATGAATATGTCGCAGTTTAGTGCAGCATAAAGCCATCCAGAATGAATATGTCACAGTTTAGTGCAGCATAAAGCCATACAGAATGAATATGTCACAGTTTAGTGCAGCATAAAGCCGTACAGAATGAATATGTCACAGTTTAGTGCAGCATAAAGCCGTACAGAATGAATATGTCACAGTTTAGTGCAGCATAAAGCCATACAGAATGAATATGTCACAGTTTAGTGCAGCATAAAGCCGTACAGAATGAATATGTCACAGTTTAGTGCAGCATAAAGACATACAGAATGAATATGTCACAGTTTAGTGCAGCATAAAGCCGTACAGAATGAATATGTCACAGTTTAGTGCAGCATAAAGCCGTACAGAATGAATATGTCGCAGTTTAGTGCAGCATAAAGCCATACAGAATGAATATGTCACAGTTTAGTGCAGCATAAAGCCGTACAGAATGAATATGTCATAGTTTAGTGCAGCATAAAGCCGTACAGAATGAATATGTCACGGTTTAGTGCCCCATAAAGCCGTACAGAATGAATATGTCACAGTTTAGTGCAGCATAAAGCCGTACAGAATGAATATGTCGCAGTTTAGTGCAGCATAAAGCCGTACAGAATGAATATGTCACAGTTTAGTGCAGCATAATGCCATCCAGAATTAATATGCCGCAGTTTAATGCAGCATAAAGCCGTACAGAATGAATATGTCACAGTTTAGTGCAGCATAAAGCCGTCCAGAATGAATATGTCACAGTTTAGTGCAGCATAAAGCCGTCCAGAATGAATATGTCACAGTTTAGTGCAGCATAAAGCCGTACAGAATGAATATGTCACAGTTTAGTGCAGCATAAAGACGTACAGAATGAATATGTCACAGTTTAGTGCAGCATAAAGCCCTACAGAATGAATATGTCACAGTTTAGTGCAGCATAAAGCCGTACAGAATGAATATGTCACAGTTTAGTGCAGCATAAAGCCATACAGAATGAATATGTCACAGTTTAGTGCAGCATAAAGCCGTACAGAATGAATATGTCACAGTTTAGTGCAGCATAAAGCCGTACAGAATGAATATGTCACAGTTTAGTGCAGGATAAAGCCATACAGAATGAATATGTCACAGTTTAGTGCAGCATAAAGCCGTACAGAATGAATATGTCACAGTTTAGTGCAGCATAAAGCCGTACAGAATGAATATGTCACAGTTTAGTGCCCCATAAAGCCGTACAGAATGAATATGTCACAGTTTAGTGCAGCATAAAGCCGTACAGAATGAATATGTCACAGTTTAGTGCAGCATAAAGCCCTACAGAATGAATATGTCACAGTTTAGTGCAGCATAAAGCCGTACAGAATGAATATGTCACAGTTTAGTGCAGCATAAAGCCGTACAGAATGAATATGTCGCAGTTTAGTGCAGCATAAAGCCATCCAGAATGAATATGTCACAGTTTAGTGCAGCATAAAGCCATACAGAATGAATATGTCACAGTTTAGTGCCCCATAAAGCCGTACAGAATGAATATGTCACAGTTTAGTGCCCCATAAAGCCGTACAGAATGAATATGTCACGGTTTAGTGCAGCATAAAGCCGTACAGAATGAATATGTCACAGTTTAGTGCAGCATAAAGCCGTACAGAATGCATATGTCGCAGTTTAGTGCAGCATAAAGCCATCCAGAATGAATATGTCACAGTTTAGTGCAGCATAAAGCCGTACAGAATGAATATGTCACAGTTTAGTGCAGCATAAAGCCGTACAGAATGAAAATGTCGCAGTTTAGTGCAGCATAAAGCCGTACAGAATGAATATGTCACAGTTTAGTGCAGCATAAAGCCGTACAGAATGAATATGTCGCAGTTTAGTGCAGCATAAAGCCATACAGAATGAATATGTCACAATTTAGTGCAGCATAAAGCCGTACAGAATGAATATGTCGCAGTTTAGTGCAGCCAAAGCCGTACAGAATGAATATGTCACAGTTTAGTGCAGCATAAAGCCATACAGAATGAATATGTCACAGTTTAGTGCAGCATAAAGCCGTACAGAATTAATATGTCACGGTTTAGTGCAGCATAAAGCCGTACAGAATGAATATGTCACAGTTTAGTGCCCCATAAAGCAGTACAGAATGAATATGTCACAGTTTAGTGCAGCATAAAGCCGTACAGAATGAATATGTCGCAGTTTAGTGCAGCATAAAGCCGTACAGAATGAATATGTCACAGTTTAGTGCAGCATAAAGCCATCCAGAATGAATATGCCGCAGTTTAATGCAGCATAAAGCCGTACAGAATGAATATGTCACAGTTTAGTGCAGCATAAAGCCGTCCAGAATGAATATGTCACAGTTTAGTGCAGCATAAAGCCGTCCAGAATGAATATGTCACAGTTTAGTGCAGCATAAAGCCGTACAGAATGAATATGTCACAGTTTAGTGCAGCATAAAGCCGTACAGAATGAATATGTCACAGTTTAGTGCAGCATAAAGCCGTACAGAATGAATATGTCGCAGTTTAGTGCAGCATAAAGCCATCCAGAATGAATATGTCACAGTTTAGTGCAGCATAAAGCCATACAGAATGAATATGTCACAGTTTAGTGCAGCATAAAGCCGTACAGAATGAATATGTCACAGTTTAGTGCAGCATAAAGCCGTACAGAATAAATATGTCACAGTTTAGTGCAGCATAAAGCCATACAGAATGAATATGTCACAGTTTAGTGCAGCATAAAGCCGTACAGAATGAATATGTCACAGTTTAGTGCAGCATAAAGCCATACAGAATGAATATGTCACGGTTTAGTGCAGCATAAAGCCGTACAGAATGAATATGTCACAGTTTAGTGCAGCATAAAGCCGTACAGAATGAATATGTCGCAGTTTAGTGCAGCATAAAGCCATACAGAATGAATATGTCACAGTTTAGTGCAGCATAAAGCCGTACAGAATGAATATGTCACAGTTTAGTGCAGCATAAAGCCGTACAGAATGAATATGTCACGGTTTAGTGCCCCATAAAGCCGTACAGAATGAATATGTCACAGTTTAGTGCAGCATAAAGCCGTACAGAATGAATATGTCGCAGTTTAGTGCAGCATAAAGCCGTACAGAATGAATATGTCACAGTTTAGTGCAGCATAATGCCATCCAGAATTAATATGCCGCAGTTTAATGCAGCATAAAGCCGTACAGAATGAATATGTCACAGTTTAGTGCAGCATAAAGCCGTCCAGAATGAATATGTCACAGTTTAGTGCAGCATAAAGCCGTCCAGAATGAATATGTCACAGTTTAGTGCAGCATAAAGCCGTACAGAATGAATATGTCACAGTTTAGTGCAGCATAAAGACGTACAGAATGAATATGTCACAGTTTAGTGCAGCATAAAGCCCTACAGAATGAATATGTCACAGTTTAGTGCAGCATAAAGCCGTACAGAATGAATATGTCACAGTTTAGTGCAGCATAAAGCCATACAGAATGAATATGTCACAGTTTAGTGCAGCATAAAGCCGTACAGAATGAATATGTCACAGTTTAGTGCAGCATAAAGCCGTACAGAATGAATATGTCACAGTTTAGTGCAGGATAAAGCCATACAGAATGAATATGTCACAGTTTAGTGCAGCATAAAGCCGTACAGAATGAATATGTCACAGTTTAGTGCAGCATAAAGCCATACAGAATGAATATGTCACAGTTTAGTGCAGCATAAAGCCGTACAGAATGAATATGTCACAGTTTAGTGCAGCATAACGCCGTACAGAATGAATATGTCACAGTTTAGTGCAGCATAAAGCCGTACAGAATGAATATGTCACAGTTTAGTGCAGCATAAAGCCGTACAGAATGAATATGTCGCAGTTTAGTGCAGCATAAAGCCATCCAGATTGAATATGTCACAGTTTAGTGCAGCATAAAGCCATACAGAATGAATATGTCACATATTAGTGCAGCATAAAGCCGTACAGAATGAATATGCCGCAGTTTAGTGCAGCATAAAGCCGTACAGAATGAATATGTCACAGTTTAGTGCAGCATAAAGCCGTACAGAATGAATATGCCGCAGTTTAGTGCAGCATAAAGCCGTACAGAATGAATATGTCACAGTTTAGTGCAGCATAAAGCCGTACAGAATGAATATGTCACAGTTTAGTGCAGCATAAAGCCGTACAGAATGAATATGTCACAGTTTAGTGCAGCATAAAGCCATACAGAATGAATATGTCACAGTTTAGTGCCCCATAAAGCCGTACAGAATGAATATGTCACAGTTTAGTGCCCCATAAAGCCGTACAGAATGAATTTGTCAGAGTTTAGTGCAGCATAAAGCCGTCCAGAATGAATATGTCACAGTTTAGTGCAGCATAAAGCCATACAGAATGAATATGTCACAGTAGTGCCCCATAAAGCCGTACAGAATGAATATGTCACAGTTTAGTGCAGCATAAAGCCGTACAGAATGAATATGTCACAGTTTAGTGCAGCATAAAGCCATCCAGAATGAATATGTCACAGTTTAGTGCAGCATAAAGCCATACAGAATGAATATGTCATAGTTTAGTGCAGCATGAAGCCGTACAGAATGAATATGTCACAGTTTAGTGCAGCATAAAGCCATCCAGAATGAATATGTCACAGTTTAGTGCAGAGCATAAAGCCGTACAGAATGAATATGTCACAGTTTAGTGCAGCATAAAGCCGTACAGAATGAATATGTCACAGTTTAGTGCAGCATAAAGCCATACAGAATGAATATGTCACAGTTTAGTGCAGCATAAAGCCGTACAGAATGAATATGTCACAGTTTAGTGCAGCATAAAGCCATACAGAATGAATATGTCACAGTTTAGTGCAGCATAAAGCCGTACAGAATGAATATGTCACAGTTTAGTGCAGCATAAAGCCGTACAGAATGAATATGTCACAATTTAGTGCAGCATAAAGCCGTATAGAATGAATATGTCACAGTTTAGTGCAGCATAAAGCCGTACAGAATGAATATGTCGCAGTTTAGTGCAGCATAAAGCCATCCAGAATGAATATGTCACAGTTTAGTGCAGCATAAAGCCATACAGAATGAATATGTCACAGTTTAGTGCAGCATAAAGCCGTACAGAATGAATATGCCGCAGTTTAGTGCAGCATAAAGCCGTCCAGAATGAATATGTCACAGTTTAGTGCAGCATAAAGCCGTCCAGAATGAATATGTCACAATTTAGTGCAGCATAAAGCCGTACAGAATGAATATGTCACAGTTTAGTGCAGCATAAAGCCGTACAGAATGAATATGTCGCAGTTGAGTGCAGCATACAGCCATCCAGAATGAATATGTCACAGTTTAGTGCAGCATAAAGCCATACAGAATGAATATGTCACAGTTTAGTGCAGCATAAAGCCGTACAGAATGAATATGTCACAGTTTAGTGCAGCATAAAGCCGTACAGAATGAATATGTCACAGTTTAGTGCAGCATAAAGCCATACAGAATGAATATGTCACAGTTTAGTGCAGCATAAAGCCGTACAGAATGAATATGTCACAGTTTAGTGCAGCATAAAGCCATACAGAATGAATATGTCACAGTTTAGTGCAGCATAAAGCCGTACAGAATGAATATGTCACAGTTTAGTGCAGCATAAAGCCGTACAGAATGAATATGTCACAATTTAGTGCAGCATAAAGCCGTATAGAATGAATATGTCACAGTTTAGTGCAGCATAAAGCCGTACAGAATGAATATGTCGCAGTTTAGTGCAGCTTAAAGCCATCCAGAATGAATATGTCACAGTTTAGTGCAGCATAAAGCCATACAGAATGAATATGTCACAGTTTAGTGCAGCATAAAGCCGTACAGAATGAATATGTCACAATTTAGTGCAGCATAAAGCCGTACAGAATGAATATGCCGCAGTTTAGTGCAGCATAAAGCCGTACAGAATGAATATGTCACAGTTTAGTGCAGCATAAAGCCGTACAGAATGAATATGCCGCAGTTTAGTGCAGCATAAAGCCGTACAGAATGAATATGTCATAGTTTAGTGCAGCATAAAGCCGTACAGAATGAATATGTCACAGTTTAGTGCAGCATAAAGCCGTACAGAATGAATATGTCACAGTTTAGTGCAGCATAAAGCCGTACAGAATGAATATGTCACAGTTTAGTGCAGCATAAAGCCGTACAGAATGAATATGTCACAGTTTAGTGCAGCATAAAGCCGTACAGAATGAATATGTCACAGTTTAGTGCAGCATAAAGCCGTACAGAATGAATATGTCACAGGATATTTTATTGTAAAATAAAAACCACATAAACCCTGTACAAATGTAAATTACAATAGCACTGTAATACGCGGGAATCTAGCAGTGCGGCCAACCTTAAGGCTGTGCGGTCAAAAATTAAATTTTTTTTTATTTTTATTTTTGTTCTTAATCTCTAATGTAGGTCTTTGTGAGACATCAAATGCGTTTTGCAGAAAATACCGACGGCTCGTTTGCTGAGGACATGGCTTCAAAGTGGCTATTTTGAGCGTTAAAGGTACGATCACCACGACGAAACAAATTATCGGAAAACACCGAAATATCTCTACAACAACCCCTGTAGTAGTACCTGCAATAGGAACAATTCTTATTTCGAAATTCAAATTTTGTATTAACCTCTTCAGGTTCGAATACCATTTTTAGTGAGAAAAAATGTTTATATTAACTTCAAAGTTATATTAATTTGAAGTGGATCTTATTCTGAGCAGTAGAAAAGTTTGATAAAGAAAATTGGTTCAGCGATATACCCGTGGTGCTTGTACTTTTCAGACTCTAAAAAACGCTGGCTGAATCAGTCACACATACATACACACACGCGCGCACACACACAGCGACAAGACAAGGTCTTGGGCAAGAGCGCGCTCGGGCACCTGCCTTCCCCTCTCTTTCAACTCCTTTGCTATCGCAGCTCCCCCTCCCTCCCTGACTCATCCTGCCAGGCTACACGACCACAGTCTAGAGGAAATCGTAGAAGTGTTATTATCTCAACCATTACTCCTTACAGAATGTTAAAAATTATTTATCAGTTACTTTATAAAATTCTGTAAGTTATATTAGCAGAATAAAACATGTTTATGATCAATAGAACTTTATGTGAGTTGTAATCTTCGAAATTACGGGGCTACATGACCGCGTTGTCGCAGCCCCTAAACTTAAGAACCAACCAACCAATCTTCAAAATATATCAAAATAATATATATATATATATATATATATATATACTAATACAATAAAGCTGAAGAGTTTGTGTGTTTGTTTGTGTGTTTAAACGCGCTAATCTCCGGAACTACCAGTCGGATTCGAAAAAATCTTTTTTTATATGATAGCCAGATTCAAGAGGAATAGTTTAGGCTATGTTAAATTGTGGACAGATCACTCCGTTCCCTGCATTTAGGCCCTTTGGCACAAATCTACACCGTTTCACTGATCAGAACCAAAATTTGTATACATACCCTTTGGAACCCTGCGAGTAACGCTGTCTGCATGAAATTTATGACAGACCGGTCCATTCCCTGCATTTAGGCCCTTTGCCACAAATCTACACCTTTTCACCGATCTTTACCAAAATGTGTATACATAGCCTTTGGAACCCTACGAGTAACACTCTTTACATGAAATTTCAGACAGACCACTCCATTCCCTGCATTTATGCCCTTCGGCACCAATCTACGCCGTTTCACCGATCTGAACCAAAATTTGAATATAACCCTTTGGAACCCTGCGAGTAACATAGTCTACATGAAATTTCGGACAGACCATCCATTCCCTGCATTTAGGCCCTTTGGCACAAATCTACAACGTTTCACCGATCTGAACCAACATTTGTATACACACCCCTTGGAACACTGCGCGTAACACTGTTTACATGAAATTCCGGACAGACCACTCCATTTCCTGTATTTAGGCCCTTTATCACATATCTACACCGTTCCTCCTAATTGCATCAAATTATACCTACACTTTGAAACCCTGCTGGTAACAGTGTCCACTTGATATTTTGGACAACGCTCTCCATTCCCTACATTTAGAATAACAAACAAACTTAACTTGAAAACCATGTATTAAGGCTCTAGAATCATTCATGTCCGTAGTAGTGTAAATGTAAGAGTATTTTAATAAGTCTAATGTTGACTGGCAATTCGGGCTGCATCACGTCGCCCCTACCAGTGTTCTGGTGCAGAATTGCGAAAATAGTTGAATCTTGCGCTGCTTATAAATTGCAGTCACGGGGAGTAATTAGTGCAAAAAGACTTCTTTTGCCCCTTAAAACAGTTATCATCATGAACATATGCATCTGTATAAGTGCAATGGTGTTGGTGCAATACATTGAGGTTATCAGCTGCAATAAGCGTTGGTGCTTTCAAATTTACCGTAATTTATTCCGAAACTTATCGTTGAGCGCTATGTGGCCATAAATGATACTATTGCTACCTCAGGAGCTCGGGACAGCCGAAGTTTGCCAAAGTGCTCTGATTATTTTCCTACGGCGCTATGCGACAAAAGACGACACTGTTGGTCTCTACATCTCTAACAGACAATGAGACATAGGCCCTAGGCAATGTCTTTTATTTCGCCTATTCCTCTTTCTAATCATTTTTAGAAATTTGTTTGTAAATTACATGTGTCAGTGCTGTAGTTAGTAAATAGCCATTTCCCTATTCATTATTATCATTATGGGAAAATGATCTAAATGTTACGTCCATTATACTGTACTGCTTATCACCCTCACTACATCCACCACCACCAACACCATCACCTCCACCACAAAAAGTTGTATTTTTTTTCTTTCGGGTAGCTTAAGTATCATATGCCAGTTCTGTAGTACTGTAGTATTCATTATCATCCATAAAACAAGTAAATCCACCTGGCGAAGCCAGGCACTACTACTAGTTTATATATATATATATATATATATATATATATATATATATATATATATATATATATATTTTGTGCCCAACCCTAGGAATGGGTATTCCAAGATTCAGACAACTAGATATCAAGGGAAAGGCTACAGCCGCTTTTGAAAGTTGAGATATTTGAATATCGCGCTCCACTACTTCTAGAAGGAAATGGAAACTTTGTGCAGCCAAGAGCATGTCAAGTGACGTAGCGAGTAGTAGCAGAGGTCGAGACTATTTGTTGATTAAATAGTTAGCCATGGAGTAGAGACTTGAGACTTGGATCAGATTACTGGCACGGCCAAATGAAAGAGAATGCACTTAGTCTCAAGTGAATCGGACCAGAGACACCGGAGATATGAGGATTTCCAGATTTCAGCGTGATCCAGCGTGGACCCGACCGTTTTGAATAAAAGCCGACCGGCCCAAGCATCATCAGCTCACTTCGAACCAAGCTCTTGCATGACAAGGTGCTGCTGCTACGTTGAGCCAAGGCACATGGTTGCCGGATCTACGCCGAAGATATCTTTAAATTGTGATAGTTACAAAAGTACTACGATACGTGTGGAACATAGTAAGTTTCCGGCAGAGGGAATCACTAAGGTGATGGTTATTTTTCTACGGACACTGGTGAAATACTTTATTTCTATATGGACATATGCTAGACTTTGTCTAGAAAGTACTTTGTCACAGTCCAGTAATAATAATTCTATACTTGGAAATTTTAATCCAATTAGTCAGTTTCATATATTGTAACTTGATAACCACTCCGATCTTTCAGTATATTGAAGGCCAGTCTATCACGGTGTTGTTCATTAGCCGACAAAGGGAAACTATAAGTTGCTTCGCGCATGATAGATGGTGATAAACCATGCCCAGGGAACGATCTTCAGAACAGCCGTTGATTGATTTAGACTGTCAGTGTTTTCTTGTACTGAAAAGATTACCGTGAGTTATGTTACAACTGACGTATTTGAGAATAGATCATTTGGATCTGACCCCATTTAAGCAAACTGTTATGGTTTTAACAGAAGTAAATATTATAATGGATCAACAGTTACTTCCAACTTCAAGAGATATTTCCACTATGTCTTGTTAGACAGATTGTGGGTATATAATGGCGGCCGATACAAGGATTAGACGTGCGTGTCCAATAGGGCATGTATCTGGATAAATCTGGTACAGACCAGGTTCACTACGCTTCAAGACCAACGAGAAATGTAAGCCACATTTGATTTTATATTATGCCTAGCTAATTGGAACAAACTCATTTTCTGCAGATGACCAACACATTTATTTTTCTTCGTATTTAAATCTTGCAATGATTTACGCAAGACACATTAGGGTTATTCTGAGTATTTTCAGCACTCAGAACAGTTTAGGACCGATGACCGAGCATAACGAGCATTTATTTGAATGTTTCATATTTTTTGATAATCACGGTAATCAGCCGAGGTAACTGTAAAAGTTAATAATTATTTTTGTTGAGAAATGGATATTTTATCCATATTCGAAGAATCGAACATGTGGATTCTCACATAATGAAATAATAATTAAACTTATTTAAAATAATATAACTAATAATAATAATAATCCACTAATAATAATAATAATGATTTTCATAACTTTCCTAAATAATTCTTGAATCTTATATTTTCTAATAATCACATTCATTGAGAGAGAGCTTATGAAGTAGTTTAATCATTTCTAGTTTGGAACAGGTGATTTTCCGAAGGATAGTTGTTAGCGCAAGCCCGCATTCAACCAACATGACAGTTCTGGTTGAACAGTTAATATTTGCCATGAGCAAAGTATATATTTTCAGATAACACGGAGAGGCATCAAACGGGAAGCAAATGATAATTGTATCAATTAGGATATTTTGTATTTATATAAAATCATGACGTAGATACACATTCGAAACTGAAATAGAGAGTATCATAAGTGTGGTAACTTCACGATTTGAACTGAATAGTAAAATAAAATAAACTTGTAAGTTTATAAATCTTCCAGTGTTGATAATAAGCAGAGGCTTGATTTATTGTATAAATTTTGGGAAGAAAATTTATGTGTGTGGAGTAGTTGAAATGCCATTCCCAGGTGCGCATGTTTAAGTCGCAGGAATGAGGAGGTTTTTATTTGAGCATCAATCAAATAGCAGGTTCGATGACTCAGTGTTAAAGAAGGAGTATTGGAACTACACATTGCGTCGTATGAATGACCCAAAGGTTATTTCTTAAAAACCATCAGTTCTTATTTCAATCTTGTTTACGGATTCCATTAAGACTTTGCTTTTGCTAGAACCCGGATTTGTCATGATAGTATTTTATTCTTCTTCAGAGGAAGACCTTTGCCGTTGTTGTTGGGATATTGTGTTCTTATAAAAATAATAGAATGGGCTACTGCCAATTATAAATAATTCTATAATCACGAATAATTTGAAGGATGTTTTTCAATCCTAGTGTCATGAAATAAATGATTTTATTATGAAGCTACAATTCTTATTTCCGCATTCTGTTCAAGAATTGCAAGTTGTGAAAATTATTAAAATGGCCACAAATATAAATATTTTTCTTAATAATGATTCCAAGTGGAAAATCGAATAGTTGAATGGTCCAACAAATTATTGATCAAGTTGATGATTCAGAAATCATATATTTTGTTAGGAACTTGAGGTTCATAATCGAGTCACTTCTCGAAACGTTTAAGGTCGGAAGAACAATTAATTTTGTTGTGCTTCGCACAGTTCTTCGATGCTATGCTCAAGGGTCAGATACTTTTCAGATGTTTTTATTAATATGTGTACATAATTTGTGTTGATTCAGAGATGATAATATTTTTTGACAATATTTTTTTTGAAACTGGAAAAATAAGTGAAAGTTAAAAATTCTATGAACAATTATTCTACGAGTGTTAATATTATGTAAAAATTCAACCAGTGAACTGCAGTATTTCCAGTAAAGACAATTAAATTTGAACTGGATTTAATCATAAATAATTATTATAATTTTGGAACACAGTCTACAGGACTGATAATCAGACTTGTATCTCCAATGTGTTGGAAAATTTCTGTAAATTGTGTAAATAGTAATGTGGGTTGCCACACATGAATGATGCTGCTTTGAGCATTTTATTTTGCAGTCAATTTTAAATTCAGAATAACATTAGATAATTTTACATGATGTGTTATGCCAGTTGAATCTCCTTCTATCCTTATTGTTGCATTGAGCCAAAAATCAGTAAAGCATTTCTTTCATTTGATGTCGTTTTTGCGATTAGCTTTAACCCATCTGGCGCCCCGGAATATTTTGACTCTCGTGCTGACTGATTCTTTGTAAAATGCATATGTGGTCGTGCGGACTCCGATCTAAACGGGCACAATATATATATTACAATTTGTCTTACGTCCCACCAACACAGATACTGTAGGTGTTATGGCGACGATGGGATAGGAAAGACTAGGAGTGGGAAGGAAGCGGCTGTAGCCTTAATTAAGGTACTGCGCCCATTTTCCTGGTGTGAAAATGAGAAAGCAGAGAAAACCATCTCCAGGGCTACCGACAGGGGAGGGGGATTCGGACCCACTATTTCCGGAATGAAAGCTCACAGCTGCACAACCCTAACCGCACGGCCAGCTCTCTCCGTCAATCATATTATACTTTATCATAATATAATCTTTTTTATTGGGCTGGACGGAGGGAGAGTGCCTAGTCCACAAATTGGTAATACGCAGGGCCGTCGCGAGACGTCAGGCCTCGCGCTCAGAAAGGCCCCGCGCTTCAGGCCATTTTTTCATAAATGAAAATAAATAAATAAATAAATAAATAAATAAATAAAGATAGTGTGTTTGATTCAGTCCAGCCCAAATTAAAATTTGTCCTCCGCTATGTTGATATGATAGCAGAAACTCCAAGGATCGTTGAATCGTTCATCGAGTTTTTGGAGGTACACGACACTACGGAAAAGGGGTTAGCTGAGGTTTTAGAAGGAGTATTGGAGGATAATGATCTTGATATCATGGACTGTTGGGGACAAGGGTATGACAAGGGTGCTAATATGAAGGCTAAGTATAAGGGACTGCAGATGCGAGTGAAAAATACTAATAAACGAGCAATGTTCACGGCATGTGTTGCACATAATAATAATTTTATTAATGCAGCCAATGGTCATGCATTTTTCTATTGAGTACGGGTCAAGGAAGGGATATTGGAAGTAAATCGGCCGTGAACCTATTGAAAGGAACCGTCCCGGCATTTGCCTGGTGGTGAAAATGGGAAACCACGAAAACCATTTTCACGACGGCCGAGGTGGGAATCGAACCCACGCTCTCCCGATGTTAGCGAGACACGAGATAGCCCGTTAGCGCTCTCGGCCACCGCGGCTAACTTACTTTTGGGTGACATGGTTAATGCAATAAGAACGCTATGGCATTTTTTGGTATAGTTCAGTGCCTGAACACTTTGTTTGTAGCTTCCACGGAAAGGTGGGACATTTTGTGCGAACTATGTCCTGGCCTCCTCACACTAAAATCTTTAGCTAGCACGAGATGGGAATGTTGAATTGGCAGTGCCAAGCCCATCAGGTACCAGTTAGGCAAAGTAAACGAAGCTCTAGAAAAATTGGCAGAAACTACCAAAGATCCTGTTACCCGGTCAGAGGCCCAATCTTTGTTGCTTCATACAAGTTCGTATGAATTTGTTTTAAGCCTCGTTATCTGGTAATATGTTTAATTTTCTGTAAACTCAACAAGTAAAACTCTCCAATCTGAGAAGATTTCGTTAGATACGGCTTTAACCGAACTTCATGGCCTAAAGTCATTTTTTCAAAATTATCGCAACACTGGCTTTGACAGTGCAATGTCCACCGCTAGAGAAATAATGGAAAATTTGGGCTATGCAAATAAATTTTCTATTCGCCGTCAAGACAATCGCAAAAGGTTCCTTGATGAAATAAAACAGCAAAATGAGCAGCAAGTGGAAAAAACAGAAGAGGAACTTTAAAAAGAAGCTGAAAATAAATTTCGGGTAAATTACTTTTTGTCTGTCGTAGATACTGCACTGAGCTGCTTAGAAAATAGATTTATCGAAGTTAATTTTTTTTCGGAATACTTTGGATTTCTCTTCGATCCTTCCAAGCTTCCCACTTTGGAGGAAAGTCAATTGAAAGACCATTGTCAAACACTCTGTAATTTTCTAAAAGACGGGGAGCTTGAAGATTTGGACGCAGAGGATCTTTTTCTGGGGCAACAATTATTTAGGTACGCTGTTCCGCAATCTGTAAAAAGTGTTTGCGGTGCACTAGAGTACTTAGCCCCGATAAAAGAGTCCTATCCTAATTTAACGACGGCATATCGAATTATGCTTACAAATCCTATAACGGTTGCGTCGGGGGAAAAGGAGTTTTTCCATTTTGAAACTAATCAAAACAAGTAGTTCCCTGAAGAACTAAAGCCTATTTTCATATATCCTACTTATGTTAATTGCCACTATCAAAATACAAAATTTCAGTTTGATTGCTGTAATAGATTCGTAGATATTGAGAACCGACTAAATATGTCGGATGGTCGCCATGTTGGATTTTATATATTGTACGCGATTGTTACCATGTGGACCATGTGTTCGTATCCCAACTAGCTCACGGTCTTTCGAGGTATGGGACGTTCCTGCCCACAATACGACCACATGCTCAGGATTTGAGTCTACCAGGTAACTACTCTACAGGAAATACACAACATTCCTAAAAATAAAACATTTACTGGTCTAAAATCATGGCTATATAACAAAGACAAATCAAAGGACAAATTACATTTAATTCCCACAAATAAAATAGGGTTATTCTGTGAGCTTTCCTCTTAAAAGTAGTGCTACACTGCACTCAAACCTAATTCTAACATCCTGTCAATAATAGTTCAGATTACAAGGTTTCCATAGTGTTCATCATGTGACACAATTTTAGTTAATGGGAGTATCTTAACACAAAATCACATGTCACATAAAAATGATATTATTAAGACATTATTCCGCCTCTTATGGCATTTACTTTAACTAGCAAAATTCATTATTTTCTGAATTTACTAACAAATATTTGTTGTGTCGTGCGAATCATCTTCCTTCTTTCCATCCCTATGAACGATCTAGGACAGTGGTACATGCTCCTTAAAAATAAACATGGATAGAATATCTTATAGTTTCACCATATAACGATTTTCTGGGTCTTGTCGGGCTTACCATAGTTACAACTGTGTCATGTTATGGGAAAAACACATACCCGTATGCATAAATTAGCATGAACTGGCAAAATGCACTTTAAAGAAGATGCCTACATTATTTTGGTTCGGCTTTCCTCCTCAGAGGATAACTTCGCCAAATATTATCTGATTTCTATGATCCAACAACGTATGTGACTTGCCACACACCATTTAATTCAATTGGCATCATTATAACACTCATATTTTAATTGCATATTTAAATACCGAGATTCCTCAGTGTCCTACTGTGACTGTAAATGACAAGGGATCAGTCGACGGACCTTTCTCCCCCTCAGCAGGTCATAAAATTCGTTCCAGCTGGCTAACCAAGATGGCCGCCATGGAAATGGTCCACACTACCTTTCTCTCTCTACCGTCAAGGTCAAACTTGTTTACAATTATATAACAGTACAGATACGCTAGGCGTGATTCCTAAGTAATTGAGTCATTTAATAACACCTATCTTTATAGTGTATTTGGGCTCAAACTGGCTCCTTAATAAACATTCATGGCTGGGGTGAAATTCTAGTGATAGCCTTGTCGTTCTATGGTGATTATGTGGCTTTAAGACGCGCATCATAGTGAAACCCCACGGTTTTCACCAGCAGCTGTCAGTAATATATCAGGAAATCTGCGTTCCTAGACGACGAATATGGTCCTACCTATCAGGGTAGACCATTGGTACAAATGCTCACTGCGTCTCGACGGACGTCAATAGTGGCCATAATTCATGCAAGCGTTGGAAATAGACAGGATCTATCCAAATCGCTGCGTATAATACAGTATGCACAAAGGCGATACTCCTCGAAGATTCAGCCAACTTTTCACCTAACGCGCAAGCTATTCTAGTCAAACCCCGCGATTATCTTACGTAAATCACTGGATTCTACGTTAATCTGCACGCCATACATGCGGCTCAAACAATATTTCACATAGATGACTCCATTATTAAGGCACCTGCGTTCTCTCTGTTATACTACTTAAGCCAAAGCTTTACATAGCTCCTAACATAAATGTATAAATTTACTGGCTTACTTTAATTTAATGGTCCTCAAACATAATCCTAAGGATTGACCATATCAAATATTCATTCAAATTTTCACTGACACTGAAAAAGCTCTCGTATTTCACTATATTCCACGTTACATTTTTACTGTTTACCAAATTACAGTATCTTTAAATTAGACATGGCACTATTTGAACATTACTTAGGCCACATTTGCCCATTACTTTATTGTTGCCGACCCCAGTTTATTATTATTATTCATTTACCGTTACCGTTAGATTCATCACTATTTTTGACCTAAAGGGTCCTAAACAAATCACCTTCCAAGCCATACTTTATTCAAGACGAGTGGTGAAAACTCGTTCAGTAAGTGACTGTTACATCTTTTAATCTCAAGGTGATAAATCGTTACATGGTGAACTATTCAGTTATAAGGATATAATTGCATGTGTACTCACTTTTTCCTTCTTGCTGGAAAATGCCAGCTCTTCCGCTTAAGCGCTACCATGATGTTTGGTTTAAGCCATCATGATATCCTTAACACAACACTGAGATTCACACACTTGCCACATGATACACATATTATTATAAGTGGCCTTTACCACTGCTATACACTGATTATTAACCATTAGACACATGAACACTTTAAATCATTATTTCACAATTTATGTACACTTCATCCATGACTTCACATGTTGATCCTTAATCCGGACTTCTCCTACGCTTGATCTCAGAGATGCGATGCAATTATGACAACCGCTGGTCTACGTGAAATCTAGTAGCGTTTTACGGATGTTCGATCCTCGTTCCCTGCAATCACGTTCAGCTCACTATCCTGGTTAGGTGGCAATGACTTCCACGCTCCCATCACTGTAGTGATCCTGATGATAATGTCATACAATTCTGACAATACCTCCCGGTATAAGAACTGTTCGAAAACATTATAAGTTCCTTTTCGCTGTAGCGAATTTATATCTGCGTCAGATAATAGATAAATATCTGCATTACTTTACTTTCGACGCACTTCATGATTATTTATGAAGCTTATAACTTGCTTCCATTGTCTTCAACGGCGGAGCGTTGATATTTTAATACTTGGCGTGCTTACTGTAGAGCGAATGTAGACAAAGGACTAACTTCCAACTGCTGTAGGTCAACTAACAACTTTCAACTCGAGCGACTGTAGATCCACTGCTTTCAACTGACTCCTTTCAACTGACTTCGCGTGGGCTGCTCCCCCTTATAAAGGTTTCTTGCACAAAATAGTTCACGGGACACGTGAGAGCGACTCCCTTCTTGAAATAATCCCTCTTCAGCCGAAATGACATCTGCATCTTGTTTATTTAGGTGTGGAGGTTTCAAAAACATTCGCGTGCCGGCGATCGCTTCGGCCAATTAATTACAATTAATTGCCTTAGTTCAGCGCGTTATGACGCCACGGTGGGGGTTCCCCGCTGACTGGTTACAATATCCTTGCTCTTGAGCGTGAGTTAGGTTGTAATGCGGTCATTTGGAGATATCGGCATTAATTTAGGTGAAAAACCACTCCTAAATTACTTCTCCGTGAATATATTCATCTGTGTGTATATTTCAATGCATTACAATGTTCCATTTAGCTGGAATTAATTAATTTCCTTGTGCATGCGGTCCCTTGATAGCTTGCCCCGTTGTCGAATGGTGGATACCCGGGTCATTAATTTTGAGCTGTCTCTCCGCCCCAGACGTAAGTAGTGCGGTCGGCGCCTAGGCTACTCCGCCCACTCGCTAAGGGTCATTTGTAAACTGCCAAACTCGCCTTCTCTCGTTTTCGTATGCTCTGAAAACGTATATTTCCTATGCATTTGGCTGCAATTCCTTCTTTTAATTGCTATGATTTTCACGTATAAATCGTGAAATCACGCTAGACTATTATATGTCAGTATACCTCTCATTGCTCTGTGGGTTCCCTATAATTGCTCCCCCTTAGAGACCAATGGTTCGACCCTAGGCATAACCATGTGCCTGGTCTTCTCTGATGAGACCTGAGTTCGATGCCAGACTGCCGTGACTAATTGGGCACATCTTTCTCCTGCTAAGTTCGAAAAATTCATTTCATAAGTGAATTTTTCGGGCCTATCAGCTGGCATCAACTCCATGCAGTATTTACTTTAAGCGGTCATTGCTCTCGGCAATGGGCTTTCTCGTTCCCCACTCCACTCTGTCTGGTGTCTCGTAGACTCTCGTTCTCCCTTCTCAATTGTTCATTCATCCCCCTCAGCTTCACAGCGGCTTCCCTCAACTGGTCATAAAGTTCCTGCAGTAGACAGCTGCATTCTTCCTTCGTGTCCGCTGGGTTGGCGAGCTGGTTGTTTCGCTGCGACCCTTCTTGAGCCTGCAAGCTTTTCTCAAGAATCTTTCCGTGCATACGTAATGATTCCCCGTTCACTTGGATGTGCATAGCTTGTTCCTCTCTCGCATCATAGTCTTCTGGTGGACTATATAATTTCAAGTTAGTTGCGTTTACCACAACTTCTCTACCCGTTGCTTCATCTTTGATCCGATATGCATTATTTTGCAGATCCCTTATAATCAGGTAGGGTCCGTGGTAAGCGTGCTGGAATTTCTTATATTTCCTGCTCTCTGGATCTGAACTGGCGGGTTTCTTCAATAAGACGTATTCTTCCACGAGTAACGGTCTGTGATAGCGTTTCCTCCTGTTTCTCCGCTGCCGTCTATCAGCTTGTTTCTTGAGATACTCGAACGTCCTCTGGATCCTCAACTCACGTCCAAGTTGTGCATCGATGGGTGTCTGGATGACATTATTCCATGGCCTCTCTGGTCTTCTATCGAGATGTAGGCTCACTGGCACCTCTCCTGTCGCTTCGTGCACGGTATTGTTGATACAATATTCAATAATCTCAAGTATGTCAATCCATCTCCAATTCTCAGTAGAGCAATATATCTTCATGTATTTTTGCAGTTCCCTCATAACTCTCTCAGCGGAATTCGACTCTGGGTGTCGAACCGTGGACAAAATCTGTCTTATGCCCAGATTTTCCAACTCCCTGCGAAATTCTATGCTGGTAAAACAACTTCCATGATCAGATAAGATGTTTTCTGGCTGTCCTAATATAGGAATGATTCTTTCCTTCAGCCTCTTAAGTACCTGTTTTGTACTGGTTTTCTGAATTGGACACAGGACTACCATTTTGGAAAACACGTCTAGTGCAACTAGGATGTGTTTATTTCCTCTTCTAGCTCTAGGAAGGGGCCCAAAGTTGTCCAGCGCCAGGAGCTGACATGGCTTCTCTGGTAAGAGTGGTATAGATTTCTGCCTCATTAAGTACGAGTTAGGCTTTACTCGTTGGCACATATCACATGTCCTGATAGTATTTCTGACTGTTTCTCTAAGTTTTGGCCAAATAAATGCCTCTTTAAGCAGGGCAACAGTCTTATCTACACCGGAGTGTCCAAAAGCTCGGTGTGCTAGCCATACTAGCCTTCTCTGCAATGCTGGTGGTACAACAATCCTGGGTTTGGTGTGGTCAGAGTCGCTCCATTTATGTAGCATCTGGTTAAACCATAGATATTCCGCTGATAGTGCTTCAGCTTCCACATACAGCGGGGTTCCTCTATCCAGCTTTCCCTCGAAGTAATTAATCATCAACCGTATCCAGGGATCTTCACGTTGAAAAACGGTGATGTTCCTCAGATCATCTAAGGTCTTCTGATCTCTATCTTCTATCTCGATAGCTAGAGCTTCTTCTTCCTCTGCTGTAGGGTATCTGCTTAGCAAATCAGGTATGATATTGTCCTTCCCCGGGCAATATTATATTTCCACTTGAAATTGTTGTATGTACAGGGACCACCTTGTCAGTCTTTGACTCGAGAAGTCAGTTTTCAGCAGGAACGTTAGGGCTTTATGGTCTGTTCTCAATATAATTCTAAAACCATAAATCAGCTTGTGCCAATACTGTAAGGCATACAGTATCGCGAGTAGTTCGATCTCCGTGACCGTATAATTCTTTTCATTAGGCTTCAACATTCTACTGATAAATGCAATATAAGTTTTCTCCTCTGGCCTGTCCATATTTTCCTGATATAACATAGCTCCAATGCCTATGAAGGATGCGTCAGTCTGGATAATAAATTTCTGAGTGTAGTCAGGATATCCCAATTTTACATAATCTAACAGCATCTGTTTAGATTTCACGAAGGCTTCCTCGCATTGCTCCGTCCATCGCCATCTTCCTCCCTTCTTAAGTAAGTCTTGGAGTGGTGCTACAGTCTCGGTATACTTCGGACAATGGTTTGAAAATAATCCAATAACGCCTAGATATTGCCTGACGTTCTTTACCTTCGTTGGTCTCGGGAAACGTTTAATGACTTCCAATTTTCCCGGATTCGGTCTGACTCCTTGTGCATCTATTACGTGACCTAGAAATTTAACTTCTCTCTGAGCAAAGTTAGACTTCTTTATATTGACCTTAAAGTTAGCCTGACTTAGGTCATATAACAACTTGCGTAGATCTCTGACATGTTCTTCAACTGTTTCAGAGGTCAGTAGTATATCATCTACGTAGCATATGGTTGTAGCTTTTACTTCTTCGGATAGGTTCCTATCTAGCGCTCGTATCAACGCTGAACTTGCTGTTTTTAATCCAAATGGAAGACGTACGTAAGAATACGTGTGCTGGTCAAATAAAAATCCGGTTAATAGACTTGTTTTCTCTTCCAGAGCAAGATGGTGAAAACTTGCAGTCAGGTCAAGATTTGAGAACACAGTCTTTCCTTTGAACCTCCTGAGTACCTCCTTAATGGGCGGCACTTTATCCAATTCCGGTATGACCTTGGAATTCAAATTTCGTAGGTCCAGGCATATCCTCACACTTCCATCCTGTTTCGGTACAACTACCAGTGGGCTGACATAAGGTGTGGCTGTCTTTACAATGACGCCTGCTTCTAGCATTTCCTGTATCGCTTCTTTGACCTTTAAATAATGTTTCTCAGCTACAGGATATGGCTTCTGTTTGAATGGCGTCCAATCGCTGACTTGGAACGCATACTGGAAATTCTTGATCCGGCCAGGTCTCGAATCGAAGACTCCTTTATACTCGAATAGCAGTTCCCTTAGCATTTGTTTATATTCTGGACCAAATTTAGCTTCTTCAATCTTCTCTTCCAGGCATTCTTCAAATTTTGGTTCGTGATCCTTTTCAATGTCTGCGGCCAGTGTTGCCAACTCTTCCTCAATGTCTTCTATTGTCGACACTGCATCCCCAGTCATATCTCCGTATGTATGCCATACGTATTCTTCTTGTCTCGTTTCATTATGCCTTAATGAGAGTTCTAACTCTTCCTTTCCCTCACTTGCGCGAAACATCACAATGTCTTGCGAGAGATCTATAATAACTTTATACTCTCTTATGAAATCCATCCCCACAATGAGGTTATACGGCAGCTTATTCACAAGTAGGAAGCTCTGTGAAAATGTAGAGTTCCCTATCTGCAAATCTAAAAATACTTGGTATTTGCATATCATAACTTTATCTGGTATGACACCTTTTATTTTCACGCTTGAAATAGGTATTTTCAATACGTGGATTTTACTCTGGATTTCACTGTATAATGCCTGGGTTATCAAACACACTGTGGACCCTGTATCAATGAGACTTCTTACTTTCATTCCCGCAATGTTCACAATAATAATAGGTAGTTCCCTTCTTACATTGCCCGTTCTTTCATCGAGATCTTCGATAAGCTCCTCAGGTTTGGCAATCCAGTTAACAACATTCACTGCATTCCATCCTGAACTTATCTCTCTTTGGTCATTTAAATTTGGTGTTTTTTTTCAATTGCTCCATTCTTTGTGGAGTTTTTCTGCCTGTCTTCATGCTGTTGAAGTTCCAGACTTTTGGCACCGTCATCATTTTGATATATGTCGGGTGACCTTCTATTCCGAATCGCTTCATCCCAATGAACTCGCGATTGTCTCGGATCATCTCCGCGCTCTCTTCCATGTATCTTAAAGATGCGTGATAACGTTCTTCCGCCTCTTCATCGAACCCACGACTCTGCTCTTGGGATCTCCATCCTTGGTTGTTCCCATTTCGGCCGTAATTTCTTCTGTTATCCAGCTGCTGGTCTCTGGTACCACGCTGATTCCAGTTTTTCCTTCCTCGGTTACCACGGTTCGAACCTCCTCGATACGCTGACCTCCAATTTTGGTTTTCGCGTCCTTCGCGCTGCCAGTCGGATTTTTCTGTTTCGGTGCTTGTAGATTTGCTCTTTGTCTGCACCTTAGTTGGTTCAATCGGCGTATTCGTCATATTAACTTGTTCCACATTTCGACTTTGCCTTGCGTGCTGCACTGTGGTTAGATCGAGTTGTCTCAGCACCTCCTCCATATCGATTGCAGTTTTGGCGTTTGCTGAGATTAGCAGACGCTGCACTTCATACGGTATCTGCTTGGCTATTGCTATGCATAAATCTGACTCTTTAAGCCCTTCATCAAGCTCGCGAAAACGGCATAATTGATTCACAAAAAACTCTCCGTACTTGGTCGGATTACTAGTACTGTAACGCCTGGAATACAAGTCCAGTCTGAGGTTTTGTTGTACGCTCGCGTTCCAATATCTGCTTAAAAATGCTTGGCGAAATTCGTCAACGGTGTCGAACGTGTACCGAAAACTCCTAAACCATAGGGCGCACTCCCCTTCGGTTAGTTTTTCAATCGCTCTCAACCTGCGCTCTGGCGGTACTTTCGCATCATTCAAGTACTCGGAAACTTCTTTAAGCCAGTACTTGGGTGTCATATTAGAATTACTCCCAGAGTATTTCTTTGGTTTCTCATCACTAGCCCTTATAACTGTGACTATTTGGTTTTGTACAGCATTTTCATGCGGTGTTGACATGGCCATTGGCATACCAGGTGTGGCATACGGGCTGTCACTTGGCATGGCTGCATTCTTTGGAGTGGGCTGTATTTCTATCTCCGCCCATTTATTTCTCCTATTCTCGTCTATACTTCCTTCGCTAGACCTAGGATTCCGCAACATGGATTCCTCCTGCGCTATCATTCTAGTCTCAATTTGGCTGTGCCTGTTTTCCGCCCTTTCCAAACGAGCTAATACCTCTCGTTTTATTTTCTCTAGGCGATCTCGGTTTCTTTCTGCCATAGAAAATACCCTTTCCTTATCATCCTTAAGGTTTTCCTTCAGGTGGATAATTTCCCCTGCTAGACTTTCTCTTACTTCGGCAAGAGTCTTATCGCTGGCTTCAGTCTTTAAGCCTTCTCGAAGCTCTAATTCTTCGCGTAAGCCTGTAACTTCCCTTTGAATGTGACCTTGTATATGAGAGATTTTAGTCCTTATTTTCGTGATTTCTCCTTGGTCTTCGTCCTGTCTTTTATGGATAACTGCTAAATCACTCTGAGTTTGTTCCAACTCTTTCAACACTTTTCCGACTTGTCTCTTCATATTAGACATTATCTCCTTATTCTCTTGATCAGAAGTTTTTATTTCCTGAATTTCCTTGCATTGGTCAAGGATATTCTGATCCTGTTTTCTTAAGGCTTCGTCTACTGCCTTGGCGTAACCTGCCATTCGCGTATTCCATTTTACGTCATTATCCTCGAACCTATGATCCACGGTCTGAGTGAACGTGTTAAATTGCTCTAACTGACGTTTAGTATTAGCTTCATTCTGACTTTGAATGTCTTTAAGCTCCCTGGACATACTGTTTAAATTATCGTTAATTTCACGCTGTGACTCTCTGCACATTTGCAGATTGCTCTCTAATTTTAATTCAATAGACTCAAAGCGTTTATCGTTATCCTCTTGCATTTCTGAGATCACGCTAACAATATTCTTAGTTACCTCACGCTGGACAGACTCTTCAACGTCGTCCATTTTCTTATTAACCTCTACTAGGTTTAATTCTAACTGCGTGTTTACATTAGCCAACATCTGGCTTACCTCATTTTGACTAGCCTCTAATCTAGTATCGACTGTAGCCAACATCTGGCTTACCTCAGTTTGATTAGCATCCAATCTATCCGCTATTTCATCTTTAAATGCCTTGGATTCTTCCTTACTCTTAGCATTAGTAACATCGAAATGTTCCTTTAACTCAGCAATACACCTGAGTACTTCTTCCGTTCCGGCCATCCTGTACTATTTAATTTGAGATTCAGGTAGGCCGCAGCTGAATATGCTGGCACGTTCTATTGGGAAGAAAAGATTCCGATCCCGCGACAACAACAACAACATATTATAAAATGTCAAAACTAACTATGGAATGGGTATTGACCCTCGTACCCGTCGGACAACAATGTCTGACGTCTGAACATCATCTAGAAAGACTCACAATCGCTCAAACAAAGTTTGAGAAAAAATATTATTTCTATGGTTTTCCCCATGAAAACCATGCTATTATTATGGGGTTTTCTGAATCCCATAAGCCATCCACGTACGGGCGCCATGTTACATATCCTTAAATGTGGGTAGTTACATGCTTAAGTGGAGGTTACCTGTATTTTAAACTGGCCCCATGTATCAGCGTCATGTTAATAATGTATAGTGACCTGATAATTAAAGGGGTTTGGTGAAAGTTACATATATAAGCATGTCTGATGGAGGATTATCAACAATTATTTTTAAACGTGATGGCTTATTAACAAATGGGACGCGGCCTTTCCTATGATGTCCTAATATCTATGCTGTACTTGCTTCTACCATTAATATGGAGGCCGACTTTAAGCAATACCTGTGACTCAATCCAAGTACAGAGACAACTCCCCCATGTACCCGATTGTCACCATGTGGACCATGTGTTCGTATCCCAACTATCTCACGGTCTTTCGAGGTATGGGACGTTCCTGCCCACAATACGACCACATGCTCAGGATTTGAGTCTACCAGGTAACTACTCTACAGGAAATACACAACATTCCTAAAAATAAAACATTTACTGGTCTAAAATCATGGCTATATAACAAAGACAAATCAAAGGACAAATTACATTTAATTCCCACAAATAAAATAGGGTTATTCTGTGAGCTTTCCTCTTAAAAGTAGTGCTACACTGCACTCAAACCTAATTCTAACATCCTGTCAATAATAGTTCAGATTACAAGGTTTCCATAGTGTTCTTCATGTGACACAATTTTAGTTAATGGGAGTATCTTAACACAAAATCACATGTCACATAAAAATGATATTATTAAGACATTATTCCGCCTCTTATGGCATTTACTTTAACTAGCAAAATTCATTATTTTCTGAATTTACTAACAAATATTTGTTGTGTCGTGCGAATCATCTTCCTTCTTTCCATCCCTATGAACGATCTAGGACAGTGGTACATGCTCCTTAAAAATAAACATGGATAGAATATTTTATAGTTTCACCATATAACGATTTTCTGGGTCTTGTCGGGCTTACCATAGTTACAACTGTGTCATGTTATGGGAAAAACACATACCCGTATGCATAAATTAGCATGAACTGGCAAAATGCACTTTAAAGAAGATGCCTACATTATTTTGGTTCGGCTTTCCTCCTCAGAGGATAACTTCGCCAAATATTATCTGATTTCTATGATCCAACAACGTATGTGACTTGCCACACACCATTTAATTCAATTGGCATCATTATAACACTCATATTTTAATTGCATATTTAAATACCGAGATTCCTCAGTGTCCTACTGTGACTGTAAATGACAAGGGATCAGTCGACGGACCTTTCTCCCCCTCAGCAGGTCATAAAATTCGTTCCAGCTGGCTAACCAAGATGGCCGCCATGGAAATGGTCCACACTACCTTTCTCTCTCTACCGTCAAGGTCAAACTTGTTTACAATTATATAACAGTACAGATACGCTAGGCGTGATTCCTAAGTAATTGAGTCATTTAATTAATTAACACCTATCTTTATAGTGTATTTGGGCTCAAACTGGCTCCTTAATAAACATTCAGGGCTGGGGTGGAATTCTAGTGATAGCCTTGTCGTTCTATGGTGATTATGTGGCTTTAAGACGCGCATCATAGTGAAACCCCACGGTTTTCACCAGCAGCTGTCAGTAATATATCAGGAAATCTGCGTTCCTAGACGACGAATATGGTCCTACCTATCAGGGTAGACCATTGGTACAAATGCTCACTGCGTCTCGACGGACGTCAATAGTGGCCATAATTCATGCAAGCGTTGGAAATAGACAGGATCTATCCAAATCGCTGCGTATAATACAGTATGCACAAAGGCGATACTCCTCGAAGATTCAGCCAACTTTTCACCTAACGCGCAAGCTATTCTAGTCAAACCCCGCGATTATCTTACGTAAATCACTGGATTCTACGTTAATCTGCACGCTATACATGCGGCTCAAACAATATTTCACATAGATGACTCCATTAATAAGGCACCTGCGTTCTCTCTGTTATACTACTTAAGCCAAAGCTTTACATAGCTCCTAACATAAATGTATAAATTTACTGGCTTACTTTAATTTAATGGTCCTCAAACATAATCCTAAGGATTGACCATATCAAATATTCATTCAAATTTTCACTGACACTGAAAAAGCTCTCGTATTTCACTATATTCCACGTTACATTTTTACTGTTTACCAAATTACAGTATCTTTAAATTAGACATGACACTATTTGAACATTACTTAGGCCACATTTGCCCATTACTTTATTGTTGCCGACCCCAGTTTATTATTATTATTCATTTACCGTTACCGTTAGATTCATCACTATTTTTGACCTAAAGGGTCCTAAACAAATCACCTTCCAAGCCATACTTTATTCAAGACGAGTGGTGAAAACTCGTTCAGTAAGTGACTATTACATCTTTTAATCTCAAGGTGATAAATCGTTACATGGTGAACTATTCAGTTATAAGGATATAATTGCATGTGTACTCACTTTTTCCTTCTTGCTGGAAAATGCCAGCTCTTCCGCTTAAGCGCTACCATGATGTTTGGTTTAAGCCATCATGATATCCTTAACACAACACTGAGATTCACACACTTGCCACATGATACACATATTATTATAAGTGGCCTTTACCACTGCTATACACTGATTATTAACCATTAGACACATGAACACTTTAAATCATTATTTCACAATTTATGTACACTTCATCCATGACTTCACATGTTGATCCTTAATCCGGACTTCTCCTACGCTTGATCTCAGAGATGCGATGCAATTATGACAACCGCTGGTCTACGTGAAATCTAGTAGCGTTTTACGGATGTTCGATCCTCGTTCCCTGCAATCACGTTCAGCTCACTATCCTGGTTAGGTGGCAATGACTTCCACGCTCCCATCACTGTAGTGATCCTGATGATAATGTCATACAATTCTGACAATACCTCCCGGTATAAGAACTGTTCGAAAACATTATAAGTTCCTTTTCGCTGTAGCGAATTTATATCTGCGTCAGATAATAGATAAATATCTGCATTACTTTACTTTCGACGCACTTCATGATTATTTATGAAGCTTATAACTTGCTTCCATTGTCTTCAACGGCGGAGCGTTGATATTTTAATACTTGGCGTGCTTACTGTAGAGCGAATGTAGACAAAGGACTAACTTCCAACTGCTGTAGGTCAACTAACAACTTTCAACTCGAGCGACTGTAGATCCACTGCTTTCAACTGACTCCTTTCAACTGACTTCGCGTGGGCTGCTCCCCCTTATAAAGGTTTCTTGCACAAAATAGTTCACGGGACACGTGAGAGCGACTCCCTTCTTGAAATAATCCCTCTTCAGCCGAAATGACATCTGCATCTTGTTTATTTAGGTGTGGAGGTTTCAAAAACATTCGCGTGCCGGCGATCGCTTCGGCCAATTAATTACAATTAATTGCCTTAGTTCAGCGCGTTATGACGCCACGGTGGGGGTTCCCCGCTGACTGGTTACAATATCCTTGCTCTTGAGCGTGAGTTAGGTTGTAATGCGGTCATTTGGAGATATCGGCATTAATTTAGGTGAAAAACCACTCCTAAATTACTTCTCCGTGAATATATTCATCTGTGTGTATATTTCAATGCATTACAATGTTCCATTTAGCTGGAATTAATTAATTTCCTTGTGCATGCGGTCCCTTGATAGCTTGCCCCGTTGTCGAATGGTGGATACCCGGGTCATTAATTTTGAGCTGTCTCTCCGCCCCAGACGTAAGTAGTGCGGTCGGCGCCTAGGCTACTCCGCCCACTCGCTAAGGGTCATTTGTAAACTGCCAAACTCGCCTTCTCTCCTATGCATTTGGCTGCAATTCCTTCTTTTAATTGCTATGATTTTCACGTATAAATCGTGAAATCACGCTAGACTATTATATGTCAGTATACCTCTCATTGCTCTGTGGGTTCCCTATAATTGCTCCCCCTTAGAGACCAATGGTTCGACCCTAGGCATAACCATGTGCCTGGTCTTCTCTGATGAGACCTGAGTTCGATGCCAGACTGCCGTGACTAATTGGGCACAATATGTAGGTCATAGAGTTATGTACTGTTACATGAAGATTATTGTGTACGTGTAGCATTCAAACATCAATCGCATGATTAGGACACAAGAAGTAAAAACGAGATTTTAAAATTTCACACAGCTGCCATCTTGTGGTTATGGGAACATTTGTATAAGGATTTACTGTACCAAATTTCACTGCACTCGGATGGTTATATTGTGAGAAATGTCCATGTGAATATTTTTACTTCGCGTCACTGCCATGTTGGATTTGGGATCGCCAGGTTATTGAAAGTCCTATAGGTGAATTTATGTTCGTAGCCCCTATGAACATTAAAAAATAAGTTTGATTGCTATAATAGATTCGTAGATATTGAGAACCGTCTAAATATTTCGGAAGGTCGCCATGTTGGATTGTTATATGTATAGGCCATAGAGTCATGTACCATTAAAGGAAAATTGTTGCGTAGGTTCATTATTCAAACTTTCACTTCGATCGCATGATTACGACACAAGCAATAAGAACTTAATTTTAAAATTAGCACAGCCGCCATATTGAGGTTATGTAAACAATTGAACTGAATTAAATACCAGTACCGGTACATTACAATGTGTATAAACATTTTCTGTGCCAAGTTTCATTGCGTTTGGATCATTACATCGCGAGAAAAGTCTACTTAAAAGTTTCGACTTCGCGTGGCCGCCATGTTCGTTTTGTAGTTAACCGATTTTTGAAAGTCTCATAAATGAACTTCCAGTAGTGCTCTTTATCTCCGTACAAAATTTCAGGGTGATAACGGTAATAGTTTCAGAGATATAGAATGCCGGTGAAATATTTCACACAGCCGCCATATTGCGATTATGTAAACAATTGAACGAAGTTAGATGTCAGTGCATTACAATGTGTATAAACATATGCTGTACCTTGTTTCATTGCGTTTGGTTGGTTAAATCGCGAGAAACGTCTATTTAAAAGTCGCAAATTCGCTTGGCAGCCATGTTGGTTTTGTAGTTACCAGCTTTACAAAAGTCATATAGGTGAACTTCTAGTAGTTACCTTTATCACCGTACAAAATTCCAGGGTATTCTCGGTAATAGTTTCGGAGATATTGAATGCTGATGAAATATTTCGCACAGCCGCCATGTTGGATTGGTGAGACGTAACAAAATTTGAAGGGCACGGTCGGGGTCGTCCAGAATTGTGTTATGAACTTACCGAGTTCTATTGAAATCGCTCCAGCCGTTAAGATTATATTAGGGGGACACACACACGAATCACACACACACGCACACACACACAGACACACGGACAAAAGGTGATCTCATAAGCCTATTTTTCCATAAATGAAAATAGGCTAAAAACTATTTGCGATCAACGATGGCGCAGGAGCGTCTGAACGGTTTGGCTACTCTGTCAATTGAATGTGAAACGGCCAAAAAATTAGAAATGAACGATTTAATGAGCACTTTTACCCTTTTACATAAATAAAAAGCTCTAAATACTAAACATAAAACAGTTTTTTTTATAAAAAATAAAAGCCTGCCTTGTAAACCATGTTATTTCTCGAACAAAGGGGCCGTTCAGCTGATATTTATCGGTGGAAGTAGACTTATAGCACTTTCAGTAGTTTAGTTTATGAACAACTGTATAGCCGAAGAAATGTTGAAATATGTAAACGTGATTGCGTATTATTATTAATGATGTGCGTTTGGGTAAGAAATTACATCAAGCACATGCTTCGTTTTCCATAATATATTATTTATGCCAAAAAAATCACCTGTGTTAGCTCATTATATCAGGTTTCCATTGATATAGCTTGTTGCTTTTATCTGATCAGGTGCTTCCTGTATCCAATTTTATGCTTAGGCCTATCCTAGTTGTTGAGGTTTGTTTAGAAACTAGAAATGTAATAAAATGAGTTTTAACTAGCCTAATATTGTAATTTCTTTTAAAACATCACTCTCCGTACAACACATCCACTTACAGTCTAACGCTATCAGTGAGACATTGAAAGACGAGGAGAGGTAGGGGAGGAAGTAGGTGGTAAGTGACGGGTAGACAGATCACTAACACAAATGCAGCGGCTGTCTTGCCTTGCGATCGCACAGCCTTAAGTACGGAATACAGCGCTAAAAGTCATTGACTTAATGCTTTTCTCCTCTAATCGCACTACTGGCTTAAACCCACAGAACAAATTGCTTTGTGTTGGATTTTGCCTCGCCAGTGAGCTTCTGTGTTTTTTCTCCTGCTCGTAAGATGAAAATGTTTTGTGTGCAGCTTAAGCAGAAGGCTGACTTAATTCCTTCCTATGCCACTCCAAGGCCCTTGGGTCAATATTTCAGAATACTAATTCTTAAAAAAATGACCATTTTTGACTTAATACTTTTGAGCTCCGACCGATTCAAGTATGGTACTGTTTTTGATTTTGCAGACAGGAAGCAATTAGAGTGGCTCATATATTATACTGGAGGAGGCAGTTGATCCACGGAATGCAATCCACAAAGAGAAGAACAGTGGATTACTCGTAAGCAGTGACATACTGCATTGGGCACAGGAAGATGCCGAAGATATTAAATGCCTCCTCAAAGTAGAGTAACGTATACTTACTGGTACAGAAGATAGAGGTTCCTTGAGTAAAAGGTCTCCGAGGATCTCTTGACAATAGGTAGCCATCTTCAGCTGCTGGGCCTTGCAGCAGTGGTTCTCAAAGGACAAGATGACGGGGTAGTCCGACGTTACAAACGCTGTGTCTCGGATCGCACAGATTACATCCTGTTACACACAAGAACAAGATGGCAGATTTCACAGCTTGGATTAGCGATATTTGTGGACTAAGGGAGACTCAAATACAGGACACAAGTATAAATAAAACAAAGTGGAACAGTACCTCAAGGGAAGGATATACACTGAAACAAACCAAGTTCATATCCCGCCGTTATGTACAGCGCTAATAGCCTCAGCTATTTTTAGCCTATTTTCAATTTTGAAAAAATAGGCTTATGAGATCACCTTTTGTCCGTTTGTGTGTGCGTGTGTGTGTGTGTGTGTGTGCGAGGTGTGTGTGTGTGTCCCTAATAAAATCTAAACGGCTGGAGCGATTCTAATGAAACTCGGTAAGTTCATAGCGCTATTCCCGGCGACCTCGACCGTGCCCTTTCAAATTTTGTTACGTCTCACCAATCCAACATGGCGGCTGTGCGAAATATTTCATTAGCATTCAATATCTCCGAAACTATTACCGATATCGCCCAGAAATTGTGTACGGTGATAAAGGGCACTACTAGAAGTTCACCTATGAGACATTCAAGAACCTGATAATTACAAAACCAACATGGCGGCCAAGCGAAGTTGAGACATTTAAATAGACTTTTCTCGCGATTTAACTATCCAAACAAACTGAAACTTGGTACAGCATTTGTTTATACACATTGTAATCCACTGGAGTCTAATTTAGTTCAATTGTTTACATAATCTCAAAATGGCGGCTGTGCGAAATATTTCACTGACAATCTATATCTCCCAAACTATTACAGATATCAGCCTGCAATTTTGTACAGCGATAAAGGGTACTGATACAAGTTTACCTATGTATAATTCATAAACTTGTGAAGTACAAAACGAACATGGCGACCAAGCGAATTTGAAATATTTTAATAGACTTTTCTCGTGATTTAACTCTCTGAGCGCAGTGAAATGTGGTACAGTAAATGATTTTGCAGATTGTAATCCACTGACATCTAATTTAATTCAATTGTTTACATAACCTCAAGATGGCGGCTGTGCGAAATTTTAAAATTAAGTTTTTATTTCTTGTGTCGTAATCATGCGATCGAAGTGAAAGTTTGAATAATGAACCTAGGCAATAATTGTCCTTGAATGGTACATAACTCTATGGCCTATACATATAACAATCCTAAATGGCGAGCTTCCGAAATATTTAGACGGTTCTCAATATCTATGAATCTTTTACAGCAACCAAACTGAAATTTTTAATGTTCATAGAGACTATAAACATATGTTCACCTATAGGACTTTCAGTAACCTAGTGAGCACAAATCCAACATGGCGGCGATGCGAAGTATAAATATTTAAATGGACGTTTCTCGCGAATTAACTATCCGAGTGCCGTGAAACGTTGCACGTTAAATGCTTATACAAATGTTGATCCACTGGCATCTAATTTATTTCAATTGTTTTTCATAATCACTAGATGGCTGCTGTGCGTAATTTTAAAATCTCGTTTTTACTTCTTGTGTTCTAATCATGCGATTGAAATCTGAATACCACACGTACACAATAATCTTAATGTAATAGTACAAAAATAAAAATCCAACCTGGCGACCATCTGAAATATTTAGACGGTTCTCAATATCTACGAATCCGTTACAGCAATTAAACTGAAATTTTGGATGTTGATAGAGGCAATTAACATGAGCAGGATATATGAAAATAGGCTGTATAGTTCTTCACGAAACTACTTGTTACCTACACTTTCAACCTTTTATTTATGCTTTTACATATGTTATACCATTATATATAACAATTCATGCATTTCACACTCTGATTTGGGCGTCTTTGTCATGGCACCATAATATTCAGCTGAAATGATCCGCCATTTTGGTTTGAATCTAAGTTCTGGGACAAATTTTGATGGTGTAATACCGGCCTTAACAGTGTGGGTATGTGCACTTGTTGCACACCTTCTGTATAACTAACACTCAAATAATATAGTTTTCATTGACAAGTTAATGAAAAGAAATGTATAATAAATTTAAATTTAAAACAGTTCAGTAATCATCCTCACCACTATCATATATTAAACCTTAATAACAATTCTGAAGAGTAAGGCTACTAAGACGAGCACTGGAACGATGGATGACAGGGAAGAGAGGACGAGGAAGACCAAGAATGCGTTGGATGGACTCGGTGAAGAATAGCATTAGAAAACAGAATCTGGATTGGAACACCGTGTCGGAAGAGGAATGGTGGAACGACAGAACAAAGTGGAGAGGAACCATATTTCCCCCACCCAGTCATCATCATCATGACTGGCACGACAGCCCTCTGTGGGCCTTGGCCTTCTGAAGAAGTTTTCCCCATTCTTTCCTGTTAAGTGCTGAGCTCCTCCAATTCTTGATTCCAATTGTCTTTACATCCTCTCTCACTCCATCTTCCCACCTTAGCTTTGGTCTTCCGACTTTCCTGGTTCCTTCTGGCAGTGCATTCAATATCCTCTTTATCATTCAGTCATGAGCACGCATCACATGTCCTGCCCACTCCAACCTTCTGATCGTTATACATTTTACAATATCTGGTTGATTATATAAATCATAGAGTTCATGGTTATATCTTCTTCTCCATTCACCGTTTTCCTCCACTGGTCCAAAAATTTGCCTCAAAATCTGTCTTTCAAACATACCAAGTTGTCTTTCATTAGATTTTGAGAGTGTCCAGGTCTCAGCACCATATGTTAATACAGGCTATTAAAACTTTATACATTAGGACTTTAGTTTACCTGAACAGCAGCTTGGACTTCAGATGCCTAACACTTGTTAGCAGACAGTATACGCTTCTGGATTTCAGAGCTAACATTGTTCTTGGAATTAACTTCTGATCCAAGATAAGTAAAGCTACGCACAACATCAAACTTATACGAATCAATTTCTATGCATGTGGAGCCACTAGGGTATTCTTTCTTGGTTACGCGCATATACTTAGTTTTCTCTTCATTTATCTGTAGATTCATCTTTCTTGTTGCTTTTTCAAAGCTAGTGAAAGCTTCTCTAATTGCTCTTGGTGTTCATGCAAAGTTGCAATTATATCGATATCATCTGCTTATGCCAAAATTTGAACAGATTTATATAAGATGGTTCCTCTCGTGTTGATTCCTGAATTTCTAATAACCTTCTCCAAAGCTATATTGAACAAAAGGCATGATAATGAATCTCCCTGCCTAACTCCATTCTTCGTCGTTACATCATTTGATATCATGTTCTGTATCTTAATTTGACTCCCAGTATTGTTCATGGTAGCTTTCATCAGAGTGATCAGTTTCTTAGGGATCTCTAGTTCTTCCATTGCTACATAGAGATTATTTCTGTCAATACTGTCATAAGCTGACCTAAAATCAATGAAAAGATGGTGTGTATCAATTCCAAATTCTTAACATTTTTCAACTATCTGTCGGATTGTGAAAATCTGATCCATAGTAGCTCTTCCTTGGTGAAATCCACATTGATGGTCACCAACTGCATTTTCCACATATGGCGCCAGTCTGCTAAAGAGGATGTTGGAGAATATTTTAGGGGCAATGGATCATAGGAAAATCCCTCTATAGTTAGAGCACATTGCACTTGGTGTTCTTGCAAAGTTGCAATTATATCGATATCATCTGCGTATGCCAAAATTTGAACAGATTTATATAAGATGGTTCCTCTCGTGTTGATTCCTTTCTTATGTATCGGGCAGATGATACCTACATTCCATTTATCAGGAATCATGTCAACAATATATATCTTAGCCACAAGTTTGGGAAAGTGTTTAGCAAGTTCATTTCTAGCATTTTTCACAAGCTCTGATTGTATCAGGTCCATTCCTGGGTCTTTATTAGGTAGATTTCATTAGAAAGCTAACTATTGCAATGGGTACCATGTTTCGACTTCCGGAAAATTTCGACATATCTTCGCGTTTCACATCCCCCAGACCCCAAAACCACCATCAGCTCAAAAGTTGATATATAATTTATGTATATATATATGTAAATCAGTTTCTTGTGGACACGATAACTGCCGTAATTTTGCACCAATCACTTTGAATTTTTTACCGAATATGTATACCTATAAAATCTCGGTCGAGTTCGTTACTGGGCTAAATCGGTCGAAGAGGGTTAAAATGGGGGGCTCTTTTTTTTCGAAAAAGTGAAATATTGCTATAACTCCCTTAATATGTGAAATATCGAATCCGTTCAAAGTTCATACTATGTGTCGGCTAAAGCCCAAAAATTTATGTTCGAAGAGTTTTTTTTATAGCACAAACCATTGACCAAAGGGGTGGGAAAAAGTGGGTTCTTCGGGAAACATTGATCATATCTCTCTTAATAGGCACATTATCAAAACCTTACAAAATGGACAATATTCCCCTAATAATTACCTAAAACTTTTGTATGAAAGAATTTTTGATATGACCCACCATTACGCCAAGGGATGAGAAAATTGATTTCGGAATTATAAGAAAATGCCAAGAGCTATCAGAGGTTGCCATGGCAACACTACTAAATTGATGAGGGATGAGCCATCTGACGTTGCCATGACAACGCACTTGCACGAGATCAGATTCAGATTTCCATCTGACTAAGTGTGAAGTGGCTTCGGTGACGTAACTGGTAGCATGCTGAACTTCTATGCCCAATGTCGCGGGTTCAAAGCCGGCCGAAGTCGTCGGATTTTCTAAGAGCGCTAAAAATCCCTCAGTATGCTTTCCTTTGGAGGGGAAGTTCCAACGTTCGTTGCGAATTGCTGGTTGCGGTGGCATCCAGTAGCCAAGTTCACAGCTAGGTGTCGTTGAAGGTAGTATCTTTTTTTGTCGTGTGGCCTCCTGAGAGGCCGAGTGCAAGTCTTTCTAGTCGACGCCCGTGGGCGACCTGCGCGTCGGGATGAGAGATGGAATGGATGAAGATGAATGAAACTGGGCAAGGATGTGGAAGGAAGCGACCGTGGCCTGTCAGAAGGTACCGTCCCAGCATTTGCCTGGTGTTGAAAATGGGAAATCACGGAAAACCATTTCAAGGACGGCCGACGGTGGGGCTCGAACCCACGCGTCTACCGAGTCAGCAGAGAGCTTGGCCCCATGGCCTAATAACGCTACGCTTTAGCCAGCGTGGCCACTACTGTCGGTAGTATCTGGTAGCAACATTAGGAACTACTGCTTGAAATTGACCTTCTGCAGTCCTTACCTGAATTACAGACTAATACAGCCATGTTGTCGCAGCCCCTAAACTGAGGAACCAACCAAAATCTCTGCGGTAGATAAAATTTTGCGTGAAGACGTATCAGATCGTTACATAGTTACACATCAGTGTCGACACCTTGCATAAGGACAGTGTGACCACAAGTATAAAAATGGACCCCAAATGACAAGAAGGTTACCGTCCCCATAAGACAATAAAATGTTTAAAATATGCATAAAATGACAAAAAACAAAGTTAATAAAGCTCCAATTATAAAAAACTTTCTCGCCATCAATGAAGTATGAAACTTCTACGAAAACCTGCATATTCTGCCTATTTTCGCCTATCCCCAAGTTTGCCCGGTGAAATATACCTTCGCCTTCCGGCGTGCCGAGAGGACTTTTTTTTCTTTAATTTCCTAATGGCAAGTTCAACTTCCTCATTAGTCGGTACCGATACTTCTTTTTCCAATTCTCTTGTATTTACAGGAGGTAATGTTTCTTGGTCGTCAACTGGACTTTCATTCAGCAGTTCATCAAAATATTGTGCACATCTTTCTAGTATTGCTTCCTAAAAAAAAAAAAAGTATCCTCACTGCCCAATACCAGTATTATTCCCTCTTTATTTCTACACAAATTTGTTCTAGGCTGGATATCCTTACGGCTCTTATTTAGCTTCTGATTGAAAGCTCTCACATCTTTCATCCCCTTCAACTGTTCCATTTCTTTCAATTCCTTCCTCTCAAACTGTCTCTTTTTCTTCTTGTGCAATCTCTTTTCTTGTCTTCTGGAAGTTCTGTACACTTCTACCACGTTTAGGGTGTGGTTCCTCTGTTGCATTCTCTTGTATGCTTCATTTTTTAAGGTTGTTGCTCGTGCACACTCTTCATCAAACCGATAGTTATACCTAACTTCCTCTTCCCTTCCTAAAACTTCATTTGCAGTTTTTTATAATGTGTCTAAGTTTCTTCCACTATTAGACAAATCTATCAAAGCCTCATTAAGCAGTTTGACATATCTCAAGGCGGTTTCAGGCTCCTTCAGCTGCCCACAGTTAAACATTCTTGCATTGGATCCATGCCCTTTTCTCACATTAGATATTCGACTTCTAATGGTGGCTACCACAAGGTAGTGGTCGGAGTCAATATTGGCCCCCCTATAACTTCTAATATCCATCAAGTTAGAGAAGTGTCTTGCATCTATTAGGAGGTGGTAAATTTGGTTAAAAATACTTCCATCTGGAGATTTCCATGTCATCTTATGAATGTCCTTGTGATTAAAAGTTGTACTTCCCACTACCATATTTCTTGAAGAGGCAAAATGTACAAGTCTAATTCCATTATCATTAGAAGTATCATGCAGACTGTGTTTTCCAATCCAAGGTCTGTATTCGTCTTCCTTTCCTATCTTCGCATTCATGTCCCGAAAAATTATTTTACAATCTGCTCTTGGGCATTCATGATAGATTTCATCTAATTCATCATAAAATGAATCTTTATCTTCATCACTTTTCTCTTCCGTTGGAGCGTGAACACAGATAAGGCTATAATTGAAAAACTTCCCTCTAATTCTGAAAGCCTCCGTGGCTTAGGCGGCTGCACGCCGGCCTCTCACCGCTGGGTCCGTGGTTCAAATCTCGGTCATTCCATGTGAGATCTGTGCTGGACAAAACGGAGGCAGACAGGTTTTTCTCCGGGTACTCCGGTTTTCCCTGTCAAAATTTCATTCCATCAACACTCTCCACTATCATTTCATTTCATTCATTCCATTCCATTCCTGACCCGGTCGGAGACTGGAAGCAGGCTGTGGATTTTCATTTTCCCTCTAATTCTGAGTCTGCACAGTTTATGCGATCCATGAAAATCCATGATAAGATGTTTCACCTGCTTATTAAGAATAAAACCAGTGCCAAACGTATGTTCCTTCTTTTGCCAGCTGTAGAATACCATATGGCTCTTTTTCTCTATCACCCCTTCACCAATCCATCTCACTTCCTGAATAGCAGTAATATCTAGTCGATACTCATCGAGCTGATCGCAGAACTTTTTTTAGATTTCCAGCTTGGTAAAGAGTTAAGACATTCCATGAGCCAATTCTCAAGTCCTTTAAACGTTTGCAGGGTCATTGTAAAGAGGTCAGTCCGGATGTTTCTTCTTCAGATTTCGTAACGAGAGTTTTTTTACGAATTGGGTTTTTGGCCCAACGCCAACCCCCCAGCAATCCTGGAGGGCCGATGTCTTCTTTTAGGGTTGTCTCCCTTAGCTGGTGGGTCCCCAATTTAAGCATCGGGAACTCGCTTTTTCGCCCTTACATGACTTAGCGGTGCACACAAAGTGTACCCATTATCCAGAGGCCATGGTGTGGTCATGCATGTATCAGACTTGGTGGGAATAAATGGCATTTACCGTGTTTTATTAGCACACTTCCACCAGCAGGAAGTGAACCCACAGGGCCACATACCACCCCCTTAGACCCAGTGTCAGCTGGAAAAGGGGAAATAAAGATGATGATGGACAATTGTGAACATGTTCGCCTGATGAATGAAACATCCTATTGTAACTTATTGTCGCCACAGTTCTGGGATTGCATGAACTGCACTTGACATCAGTCCAAAGGGCTGGCTGGATACTATGCCACAACTAGAGACGCTCAAGATCGATCAGTATGGAATAAAAGCAGCTCCTCACCTTGAAGAGGATGTCAGTGCACATCGCCATGCCATGTGTGATGATGGGTTCATCTTCATCCCCCGCCTTGCCATCCCAGCAGTCCAGCTCGACACATCTAAACATGTCACAATAATTCAATCGGTCACAGCTGAAGTATTGAACCAAGGGCCTTGGAATGGCATAGGAAAGAACTAGGTCAGCTTTCTTTTTAATACAGAACCCAATGCTACATGAAGTGCGATCAGAGAAGAAAAACATTAAGTCAATGACTTGCGGCCTTTCAGTGCCGTATTCTGTACTTAAGGTTGGCCACACTGCTAGATTCCCGCGTATTACAGTGATTGGAAATTACATTTGTACAGGGTTTAGGTGGTATTTATGTTACAAATCCATTTTACAATAAAATATCCTGCGGCATATTCATTCTGTACGGCTTTATGCTGCACTAAACTGTGACATATTCATTCTGTACGGCTTTATGCTGCACTAAACTGTGACATATTCATTCTGTACGGCTTTATGCTGCACTAAACTGTGACATATTCATTCTGTACGGCTTTATGCTGCACTAAACTGTGACATATTCATTCTGTACGGCTTTATGCTGCACTAAACTGTGACATATTCATTCTGTACGGCTTTATGCTGCACTAAACTGTGACATATTCATTCTGTACGGCTTTATGCTGCACTAAACTGTGACATATTCATTCTGTACGGCTTTATGCTGCACTAAACTGTGACATATTCATTCTGTACGGCTTTATGCTGCACTAAACTGTGACATATTCATTCTGTACGGCTTTATGCTGCACTAAACTGTGACATATTCATTCTGTGCGGCTTTATGCTGCACTAAACTGTGACATATTCATTCTGTGCGGCTTTATGCTGCACTAAACTGACCACGAGCTGAAAGGCATTAAGTCACATTGACTTGACAAATATGTTTATTAAATTAAAATTGCTATTCCACTGACAAATATATTCTGAACAGTTGCTTCCCAACATAGATGACTAATATAGTGTGTTTGTTAAGACAAGTGTGGATGAAGGGAGGGAAAATAAGGGAAAGACAAATGAGAAAAAGATAATCTAATAAAGCTTAGTGTTGAGAAACAAAATTAACTGAAATATATACAGGATGAAACGAAGAAACTGGAAAACAATGAAGAAGAGTGATGGAAATATCAACTAAAATATTTACAACCAGTTTGAATTGTTTGTATGGATATTCTTGCTATTATTATACAAATACTTATCCATTAGATTTATTGTTGTACATTTTAGCTTATGTTTTCATCGTTCTTATTCATTTATTTTTCAAGTTTCTTCATTTCATCGAGCGGCTTCGGGGGCGTAGTTGCTAGCATGCTGACCTTCTATGCCCATGATCGCGGGTTCAAACCCGGCCGAAGTTGGCGGATTTTTTAAGAACGTTAAGAATCCCTTGGTATGCCTTTCATCGGAGGGGGATTAAGCCGGCGGGCCCATGTCACAGATTTATGGCATGAAAAAGAACCTTCCACTAACTACACTATTGTGAGAAGCTAACTTTGTAGGTTAGATTAAATTAACGCTCTAGTAAGTTCCAACGTTCGTCGCCAGGTGCCGGTTGTGGTGCCATCTAATAGCCACGTTTACAGCTAGATGTCGTTGACAGTAGCATTTGGTAGCAAAAGTAGGAACTACTTGAAATTGACTGTCTGCAGTTCTCACCTGTATTACAGATAACACACACTAATACAGCCATCACAATTAACATCGGTTATCAGACAGATTCCACGCACACCTAAAGTACACGGGGCTACATGACCACGTTGTTGTAGCCCCTAAACTGAGTAACCAACTCCTGTACGGTATATAAACAGCCACACAACACACCACAAATCCCATAAATAGTTATAGCCCTCGACGAGTTTATTTTGCCCTCCCTATTGGTTGGTTGCTAGCGACTAACACTGAACCTTGAACAATGCTAACGCTATCTGTTGTTGCATTATCCAGGTGCACCTTCGGTGTTTGTATCATGTGTATTACTACCACCAAACATGTCCATTTCTATGGGATCGGGGACGACATGTGATCTCTGCATGGCGTGTTGGTTTTACGACCGTATGCCCTTCCCGACGCCTAGCCATTTCTATGGGATCGGGGACGACATGTGATCTCTGCAGGCGTGTTGGATTTACGACCGTATGCCCTTCCCGAAGCCTAGCCATTTCTATGGGATCAGGAACGACATGTGATCTCTGCGTGGCGTGCTGGATTTACGACCGTATGCCCTTCCCGACGCCTAGCCATTTCTATGGAATCGGGGATGACATGTGATTTCTGCATGGCATGTTGGATTAACGACCGTATGCCCTTCCCGACGCCTAGCCATTTCTATAATCGGGGACGACATGCGATTTCTGCGTGGCGTGTTGGATTTACGACCGTATGCCCTTCCCGATGCCTAGCCATTTCTATGGGATCGGGGACGACATGTGATCTCTGCATGGCATGTTGGATTTACGACCGTATGCCCTACCCGACACCTAGCCATTTCTATGGGATCGGGAACGACATGTGATCTCTGCATGGCGTGTTGGATTTACGACCGTATGCCCTTCCCGACGCCTAGCCATTTCTATGGGATCGGGGCCGACATGTGATCTCTGCATGGCGCGTTGGATTTACGACCGTCTGCCCTTCCCGACGCCTAGCCATTTCTATGGGATCAGGGATGACATGTGATCTCTGCGTGGCGTGTTGGATTTACGACTGTATGCCCCTCCCGACGCCTAGCCATTTCTATGGAATCGGGGATGACATGTGATTTCTGCGTGGCGTGTTGGATTTACGACCATATGCCCTTCCTGACGCCTTGCCATTTCTATGGGATCGGGAACGACATGTGATTTCTGCGTGGCGTGTTGGATTTACGACCGTATGCCCTTCCCGACGCCTAGCTCATCAGAGGTGCCAATAAATTAGAGGTGTCGAATGAAACTCGGCAAGAGGTTGGTCGGAAGTAACTGTGACCTATTATCTTCATAGTTTCGCTAGGTTTGATATGATAAATCATGAAGAACCATTTCAAGAACATCCGATGGTAGGATTCGAGCCACTGTGACCTTATAAACTTACGACCTAGCACATGAGTGCAATCGGAAATTGTGACCTGCAATTTTAATTTTGTTTTCAAATATATATATTATTGTGCTATTAGGAATGCAGGAAAAAGAAAATCTCAACCACAAATGTTGTCTTAGGTCCGAAGAGGTTATGTGTGTGGAGCAGTGATGATGATGATAGGCTATTATGTCTTTTATGGGACTTCAAGGCTTGAATGTCTGTGGGTCCTCTGATGACTGTGGAGTCGCAAACTCTTCCACAATGTTCACAAACATGTATTTCACCCACAACTCGCTGAAGATTGTTCCCTTGAGCAGTCATTCGAGTAGAGTGTGAGCAGTGGCCAGTGACAAGCAAACGCCCATTACAGTTTTGAATAATGTGTGCAGTGGAGCAAAGTTGAGCCAGTATGCACATGTGAGCGAGTGTTGTGCCACGGAGCATTGTGCGAGGATAGGAGCGGGCAGTGATGCGGCCTGTGAATAGACATGGGGACTATGTAGTGGAACTCTGTCAAAAACTTCATTGCAGAGCCCTACCGAGCATCCTGCTGTGAGAGAATTTTACAGAGGGTGTACATAATTGTGTATAGTAGCCATAATAAATTTAGTGTTTAATAATGCACGCTAACAGTTCTGTTGTGATTTATACATTATAAACCGATCATAGTGGCGCCGCAACGTCCATCAAGGCCACTTGCTCTTCGAACAAGAGAGAAGAAGGCTTCAGGCTGAAAAAAGAAATGCCAGAAAAGAGCGCATGATTCGCAGAATGATCAAATCCCAAGATCCATTGGCTGCTCAAGACCTTGTGTGCCAATATTGTGGAAGAGTCTGTGGTTCTCGGATTGGACTGAACAGTAACCAAACTACTCACGCAATATGATTAGGCTTAATATTGGTTTACAGCGAAGATTTACATAACCGTACCTTGGAAGACAATCATACTTGTATCACGAGTGATAGCCTAAATGATAAATAATCCCATATAAGTTGAGAGTCAATGATAACACGCGAGAGCCGCGAAGAAGAGGTAACGTGAAGTTAAAGCCAGTCTACAATTGATACGGTATCTGTAATATCTCAATCGAAGGTAGTGTGCTCGTAAAGGCGTGTTGTCATTGACTCTCAACTTACAGTATATGGGATAAGGAAGCGAGTGAACCCTGATTCCCATTACAATACCATACGGTACCGTACGAAAAGTATTGATGAGGGTATTCCTTACTCCCTGACGAATAAACATACTGTACTGGCAATCTTAGGAAAATGGTTATATCCAGAGAGTAATTGCTACTTTCCTTACCCTGATCAGAAATGTTGAGTACTGGTCATTAAAGAGTGTAAATAATCATGGCTGCCAGATTGGGCTAGCTCGCTCACCTGCAGCCCGAGAGCAGCACCTGGCGATACATCTCCACGGAGGACTTGCCGCCCCACTGTCGTCCCGTCAGGTACGTATTGTGTGAACTGTTGATGTAATAGTGAGATAGCGGCTGGTCCATGTCCATGTATATCTCCAGCCGGTCCAGGTACACCGGCGCATTCTCATCTGACAGCAGGTAACGGATCAGACCATCCTTCGTCAGCTTTCCTGTGGCAAAGGTTTGTCATCTGATGAAGACCAAACTAAATTATTGTATCTAATCTTCCATGTTACGGTACCGTTATAATGGTTGAAGTAACGCATTGTTACTTTAGTATAAAATGTAGTGGCTTCTTTTATATTTTACAATCTGACTACAATTTGTGTTTGCCAAAAGACACTAAGTAACTCATTGGTTAATTTAAATAATACGTTTCCAAGAAGAATGCTACAAATTGCTTGATTTGAACAAAATATGCTAAAGCCCTCCTAATCCACACCCTCTAGTCCAAAAAACCGGACAATACGAACCCTGCTAGTAACAAAACAGATAATCTGAACACCACTAGTCCAAAAGCCAGATAATCCCAACACCATACTTACTTCCTCGGCGCTACAACCTGGGGTAGGCTTTGGCCTCTCTCACAATTCCTCGCCATTCGTCCCTTTGAGTTTTCTCCCACCATCTTCCAACCCTCATAGTTCTCAGGTCTTCTCCTAAGTCTCGTAGCCATCTCCACATCGCCTCTTCCCTTCCATAGTTCCAAGTAATATCTTCCTCGGTGTTCTTTCTTCATTCACCCCCTCTACATGACTCAGCCAATCCAGACATCGGGACTTAATAAATTTCACTATATCTTTACCTTTGATTATGTCATCAATTTCTTTGTTTGTTCTAGTTGGCCACCCTTCGTCCTCTTTTAACTCGCCATATATCCTTCTTAAAACTTTTCGTTCAAAAATTTTAAGATCATTCTGATCATCTGTTGACACTGTCCAAGTCTCAGATGCATAGGTCACCACTGGTCTAATAAGGGTTTTTAATTTGACTTTCAGGTTCCTAGTTAGAAGTTTTTATTTCAAGAACTTCTCACAATTCAGTATAGTATCAAGGTAACTGAAGCATTTTACATTCTCAAAGTTATACTGACCAATTTGTACATTTTCTCTTGCTCTTCTATCCTTTTCCGCTGACATTTTCATATATTTCGTTATCCTTTCATTAATTCTGATTGCCATCTTTCCACTCTTCTCCTCCAGAATCTTGAACATTTTTTAAGAGATTCCCAGTTCCGTGTCATCAACACATGCATACGCCTGCTTGGACTTGTTTATTATCGTCCCTCCCAATCCTTCATTGAGTGTCAAGTTGAATAACACTTCAGTCTATGAATCTCCTTGCCTCTCGCCGGTATTCACCTCAAAATTCCTGCTAGTCTTGCCTCCTACATAAACCTTGGCCTGAGATCCTTTCATTGTCATTGCTACTAGTCTGATCAACTTCTTCGGCACTCCACATGCTTCTATAGCATTCAGCATCTTCGTTCTATCAATGCTATCAAACGCCTGTTGGAAATCAATGAATAGCAAATGCAGATCAACACCATATTCATAGCATTTCTCCATAGATTGTCTCATAACAAATATTTGGTCAGTAGTTCCTCTTCCTGGTCGGAATCCACACTGGTTCTCATCCAGTATTTCTTCAGCATAGGTGCTCAGCCTCCTTTGCAAAATACTTGAGAATATCTTATCATTTTGCATTAGCTTTGCTATGATCTGATCCTCTCCTGGTGCTCTTCCATTTCGTTGACGTTTCACTGCCTCCATAATTTCATCTATAGATGGTTTAATGACCTGTGGCTCTACATTCATGTAGACCTGGATCTCATTCGTCTCGTCCTTACGTTTTATATTTAACATATCTTTAAAGTACTCTGCCCGTCTTTCAAGAACTCTCTCTTCCTCTCCAATCACTTTTCCATCTTTATCCTTAGATGAGTTCTTGCATGGTGGAATTCCTTCGTCATTCGTTTTGTTGCTTGGTACAATTTCTTACTTTAATTCTGCCTGTTCAATTCTTCAATTCATTCCATTTGTCTTCTTAGATACATTCTCTTCTTCCTTTTCCGAACTATATTTGGTGTTCTACTTTCTTTATATCTTTCACAATTCCATCTTGTCTCTCTTTGAATCATAATCAGTCTGCATTCTTCTGCTCTATATATTTTCTACATTTAACATCAAACCATTCTGTATTCCCGTTCCTCTTCTTCTCCCCAATAGTTTCTTTCACAGTCTCTTCCAATGCTTTATTTATTCCAGTCCATCTCCCCTCTACCGTGCCATCCTCAATCACATTCTTTAATCTCTCTTCCAACTTCTTGTTCAGTGTGTCCTCATATTGCTTAACAATTTGTGTTTGCTGAAACTTTTCCACATCCCACTCTATCCTCTTAATTCCTCTGTCACATTCTACATTCGCAATTCGTTCTAAGAGCTTTCAATAAAAAATGATCCAAATCACTGTTGGGGTCCCTTGTAGATTTGACGTCAATCATTGAAGATGCATGTCTTCTTAAAAATAAGACATGGTCAATTTGGTTTACCACTCCAGTGTCTGGCATTTTCCAGGTTCCTTTGTGTATGTCCTTATGTTTAAAACAAGTACTTTTGATAAACATTCTATTACTTTCTGCAAATTGGCATAGAAGCTTCGCATTTTCACTAGTATTAGTATGTTTCCCTGCTACATACCGCAACAAGACCTCTCTACCTATTTTGACATTGAAATGCGCAAGAAGTATTATCACATCATATTTTGGTATCCTTTTCCTCCTTTTCTTCTCTTCACTATCGTCTTCTGTAGGTGCATACGCTGATACGAGTGTCAGATTTCTGAATCGTCCCTTTAATCTCATTTTACACATTCTATCTCCTAGAGGCTCAAATCCAAGAAATCTTACTTTTATCATTGAACTAATAATAAAGCGGTTCCACGCTGACCAGTTCTTACTTCAGGACAACTGTATAACATTGTATAGTCAGTCCTTGTCGTCAAACCTGCCGTTTCCCCTCCATCTCACTTCCTGTAGCGCTACTGTATCCATTCCATATTTCAATACCTCCTCAGCTACTTCTGCCATTCTTCCGATCTGCAACATCGTTCGTACTGTGCCCATCTGTTCACCTTGAATGAAGATAGCGAGGCGACATGGGAACAGTGCCAGCACGAAATCATGTTTCAGGCCGTTTGGTGTATTCTTGGAATACACGGTACGAGAGAATATATAGTTTAATGCTTTTGCATGTTCATTCCTTCCTCTTTGTCAAACACCAACAGTGATCTTCTATTCTCTCTTTGGTGATCATGTCGCTTATATCTTTGGTGAGTCTGTTCTAGATATATATCTTCCATGACCCTCCTAGCGTCATCTAGCAGCGAATCTCTGAAGCTCCTCAATTTTTCCTGGTGCAAGAAGACTTCTTTTTCCATCTGGCCACCAGATCTCGTTACCATCGCCAGCTATTATCTCCATGAGCAAGAGAACTTCGTCTACATTTTCACTCACCATGCTGTGCTAGTATCGCCTGCTATCAACTATTTGAAGACCATCTCCTCAAGAGAATTTAATTTCTTATGTTGGTTATGCTGATATGTATACCTTTTGTTTCCTACCCCCACTCTTTTCCCTTCCTAGGACCCTCTGTGCTTCGCTGAGCAGGTCTCACTTCTAAGTCGGCAGTTGACTCGGTCAGTCAAGGCTCAACCAGAGCCAGTCTCCTCAAACCAAGATACATTTTCTACGTTATACGCCATGTTGGCACTTTAAGTATCTGTCAAGGGAACTTCACCTTCGCCATGCAACAAAGATAAGTACCTACTTCAAGTTTTAACCTCATCTTCATGGTTTTAACTTCTACATGCTTTTAACGATATTTTATAGACAGCGTGAGATTATTTATTTTGGGGCAAAAATCATTCTTCGCGGGATTTGCCATGTTGAGCTTTTGTTTGTATAAGCCAACCTCACTAGAAAGGAGCTTTTCTTAAGCTATTAAATGAGAAATCTTCTCACCACGTGGGATATTATCCAATACCCGCTGTCTATAAATTACAAAGCTAGTTCCTCCGCTGGATTAACTTTGGCTCCATTTTTCTATTAAGATCGTTCTGGAACCTTCCAGATCCTGTACTTTATCTGCAAGTCTTGCCGTCAGGTATTTTTCACTTACTTGTGAGAATACTATTTAAAATGAGGAATCTTCCTTATAAATTACTGCAATAGCGAACTTTCTTCCACCGTTGGAATGTTCTATGGCGCATTTAATTGTAATTCACAACTTTCTCAAGAAATAGACTCTCGCCTACCTAGTGCAACCAGTTATTTTCATCATTGCAATAACTTTCTTTCCCATAAACTTTCGTGTCTCTACAGTGAACTTTTCATCTATTTAAAAGACTATAGTGATAACTAGTGCTTGTCCCACTTTTCTACCGCGTCGCGATCGTCCGTTTACATTAAATAAGGGCACGAACATTGATCCTAAATCCCAATGATCTTTCCTCAACCTTCTACTAACAAACCATATTAATAAAATTGTAACTTTTCTATAAGGTGTCACTCTACGAAGTGCCCTTCCATTTTGCTTGTTTATCATTAATTAATTTCTGTATAACTACGTGTTTTATACACGGTTCAAACTTACATTGTTTCTTCCCTATAATCAGGGAAAACAGTTCTTTCAACTCTTGAGTGAGTTATTTCTAGGTCTTACGAAATGGAAACTGCCCCATTTGGCTCGTGATTCCTACTTAAACATAGGAAGTCTAGAACCTTCCTTTTGACTTTCTCTTCAGGTTTCACCGTAAGTGACCTGCTCTCTTTTGTATAATTGTTATAAAGTAATTCTGCACAAATATAAGAAGTTGTAGGAACTTCTATCTTATTCTTCATGTTTTTCTTATTGTTATTTTCGAAGTTGTCACTCTCTCTAGAATATTCTCTCAGAAATTTCTTATAGTACACTCCTTGTACTCAATTTAATGTTTAAACTTTAATTACTTCATTTGTCTTTTTAAATCTTATAAAGATTTTAGAACATATATAAGGTTTTAAACCTAATAAATTGTCAATTGCCTGGAGCAAACGTTTAATGTTTTCTGAGGTCTGTGACCCAAAAATTGTTAACCAAATTGAAAATATATATGGCTCAGCGGTCTAGCTGTATGCCTCTCACCAAGGCGGTCCGGGTTCGATTCCCGGTCAATGCATGTGAGATTTTCGAAGTGAAATGCCATGTCCTGTGGTTTGGATTCCACGTAAAAAGGAGGTCCCGTGGCTCATAATCACAAGATTCACGGTCACGTAAAACTACAATCTTCCTTCCTTTTCCTTTTGAATTGTTAAATAAATTAAGCGTTTCTTTTTGCTTTCTCATTTTTCTAGTACAACGGTTAGGCCAGATCCTGTCTTCCTTGGCTCTCCCTACTAAATGCCATTAAATCCATTAATAGGGCTTTCACCACTTGTTGCATTTGAGCAAGAACTCTTAGTGGTAATCTCGTTAAAGTTTCTCTTAGCTTTAATAGCTAATTCTAACTGGCCAGTAAGGCAAGTAAAGCTCGCTACGCCAGCTACCTGCTTGTGGAGATCCTCTCCGAAAAACTTATGGTCAGTTTTCTAAAAGATAAGTGTTTCTCTTTGTCTAAACTTTTAGCCGGCTCCTCGCTGAGTAAAAGCTTAGCCATTTCCAAATGCAACCATTGGTTCATTTACCAAAATTACTCCCCAAGGTATAATTTCTTATCATTATCCTACTTGGAAGCACTTGGTCGCCTTTTCAGGAACTCCATAATTTCGAAAACTGGAATTACCAAACCTGATTCAAATTATTGGCATTCTTCGAATTACTTTGCAAAAACGAATTTCTTGGAACAGACATACAATAAATCTGTTACTCTCAGTCTTGCCAGACCACCACCTTTCCCCATAGTAAGCAGATGCATGCTTGAGAGGGAATATACTAAAGCCACTCTCTTGCACACCGCCCAAGTTCTAGCTGTGTTTCCCGTCCGCTTAGACCAAGCCCTTACCCACTTTAGGTATCCGAGAGCGGATTTGCGGTGGCAACCGCCTCTAAGTGCATTTAAGGTTAAATTTACAACATTTGTGCGACTCTCCTCCTATTTTTCTATCCTTTTTCTCCAGTCCGAAACCTATCTCCTTTTCTTAATCATCTTCCCTTGGTGGTTAGGTTATTCCTCAGCCAATAATCTACCCACCGTTCTGTGCTTGCCATAAAAGACGCTCACTCAACACTGACCCTATGTCCCACGGTAGGATTCAGGGGAATATTGCCAACACACAGAAATGAGAAATATGGAAAGAAAAATGGTTCTCACGTTTTATTCAACAAATAGACAACACAAATATATAAACACTCCCTAACGATAATGAAAGAAAATGAATGAACCAAAATGTATGCACCTCATCGTATTCTCTGATGCAAACATAGATACCCTGAACAAAATTTGAGCACGGAACTCTATACAATACAAGAGAGCGCAGGACTAAATAATTAAATTACTGAATACAAGCGGCTGTGTGGTGAAAGAATCCTTGATCGTATTTACACTAGTTGCACAATTACGATGCCATAATCCATTGATCACATTTACCATACTTACATTTCACTGTTTACGTTTCGCAACTTCACATTTTATTTTTGCACTGTTAGTTTCACAAGTTTAAATTTCCTTTCGGCCACAGGCAAGACGTCATAAAATAGGCAATGTGAGGAATTACATCTTATATATAAAAGAAGGAAGAAAAATTAGGATAATTCCTGTTGATAGTTTATAAGAGTAGTGGGATGGGGACAGAGCTGTCTACTAACTTATTGAACCCTCCTCGTATTTGCCCCGAACCTGATATCTCGCTAACCAATCATGGGATTTGAACATGCAGGGTGTACTAGCACTGCTAGTAATGCCCCCTGCTTTCCTATAGCCTCTTTATTTAATGAAAAGACCAAAACTAAAAGGTCATTCGCGAGTAGTGGGGTGGGGTTGGTTTCCTTAAGTCGCGCTCGTGCTTGAATATGTATGCCTATGTTGGAAAAGGGTTAGGAGGTGGGGGAGGAGTAGGGTCGAGTGAGGGGTCGTTTAGATGGTATTTTTTCCGCTCTAGGTGATGGTGAGGTTCATTTTTAAAATGGATGGAATTTGGAAACGCCATTTGGGGTAAACATGTTGTTTTTGGACATTTTGGCGATGAATGTTTTTTTTATACGCATGCGCACTTGAGGAGTTTTGTAAGAGGGCGGGCTTTTTAAATGATGATTTATAAATGAATGTTTTTTAATATGTTTTGAAATAAACCCCAAAAAACTAATAGGTCATCGGCTTTTTACTATCTCACTAACCAATAATCGGATTTAAACCTATGAGGTGTCGTAGGACTCGTGGTGAACTCTCTTTTTCTATGGACGGGGTATATTCACACTAAAATAAAAACGTGGTAAGGGGGGAAGGGGAGCTGCTACACTTAGAAAGTTGTGAGCCCCTGCGACCTTGGAATGGAAAGAGCCATGCTAGGAGGGCGTGCTTGGATTGTTTTTTTTTTCGTTTCGTCGTGCTCTTTACGGGAACGTAGGTGTCGAAAAGGTGAACTTAGGGTTTTGTGTCTAAAAATGCGTTTTTCACATTTTTGCCGATTTTTGGAAAACGGGCCATGCTAGGAGGGCGTGCTTGGATTGGTTTTTTCGTCTCGTCGTGCTCTTTACGGGAATGTAGGTGTCGAAAAGGTGAACTTAGGGTTTTGGGTCTAAGAATGCGTTTTTCACATTTTTGGCGATTTTTGGAAAACGGGCCATGCTAGGGCGTGATTGGATTGGTTTTTTCGTCTCGTCGTGCTCTTTACGGGAATGTAGGTGTCGAAAAGGTGAACTTGGGGTTTTGGGTCTAAAAATGCGTTTTTCACATTTTGGCGATTTTTGGAAAACGGGCCATGTTAGGAGGGCGTGCTTGGATTGTTTTTTTTCGTCTCGTCGTGCTCTTTACGGGAATGTAGGTGTCGAAAAGGTGAACTTAGGGTTTTGGGTCTAAAAATGCGTTTTTCACATTTTTGGCGATTTTTGGAAAACGGGCCATGCTAGGAGGGCGTGCTTGGATTGATTTTTTCGTCTCGTCGTGCTCTTTACGGGAATGTAGGTGTCGAAAAGGTGAACTTAGGGTTTTGGGTCTAAAAATGCGTTTTTTACATTTTTGGCGATTTTTGGAAAACGGGCCATGCTAGGAGGGCGTGCTTGGATTGTTTTTTTTCGTCTCGTCGTGCTCTTTACGGGAATGTAGTTGTCGAAAAGGTGAACTTAGGGTTTTGGGTCTAAAAATGCGTTTTTCACATTTTTGGCGATTTTTGGAAAACGGGCCATGCTAGGAGGGCGTGCTTGGATTGGTTTTTTTCGTCTCGTCGTGCTCTTTACGGGAATGTAGGTGTCGAAAAGGTGAACTTAGGGTTTTGGGTCTAAAAATGCGTTTTTCACATTTTTGGCGATTTTTGGAAAACGGGCCATGTTAGGAGGGCGCGCTTGGATTGTTTTTTCTCGTCTCGTCGTGCTCTTTACGGGAATGTAGGTGTCGAAAAGGTGAACTTAGGGTTTTGGGTCTAAAAATGCGTTTTTCACATTTTTGCCGATTTTTGGAAAACGGAAAACGTGATGATGACATGTGTGATAGTATTTTTTCGTCTCAATGTCCTCTTTACGGAGATGTAGGTATGGAAAAGGTAAAAAGCTGAAATCATGGTTTCCGTCATTTTTTTTCGAGAACGTTGAGGAAAACGGGGAAAAAGTAAGAAACCAGATTTGAAGTCACGTTATGTTATGCACTATAATGTTGGTAAAGCACTTATGCATTATTATTATTATTTGTCTTGGCTGGTCAGGGCTCACGGCGAGCCAGACAGACACAGGTCTTATCATTGTACGTGCCTCGCAGCAGAGAGAGATAACAGCCTGTTGTTCGCATGCAGGTGGCTGTTATCTGACCCAGACGTGTTACCCGATATCGCGATGAAGGACATACTGCTCTGTCGAAAAGCTGATCATTGCATTCCCACGCACACTCATGCAGAGATTGCAAAGCTTGTGAGAATCGGTCTGAATTGTGCGCTCCATGACATCCTACTCGTAGGAACAAAAAAAAAGTAAAGTGTTAACTTTGCATCTTGTTGAGGAGACATATATGTTCTGAGGGTAAGAGAGACTCATCATTCTTGTGATCATCTTTGAAGGTGACGGATGCAAGTGCCTTATGCTCTTTGTAAAAAATTACGTGAACCGCGGCCATACTTGTACTAAGGTAGGTTCATTATTGTTATTTATGACATGATTGGTTTTATTGTTATTTTGTGTATGCGTGAAAAGTAAGTTAGTGACTGATGGTATTTTTTTGGAATTTCGTTTGTTGCAGATTAAAAAAAACGTCATTAAGTCTGGGAGAGCTGACAGAGAGAGAGACAGTGACTGTGACAGTGACAGTGGCGACAAAGAGCACATTTGCTGAAAGCATTATAATTCATTATATGGTGAGTACATGTTGTTCCATTACTTTTATTTTTGTTGTTGTTGTTAAATGTATGCCATTTATTTCACGGAAATTTATAAACTTATGGCGTGTATTTATTATTGTTTCAGAATGAAGATATGTACGGAGTGAATAGGCTTTAACTACCTTGACGCTTTCGATATTTATAAAAAAAGGTGAGCTATGAATATACAGTAGATTAATTATTTTCTTTGTAAATGACCTTGTTACTTTTTGACTGACTGTCTTATTTATGTGTGCACACTTGAAACCTTTTGTTTTTAGCAACTCTTATGAATGAATGGATGAATGAATGAATGCACATGTTTAATGTATATAACCATGACTAATAACGGATTGTATTGGTTTTGTTTTTCAGATAAATCATTGGAAACAAAAAAACAAGATAAACCTTGTCGCTGATATTAAAACTACAGCAACCTTGTTGGTGATCATTTCCTGCTGGAGGCCCAATTGCTACAACCATTGTGTACCTGTGAACGAGATTGTGTGCCAGTCAGTAAAAATCGATAAGTGTGGTCGTTTGGAATTGCAGATTTTGGATTAACCTATTCTAAGGTAAGGGTTGCACGTTTATTTGTCCATTTTATAATCATGTCTATATCAGAGAGTGAAGTGTTAGTGTGGCAGCCTTTGGCCAAATGTTTCAAAACGAGAGTTTGCTCCGGCCGAATTTACAATGCGAATCACTGTCTGTCCCCTAAAGATTTTGTGGAATTATGTTTTCCCATTTTTTTTGAGTGAATGTGAACAAGGCTTAAGATTGCATCAGGCTTTAAAAATGAACTTCGAACTACTATGTGAATTTACATTGATAAAAAATAATGTTGAAGAGAAACACACCTTCAACCTTTGTACAAAAATGGAGAAAGTACTGATAGCTGTTAATTTGGAAACGTGGTATCAGGAGAAAGCTATTCAAGCGCTTATCTCTAAATTTGATAAGTTGCAACAGGGTCCCAGTGGCTTGGCCCTCGATAGCATTGCCTATTTGCAAATCAATATTTGTTAATACAATCCATTGAATGCCACACCGAGCTTTATCGCTTCCAGAAAGGCAGTGATCAACATACGTAACAAAGACGATTACTGCTTTTTGTGGAGTATAGTGATCTGCCTGCAACCCTGTCAAGGCAGTAATTGTGATTTGCCAGGGAAGTACAAAGATGTGTTTAACCACATGAAACAAACTCTCAATCTCGAGCGTGTTTCATTTCCCATGCCTCTAGATAAAATTCATTTATTTGAGAAAGATAATCCAAATTTCTCCTTTATGGTGTTTGGCATCGACGGATCCAATATTGTGGGCCCCTTGTATGCCACCAAACAGGTAAAGCAACATCACATTCACCTGCTTTTCCTGTCTGATGGGGATAAAAGCCATTATTGTTGGATAAAGAATTTAGGAAATTTAGTAAGCAGCCAAGTGTCTAACCATGATGGTAAGACACATATTTGTGAGCGCTGCCTTCACTATTTTCGAACTAATGAACTTTTGAAACGACATATGGAAGACTGTGAAGGGCAGACGGCAGTAAAGATAGTCTTGCCCGAAGGGAATGACGCAGTCTTAAAATTTAAGGCCACTAATAGACAAGACATGATACCATTTACTGTTTACGCTGATTTTGAGGCCCTTACTGTTCCCATTCAGGGATGTGAACCAAGCCCCCATACAAGCTCAACCTATCCAGTGCAGAAACATGAGCCTTTTGCTGTAGACTATTATGTTGTCTGTCACTATGATAATTCACAATGTGAGTATGTAAGTCATGAAGGTCAGGATTGTGCGCGGTGGTTCGTTGATCAAATGGCGGCTTTAGCAGGCAAAGTAGAAACTATTTTGAACAACCCTGTACCAATTCAGATGAATGACGTGCAGCAAAGAGAATATGATCAAGCCACCACCTGTCACATATGTGAAAAGCCAATCTTAGGCGGAGAAAAAAAAGTAAGAGACCACTGCCACAGGACAGGGCATTTTAGAGGTGCTGCCCACAACGAATGCAATTTGAAGTACTCTACACCTCGCTTCCTCCCTGTCTTCTTACACAATTTCTCCCGGTATGACCTTCACTTTATTGTAAAACAATTTGCTCATGTAGATAAGAGCAAATTCAGCATTTTGGCTAAGAACCATGAGAGCTTTACCTCACTTTCATGGAGAAAAGGAAGCATGAGCATTCGCTTTCTCGACTCATTCAAGTTTATGTCTAGTTCGCTGGATAGTCTTGTGAAAGGCTTAAGCGAAGATGAGTTGAAACATACCCATTCCCACTTTACGGATACAAATCAATTTAAATTGTGTGTTCGTAAAGGCCATTTTCCATATGATTATGTGGAAAGTTACGAGGTGCTTGAAGAAACGACTTTGCCGCCAAGAGAAAAATTCTTTTCTCAGTTAACTCAAAGCACCATTATTGAAGAAGACTATGCCCACGCACAGCATGTTTGGCGAGTGTTTGGCATAGAAACCATGGGCCAGTATGCTATGCACTACTTAAAATTAGACGTGTTGTTGTTGACCGACGTTTTTGAAACATTTCGTCAGCTATGTCACACGATCTATGGTCTTGACCCCGCCCACTACTATACCAGTCCAGGGTTAAGTTAGGACGCCGCCCTCAAATTTACCCACATTGAGCTTGATTTACTGACGGATCCCGATATGGTACTCATGATGGAAAAAGGGATTCATGGGGGATTCGTATCGCTCAATCAGCGACATGCCAAGGCAAATAATCATTACATGCCTGATTATTGTCCCGAAGAACCAGAATCCTACCTAATGTATTTCGACGTAAACAATTTATACGGTCACGCTATGAGTCGACCACTACCGTACAGAAACTTTGTCTGGCTGTCTGAGAATGAAATTAAAGATTTTAATGTGCATAGCGCCAGCAAGCAACAGGACGTAGGGTATGTTCTTGACGTTGACTTAGCTTATCCCCCCCATCTCAGACAGCGACATGGTGATTTTCCCCTTTGCATAGAGAAAATGGTGCCGCCCGAGAGTAAGGGCAATCATAAGAAATTGATGGGTACCTTGTATGATAAAAATCACTATGTGTTGCATATTGACATGCTGGTAGAATGTTTAGCCCAGGGCTTAACCCTGAAAAAAAAAAAATCCATAGAGGTATTTCTTTTTGTCAGAAACCGTGGTTGAAACCATACATGGATTTAAATACCAGTCACAGACAAAGTGCCACTCAGCCATTTCAAATCAATTTTTTTAAACTGATGAATAATTGTATCTATGGCAAGAGTTTGGAAAATGTACGGCAGTATAGGGACATTAAGTTGGTCAATACATGGCATGGACAATGGGGAGCCCGAAAATATATTGCAAAACCAAATTTCAAATCTTTAAACATTATTGATCATGATCTACTGACTATTGAATTTGCCAAAACTAAAGTGGTCATGAATAAGCCTATCTATTTAGGCCAGGACATTTTAGATTTTTCAAAATTGCACATGTATAAATTCCATTATGGTTTTGAAATACAGCGATTTGGTACCATTTCCTTGTTATATACAGACACGGATAGTTTTATTTACCATATCCGTGACTGTGATCCGTATGTCGTTATCAAACAAAACCCAAAATGGTTTGACACGTCCTCGTTTAGTGACAAGAACGTGTTCGATATCCCCCGTCTGAACAAAAAAGAAATTGGTTTAATGAAAGATGAGTGTTCAGACACCATGATGACTGAGTTTGTAGGTCTCGCTCCGAAAATGTATAGTTTTCGACAGGTGGATCGATGCGAATCTATGCGAGCCAAAGGGATTAGCCAACATGTGGTTAAACGACTCTGTGTGGATGATTATTTACATGTCCTTCAGACCCACACAGCCATGGCAAATAGTCAGTTTAGGATTCTCTCAAAAAATCATGATTTTTTTAATGAAGCAGCGAAAACAAACACTCGCTTTGTTAGACGACAAGAGACAGTGGTGTCAGGATATGATGACAAGCGTCCCATTTGGTTACAACCAGTAATGGTTGTAGCTATTGTTGTTGTACAACACGGCAAGTGTTTGGTTTGGTTGCTATCAAATGCGAGATGCCATCTTGAGCCTCAGAATAAAAATAAAAAATTGTAGTGTATCATATAATTTTTGTTTTTTAACCTGTGTGCATGAATGTATGCATGGATGTGTGAATGTCTGTAAATAGTTGTATATAAACTGTATGTCTTGTGCTATTTGCCTGACAACGCATAAAGAGGGCCATGCATCAACGTTTGCATGGTTCACTGTGCACAGGCTAGATTAAAAAACATGTTGACTTCTTTAGGTTAGGTTAGGAAAAAAAACAAGTAGCCACTCTCACTATTGTTGTCGCTTAGTAGGCTTCATGTTTCAGCAAAGAGTGCACTTTCTCAGTAGGCACAGCTTAATAGGCCAACTAGGGTGTGGCTTAGTAGGTCTCATGCAAGAACAAAAGAATAATAATAATAATCTGCTCCTTTTACTGTTCACAATCTCTCACTTTATCGCTAGAGTTATGAGTGGTGATATATTTGAAAACAATACCAGTCCAATATCTGAACAGAAATTGTTTCTTTTCACCTGTTGCATGTTATGTTTGCCGCCTACAGCTAAAGAAGTCAACAGACAGATGGTTATTTATTTGTGTTTTGCTTATTTTTTATTTTATTTTTGCCATTGACTTAGGGGACAGACAGTGTATATAGTACATAGTATTTTTTTAATTTATTCACTTAGTAAACCGCAACGACTACTTTTCAGATTCAATCATGAGCCATGATGAAGATTGTTTGATCGTCACAAAACACACTACGTTCAATGAATATGCCACGATGGTGTCTCATAATCCTCAACGTGTGGCCTATCCTTCAGAATACAGAAACACGAAAGTACGCATTGATACCACGTTTTATGACAGCATCATTAATCGTGATGATAATAATGATGATTTGTTTCATGACCCAGGGCATCACTTTTGTAAATCCTGTATGCTAAATTTTGGCTTTGAAAATAATGTATCCACGCAAGTGATTCATAAAGCATGGTACGGTTTAACCATGAATCAAGTGATTGTTAAATTAGCTGACGAGGATCATTTTCCAGATTTCTGGTGTACAATATGTACAAAACCCCTGTTTAATGTTTATTTTCCAATAACCTCTCAAATGTTTTGTTTTCATTTTTATAAATTTCCTGCTGAGGAACGAATTACTTCGTATCGAGAACAAGCATTTCGCCAAATTTGTCTTGGCTTACCTATCAATCAATATTCGCCTCATAGAATGTGATTTGTTAGAAGCTAACAACATCATGTCATGATTATCGCTTTTTTGTTTACATTCGGCTTTCAGGTGCATACTTGACGTTTAGAATACATTTGGCTATTTTGTTTGTTTGTTTGTTTGTTTGTTTTAGTTAATCGTGTATTCACGTTGATGAACACACACTGGTTTATATTTGTAGTTTTGAATTTTGTTTTGTTGGATGTAGACATGGTTATTAAATGCATAGCGTGTTAACTTTGCCTTTTTATAGGTTACCAACAGCATTCAGATGTTATCTCTTAGTATCTGTTGATACTATTTATTTAACAGAATGTTGTGTGAATTTGCACAACAACAGAGCAAACGAATACAAGTCATTCGATAAGGGAATGATAGGCTAATTCCCATTCACACAGAGACATGCATTTACCTCCAAGAGAGAGATCTTGAAAATGATTTACACTTAATTTTGATAAAACATTTCCTATTAAATAATTTCCAAATGTATGTTTTGACTGAAAAAATGATACAAACATTATTATTATATTTTTATCCAATACTATCTATCTACAACTTCAGGTTACAAACACTCAGGATAAAAAAAACAACAACACACTTTGATGTACAAAGTTATTGTTGTTGTAATATAAGAACGAGAGTGTTAGAAAGTAACACTCTTTTCTTTGCTTATAGACAACCATGGACGCCTTGAACGCCATTGGTCAAGATTGTGGCTTTGCACGCAAGAAAATGAGTGAATTGCCTACGCAAACACCCTTTCGCATACATAAAATTCAAAAACTGAAAACCAAATTTGGAGAACGAGCTCTTTGCATTTGTCAAGACTTTGAGACATTTCTTCCCAAACGATTTAATAACCTACCTGATAATGTCATGGAAGATGTCAATTCCAGTATTCACCCTGTCGATTTAATTTATGAGGGTGAAAAAAATAATCGATGCATGGTTAGTTTTGTAAAAATTGAAAACGAATAATCATTGTACGCTAGCCGTGACTTTTATAATAATAATGAAACTATTAGTTAAAATGATGGACTTTTGTCCTTTTTTACTGTTTGTGATTTAAAATAGCATTTATAGCAATTTTTAAGCAATTTTTATTATAATGATTATAATTTATAATGATCAAATTCTAGTAACATGTTATTTTATTCAATAAGAAGAGTTTAACAAAAAAAAAACTGGTTCTAGAGTAGATAAAGATTTCATGCTGTCATTCGTTCTGCTAGACTGGCATTTGAAGCTGATGAATAATGAAGGACTTTTGTCCTTTTTTTGATTGTTTGTGATTTAAAAAAATAGGTTTAGTACAATTACCATGTATATATAATTTTTTATAATAATAATGATGAAACTATTAGTTAAAATAATGGACTTTTGTCCTTTTTTATTGTTTGTGATCGAAAAATAGATTTACTACAATTAGTAATATTTTTTAACGATGCACTGCTGTCCCTTTTTTATTGTTTGTCATTTATAACATTTTATTCATTTTATTTATAATTATAATAATGAAACTAAGAGTGAATAATAATAATGAAAAAAAAACACAACATGGACTCTTGTCTTTTTATTTATTTTTTTGTCATGATAACAGTGATACTATACATTTTTAGCCTATTTTCAATTTTGAAAAAATAGGCTTATGAGATCACCTTTTGTCCGTGTGTGTGTGCGTGTGTGTGTGTGTGTGTGTGTGTGTGATTCGTGTGTGTGTCCCCCCCTAATAAAATCTAAACGGCAGGAGCGATTTCAATGAAACTCGGAAAGTTCATAGCACTATTCCCGGCGACCTCGACCGTGCCCTTCAAATTTTGTTACGACTCACCAATCCAACATGGCGGCTGTGCGAAATATTTCACCAGCATTCAATATCTCCGAAACTATTACCGATATTACCCTGACATTTTCTATGGTGATAGAGGGAACTACTATAAGTTCACTTATGTGACTTTTGAAAATCTGGTAACTACAAAACCAACATGGCGGCCAAGCGAATTTGCGACTTTTAAATAGACGTTTCTCGCGATTTGACCAACCAAACGCAATGAAACTTGGTACAGTATATGTTTATATACATTGTAATGCACCGACATCTAACTTCGTTCAATTGTTTACATAATCACAAGATGGCGGATGTGCGAAATATTTCACCGGCATTCTATATCTCTGAAACTATTAGCGGTATCTCCCTAAAATTTTGTACGGAGTCAAAGGGCACTACTGGAAGTCCATCTATAAGATTTTCAAAAACCGGTTAACTACAAAACGAACATGGCGGCCAAGCGAATTTGAACATTTTTAAATAGACCTTTCTCGCGATTTAATGTTCCAAGCGCACTGAAACCTGGTACAGGAAATATTTATACACATTGTAATCCACTGGTATCTAATTTTGTTCAATTGTTTACATAACCTCAAGATGGCGGCAGTGCGAATTTTAAAATTAAGTTTTTATTTCTTGTGATGTAGTCATGCGATCGAAGTGAAAGTTTGAATAATGAACCTACGCAATAATTTTCCTTTAATGGTACATGACTCTATGGCCTATACATTTAACAATCCAACATGGCAACCATCCGAAATATTTAGACGATACTGAATATCTACGAATCTATTTAACAGTCAATCTGCATTTTTTAATGTTCATAGGGGCTATGAACTTAAGTTCACCTATAGGACTTTAAATAACCTGGTGATCACAAATCCAACATGGCGGTGACGCGAATTATAAATATTCACATGGACGTTTCTCGCAATTTAACCATCCGCGTGCAGTGAAACTTGGTACAGTAAATCCTTATCCGAATGTTAATCCACTGGCATCTAATTTATTTCAATTGTTTCCATAACCTCAAGATGGCAGCTGTGAAAATTTTTAAATCTCCTTGTTTTTTCTTGTGTCCTAATTATGCCATTGAAGTCTGAATGCTACACGTACACAATAATCTGCGTGTAACAGTACATAACTCTTGGACCTACATATATAAAATCCAACATGGCGACCATCCGAAATATTTAGTCGGTTCTCAATACCTACGAATCTATTATAGCAATCAAACTGAAATTTTGTATGTTGATAGAGGCAATTAACATAAGTAGGATATATGAAAATAGGCTGTATAGTTCTTCACGGAACTACTTGTTTTAAATAAATTCATTACGTTAAAGTCCATATCTAGATAAAAGTAATTTGCTCTTCATAGCACCAATCACTAAAAATGCTGCCATTCGTTCTGCTAGACTGGCATCTGAAGCTGTTAATCGTTGCTTGGCAATGCTTAACAAGACTTTGTCGGCAATGCGTCTTAGTGTGGGATCACTGTTTTCATAGGCTTTATCGTGATTAAGACATGCATGATCCAAAGCATTGATTCCCATATCCCCTCTCCTCAAACGATCTTCAAGACGAGTACCAGGGCCGCAAAAGCTGTAAGCAGGTAAGTGAGCTTCGAATGGTAAGTTTCTAATGATGTTATCAATAATTCCACGGCCAGTACACCCGGGACATAGAGGTTTCAATCGGCGAAAAACACTTTTTCTGTTGTTTTTCTTGTTCTTCTTCTTGTTCTTGCTGTTGTTGTTGTTGTTGTTGTTGTTGTTGTTTGTCGGCGGCTGCTGACGAGCATGGTAGGTGGTGGTTGTTTTCCGCATGACAGCCATGGAATGATGAAACAATGTCTTTACACTGAGTTTTATGACCATGATATAATTTCATTAATTGGCATGTGGCACACTGTCGAATGGAAGGTATTTTTGACATGGTTAATTGCTTGTGATGGGAAAAATGACTGCATGGTTGTAGTTCACTCAATACAGAGTCGTTAGTCCACTCGGCAGGCGCCTTTTCCCAAATTTCTTTGACAGCGTTGGCAGCAACATAAAAAAGAAATGATTTAGGTAGTGCTAATAATTCATGTTGCGTAAAGCTAATCAGTTTTTTCTTGCACACAAAGAACTTTCCAATAGCCTTGTCGATTGTAGTGGCGTCCATGTCTATAACGTTGATGTTATCACCTCACGTGTACACGTCTCACTGCTATCATTGGACGATACACTTTCAGTTTTAATTTTATTGAACAACTCCCAACATACACTCGTGGTGAGCCAATGAAACAATTGCCATGCATGCACTAAGGCTTTATTCTGAATATTGTCGCAAGGACAAGTGTCCATGAGCGTTTGCAGGGATGGACAACCCAGATCTAAAAGGTCAATACATTGACAGTGAGAGGGTAGAAATGGTTGAAGCCACTGGCGTTTTTCACTCCCTTTAACAAATAAGACATTGGCCGAGGACAAATGGGCTTTCATGACGATGTCAAGATACTTGTAAGAAATATCACCCTTGTTCCATGCTAACTGCAAATGATTTTCAATCCATTGGCTCTGTTTTTTTATCTTTTTCACTAAGCAACTCGAAAGCATAGGGAGGTTTAAACACCAAATGAATTGGGTTAGACACCCAAAACGTACTACAATCGATAAAAGCGACTTCCTTAAATATAAATTTGTTGTCTGCAATTTTAAACCCCTGACAATCCACGATGTGTGTACGCATGCTTTTTTATTTTTACTTGTTACCTCATTGACGTCTAATCAACAACTAACCCATGCCATGGTTTAACATGGCAACGTCAAAGAACTTTAGGAAAATAAGAAACAAATGAATTGAACAACAGCTAAATATTTTTGAGGTTTTATTCATAACAAAGAAAAAAAACACTTACACTTTTATTACAAAAAGTTTGTTGGCTTAATTTGGAACAGCATTCAAATGAATAGTTTGCACATACGGTCCACAGGTATCTCCTAGTTTTGCAGGGTCTGGTACAATGACAGGGTGATTCAAACTCCATGGAATATTGCCCACATCATAGCGATTTAGGTAAGGGCAGGATGGACTCCATCGCTGAAGATCGCTAAATGGTTGATCCCCCATTTCCCGGTTTCCAATTTCAATGTTGCAAAAAATACACTTGACCACATCCCCACGTTTTAAGTAATAAAATCCGCTCGCAGCCAATTCTCCACAATCCATAAAGGGAACTGTCCATGTTTCAAAAGTTTTCAAACGATTAAATTCACATTTTAAATTCCATGGTTTGTCTGTCACGTTGTTATTGCTGTTGCTTATTGAGGGACACATGATGTTTGTTGTTGTCGTATGTGCGCACAGTGCCAGAGCGCAACAGATACTGTGCATGTAGACGCTTATTATCAATCCTATGAATGATGATCTTTTTTTTTTCCATTCGACCACACATGGCTTACATGCTGGTGACATAATTGGACAAAGGATGATATTTCACTTGTCTAGCATGAATAATCAAACAGTAGGCACTGGTATGGTCTGGGACATTTTCTTGTGTTTCAAAATCTACCCTTAAATCAATAGTGGTGATTTTCATAGATTCTTCTAGATACGAACAGTCGAAAACAATCAGTGGTGCTTCTGCTTTAAACCCTTGTGGCGACAACATAGGACAATCCTGTTTTTCATAATAAGACGATTGAAATTTAGCAAACATGTCATAAAGGGGACCAAACTTATTTTTTGAAAAATTGAGTTCCAACCCCTCATAGGGAAAGCAAACATTATTTAAAAATAGTTGTATATTTCTCAAGTGAATGTGATCAAACAAGGTGACATCTTTGCTTTGTTGGTATTTTCTATTGGTTTGAAAACCAATAATAACATAGAGGGGTCTCTCGGTAGAGCGAGCCGTTTTGACACTCCAACTATGAGTGTCAGTGGTAGGTAGCAAGGGGTATTCATGCAGACACCAACTTCGAAAGGCAATAGGCAAGGCTTTATCTTTTTGCACTAAATTTAACATGCTTAGCTTTTTACGATCCGATAGCGTCACATGGGGCACTTTCCATAGTAATAGAAGCAGTTGAATTTTTGAGTCTATTACTTGGTCAGAGGCTCCTTTCAGCGCATTATAATCACTGCGGTCTCTCACCAGATACAAACTTTGTCTTGCGTTTAAAATAATACGCTTGTGATCTTCGGCAAAGCTAAGGAGTAATTTTAAGGGTAGGAAGCCTGTAAAAGTGCCATCGCTATGAACTAGCCAGTTATTGCTACTGTTGGGACACCATCCTGCCATAGAAAGCGTTTTACTTTCCTCCTCGCTATAGGATGGATATAATTTCATAAGACTAGTCATGCCCATATTTCGAGTCATATCTATGACAATATCATTTATCACATAACGTACTTCAGAAAACAGAAAAGCCAAACCATGATTCGCCAACGCAGGCGTTGTGGGTGTGCTGCCATCTGCTTTCATCAATTTACCCTCAATTTGAAGAACACTTTCATGAGGTAGAGTAAAAATATCTTGATTGTTAATGATGAATTGAATCTCGTCATTGTTATTCAGTCCTGTTGCTTGAGGTTGATAGGAATGCATATCAATGCGCACGACGCCATCTTCCACTTGTATGGGATTTAACACTTGCAACAGCTCTTTGTTCATGATTGGCGTGAAACGTATAACCAATGCGTTGTAAACGTTGTCGGTTTACTCGTGTCAACCGTTTCATACACGGGGGGCAACTAACCGACCCCGTAGACGTTGTTGTTGCGTTATAGATAAATTTCATAGCGTCTTTAAAACCAACTTGTAGGTCACAGGGGTGTTGGCGTCCAAAGCAATCAGTTGTTGGTTTCTATTCACTAAGCGTAAGGTAATATTACTAATATCACTGACACACACAGGATGATATAGAACCACTGAAGGGTTTTCACGAATAATATAGCCGCAAGGAGAGGTGACAATAAAATCATACAGGGAATGGCTTTGTTCTTGATTCGTAAATACGTCTCTAATAATATTGCAAGTTACAGAAATGTGATGGTCCTCGATGAATTTCACTGGATAATCTGATTCATGGGGTTGCTGAGCTGCCAACACTCTTGGTTTAAATCCTAATAAAGGACCAATAGAATGAACTCGTGTTTCAAAGTCAATGTTAAACGTAGAGAAAATACGACAGCGATGAGTTATTGTATTGGCTGCAAGTTCAAATTTGTGTGTCCCATCCGCAAATGGTTTGACACCAAATTGTTTTATCATTGACACACTAATGGCCTCATGCACATCGTCTATGGTATAACCTCCAAGGGGGTAGTGTCAACATATAATCATCATAATAAAATTTGTCATTAATATCCACTTGAATATTGTAAATTCTGTTGTAACTTTCCAAAGAAATTAATCCTAGCACATAGGATTGTTCTGGTTGCAATTCAATGGGGGAAAAAACCTTGGGACACTTCAGGCCCGCGACTGTGCACGGTAAAGGTCTTGGCGTTGACATTCATAATGATGAAACTGTTGGCTTAACGCGAGCTCTTATATAAATAATGTAAACTCAAACGGCCACACTCTTGACTGTCAAAGGTTTGTTGACGATTCACATTATAGAATATCTTTACCCGGTTTCCCAAATAACGTAGCAACTCGATCGGGGGTGGTTAATTTCCATAACTGTCAAAGTACCATACTGTGGAACCTTGTTTCACATAGGCTACAAAATGGGTTCCTGGTCCTGCATCATCATCTAAATTCATCATGACTCGTTCTTCTTTCCACGGTGCTTTGGGTAATTCATTTCGCATAAATACACCTCGAAAATGGGAAATCTTTAGTTGTTTGGCATAGCTTTCCACTTCTTTATGGGTCATGGCATGACGAGGCAGTTGCCTTAAGCGCTTATCGATGATGGACATTTTTTTTCTTAGACTGTAGGCCACTACCTTGTGGATAAAAGACTGGCTTTAAAGGATTACCATTTCTAGCTCCCATCGCAATGGCTTCTAACGTTTTATTGTGTCGCTCGCTTTCTTTGAGTTGTTGCTTGCCTTGCTCGACGGCTTTTATGGTTTTCGCTACAGCGCTGGCACCACCCAAAAGGGACCCCAAAGCTGCCAACCCTGCAAATAAAGCCGGCAAAAAACCCCCACGCTTAGCAACAGGAATGACTCGCCCACGATTTTGCTTTCTTCCTTTTCTTTTTATCGATACATGATGCTGCGATTTCAGAGATGAAGACAATCGCACCGCTTGTAAAGCTTTTTCGATAGCCACTCTTTTCAGATTTTTTTTTAGTTTTTTTTTTTTAGTTTTAACACTGGGTGTGAGGCAGATCGAGTTGGTTTCCGACCTGGCTTTTTGCTCTTTTTGAGATTTGTTTTTTTCATGTTCATAGCATATCTTTTTTTCACCATGCTGCTACGTGGTGAACCTTTCACAGCAAACATTCGATAACAACTAACGTAGAGAACCTTATTTCATAGCAGTATATTCCAATTCTATATAAAAGGGAAAATCATTCAGCGTTTTCCCAGCTTCCTTTTCCTCAAACGTAAGCATAAGATGAAAGGATAATTCATCACCCACATTTACTCTTTGATGGTTGTGGGCCAACACTCTATCACCGTTTAGTTGTATTTTTAAATGTTTCTCATCAGGCATGGCATATTTAATATGAATTACACCATCATAATGCAGTCGATAACGACTTAAACCGGAAGCAAGTATATAGGTAAGATCATCATTCACCAGTGGTAGTGGTGGTGGGGAATGGTTTCTGTCATTGTCCAGTTTTTGATTTGACAGGTACACTAAAAATACAGATGGGACAAATTTATAAAGTCTTTTCATTTGATAGGTCACATAACGTTTCGTGCAGACATCATTTTCGTCTCGAGGCTCTTGCACATCAATAATACGATGATGATTGGCTGAATAGCCCTCAGCGGTTAGTCTCGGGGCCATGTGATAGACACTTTGCACTTTGCGATCGACATAGCTTTTTGTTGCCACCTCTCGTGACTGTTTTGACAAAGAGGTGGCCGTGGCCATGGTTACACGATCTCTCCCAAACACGTCCATGGTGATAGACGTTAACTAACCTATCCTACTCACCGCTTGCCTATATATATATAAACCTTATACACATATGAAAAAAACTCAGTCATCGACACAATGGAATTAATGAAACAAACCCATGCTTTGCCCGTCTCTGATTTGGTTTCAGAGCTATCACTGTCCGTGTGCGAACCTAAACGTCATGGCACCCTATTCCCATCTACCGTTCGATGTATTATGGTAGGGCCTTCGGGTTGTGGAAAGACCAATGTTTTGCTGAACATTATTACCGCGCCTCATGGCCTACGATTTCAAAATATTTATATTTTTGCCAAATCCTTGTACCAGCCTCTATACGTGTATCTGGAACAAATTATGTCTTCGTTAAATAAAGAAGCCATGGGCTATTTTACATTCACCTCACCTCAAGATGTCATTCAACCAGACCGCATTCAACCAGATTCCATTATAATTTTTGATGATATTGCCACTCAACGACAGGCCATTATTCAAGAGTATTTTAGTATGGGACGCCATAAACAAGTGGATTGTTTTTATCTGGCTCAGACCTATTCCAAAATCCCCAAACAGTTGATTCGTGACAATGCCAATCTCATCGTTCTCTTCCGCCAAGACTCTAGAAATCTCTATAATATTTTTCAAGATCATGTGAATCCAGATATGTCCTTTACAGCTTTCACGCAATTGTGTGCTTCGTGTTGGAACCATCATCCCCATGCCTGTTTGGTCATAAATAAACAGAGTGAACGATGTGAGGGACGTTATCGCTTGGGTTTTGATCATTTTATTTCTGTTTAAAAAGACCTAGGGTTGGACATTTCCTGTTAGTGTGTCTTTGCCTTTACCATGGCGAACGCCATAGGGTACAAGAAACATGTTCAAATCATGCAGCGTATTATTGAGGCACGAAATACGATTCGACATAAATTTCGTGAATTGCAACGTTTAAAAAACGTCAATCCTTTACCCATGATAAAACATGGTCCATCATCGGTTAATCCCATGAGATTTAAACCTAATGCTGCTGCTACTACCTCTCAAACCAAACCCATAACAAGTTCAAAATTTACTCAAACAGATTCCACACGACAGGTAAAATCCTCCTCCTCCTCCTCCTCTAATGTTAGTGAACAAGAACATCAAGAACATGAAAAAGAAGAAGAACAACAACAACATGAACAAAGTGAAAGTGAAAGCGAAAGCGTATTTAGTCCTGAAAGAAAAAAATCCTCACCCCTTCAACAGTTTCTAAAAACAAAACAAAAATCTTCCGTCATAGCGCCAACACCGTCTTCCTCCACATCGTCTCCGTTTTCACAAGTCTTGGCAACCCCTCAAAATAAAGCTCAACTCAAAAACATTTTAATCAAACATTATAGGGCAACCCTGGAACCATATCTGACCCTTTTATTTATTGGAAAGACAGATACCACGTATGGTGTTCGCTATGAGAATGATAGTTTTAAAATTGGGGATTCATCCATTAAATTTGCTCGTACGAAAGCTGTCATTAAAAAGATCAACTATAAATTAACACCAGGTCTGTTAAAGCTGCTATTTTCTCCCACCCCCACGACACAAGATTTTACGTCCGAGGAACTTGCTAAATATAAATCCATTTTATTAGACACCAACGCTCACAAAAGAAACTATAAATCCTCTCAGCAGGTCAATGCCAATATATCCCAAAAATATAAAACCATCATTGCAAACATATTTGGTAAGCAAAAACATCACTCTGCCTCTGGTGTAAGGTTTAAGAAATTAAAACCCTACCTAGATATAACCTTTTGGAATAATCCCAATCAGTTAGTAGAGCGCTTATACTTGCTTCATGCATCAAAACAAGCTGGTCACACTGGACATGAGGCAGAAATCGCCCACATTGAACAACAACTCCGAGATGCTAAAATTATCTTATAAGCCATCACCCATCAAAGTGGGCATTGCTCATGAATTGCATAAACCAGCCCGACGCATTTATGAACGTCGTCATGTCATTTCCAAAGGAATCGATGAACTTTGGCAGGCAGACCTGGTTGAAATGATACCTTATTATAACGTTAACGACGGTGTACGCTATATATTGACTGTCATTGATGTCTATTCCAAAATGGCTTTTGTTCAACCAGTAAAAAATAAAACTGGTGTCTTAGTCACAAAGGCCTTTCAACATATTATTGAACAATCAAAACGTCAACCTCACTTGTTACAAACCGACCAGGGGAAAGAATTTTTCAACAAGGATTTTTCCAGTTTTCTCAAATCTAAGGATATTCACCATTATACCACCTATAGCAATCTCAAAGCCAGTGTGATCGAGCGGTTCAATCGAACATTAAAAAGTTATATGTGGAAAGAGTTTACAATACATGGTTCCTATCGATGGATAGACTGGTTACCTCAACTTGTGTCTCGCTACAACAACACCATTCATTCCACCATCGGCATGAAACCTCGCCTCGTCACTAAGAACCTACCCAGACTCAATAGACTGTTTAACCCTATAAAAAGGGTAGACCCAAGGCGACATTGCCTTAAAATTGGAGATTTTGTTCGCATTAGTAAACATAGAAGTGTGTTTTCAAAATCGTATACTCCACAATGGTCGACAGAAATTTTTAAAATTCGCCAAGTCAAGCTAGGTCAACCAGTGACGTATCTCTTAGAAGATCAGAGCGGTCAACCCATTCAGGGACGATTCTATTATGAAGAAGTGCAAAAAACATTATATCCCAACGATTATCTCATTGAACGAGTAATTAAAGTCAAAGGTGCAAAATATTTTGTAAAGTGGTTAGGTTTTCCTTCCACGTATAATTCATGGGTCAATAAACATAATTTTTTGTAATAAAACCCTATTTAATTATTTTAAAGAAAAAAAAAACATTCCAAAAAAAATGTATCATATGACCTTTCATTATTCCCACCCTTTTGTTTATTACATGTCCAATAACCGCTTTGTTCAAGTCCTTGCCAATCTGTTATCATGATGTTATACACTCACTCATTGTTTCAAACTTTGCGTTGCATGATGAGTCCATAATGAACCTAGGCTATGACATACACAGTATAAATCCGCACACTGTATAATGACACCTGCCTCTTATCTCTCTCTGCTGCGAGGCACGTACGATGATAAGACCTGTGTCTGTCTGGCTCGCCGTGGGTCAGCCACAATGCTTTCAATTCTCATTGCATCAAGCAAGTTCTCTCTCTCTGCGTGTGAGCCCTGATCAGCCAAGACAAATAATAATAATAATGCATAAGTGTTTTACCAACATTATAGTGCATAACATAACGTGACTTCAAATCTGGTTTCTTACTTTTTCCCCGTTTTCCTCAACGATCTCGAAAAAAAATGACGGAAACCATGATTTCAGCTTTTTACCTTTTCCGTACCTACATCTCCGTAAAGAGGACATTGAGACGAAAAAATACTATCACACACGTCATCATCACGTTTTCCGTTTTCCAAAAATCGGCAAAAATGTGAAAAACGCATTTTTAGACCCAAAACCCTAAGTTCACCTTTTCGACACCTACATTCCCGTAAAGAGCACGACGAGACGAAAAAAACCAATCCAAGCACGCCCTCCTAGCATGGCCCGTTTTCCAAAAATCGCCAAAAATGTGAAAAACGGATTTTTAGACCCAAAACCCTAAGTTCACCTTTTCGACACCTACATTCCCGTAAAGAGCACGACAAGACGAAAAAACCAATCCAAGCACGCCCTCCTAGCATGGCCCGGTTTCCAAAAAATCGGCAAAAATGTGAAAAACGCATTTTTAGACCCAAAACCCTAAGTTCTCCTTTTCGACACCTACGTTCCCGTAAAGAGCACGACGAAACGAAAAAAAACCAATCCAAGCACGCCCTCCTAGCATGGCTCTTTCCATTCCAAGGTCGCAGGGGATCACAACTTTCTAAGTGTAGCAGCTCCCCTTCCCCCCTTACCACGTTTTTATTTTAGTGTGAATATACCCCGTCCATAGAAAAAGAGAGTTCACCACGAGTCCTACGACACCTCATAGGTTTAAATCCGATTATTGGTTAGCGAGATAGTAAAAAGCCGATGACCTATTAGTTTTTTGGGGTTTATTTCAATACATGTTAAAAAACATTCATTTATAAATCATCATTTAAAAAGCCCGCCCTCTTACAAAACTCCTCAAGTGCGCATGCGTATAAAAAAAACATTCATCGCCAAAATGTCCAAAAACAACATGTTTACCCCAAATGGCGTTTCCAAATTCCATCCATTTTAAAAATGAACCTCACCATCACCTAGAGCGGAAAAAATACCATCTAAACGACCCCTCACTCGACCCTACTCCTCCCCCACCTCCTAACCCTTTTCCAACATAGGCATACATATTCAAGCACGAGCGCGACTTAAGGAAACCAACACCACCCCACTTCTCGCGAATGACCTTTTAGTTTTGGTCTTTTCATTAAATAAAGAGGCTATAGGAAAGCAGGGGGCATTACTAGCAGTGCTAGGACACCCTGTATGTTCAAATCCCATGATTGGTTAGCGAGATATCAGGTTCGGGGCAAATACGAGGAGGGTTCAATAAGTTAGTAGACAGCTCTGTCCCCATCCCACTACTTATAAGATTCCCTATTTGACAAGACATTCCCAATAATTATTATCCCTATTCTGAGAACATGCTCTGGTACAGAACAATAATTTAGTAACGTGGGAAGCCCACAAAATAGATATATTTACAAATAATTGTTCATAATTATAACTGATTACACAATTCAAATATATAGATTGGTTTTTAAACATTTAACTTAATCATGCCACGGCGTGTATTTGACATCATATTTTCAACATATATTATTTTTGACAAGTGACTCCAATAAATTACATAACGTGGAAGTCGGGTAATGGATCAATATTAAAAGTATTTATAACTTTCGACGGGGTTGCCACATATGTGACCCGTCCTAATTTGCAACTATGAGCGTATCAATCTCTCAATATTACCTTTAAACATGGGAGTCTTAATCCCTCTCAATTATCACTTTTAAAAATGGGAGTGTTAATCCCTCTCAATTATCTTGTACATAAACAATTATTTTTACTTAATTCCTGTAACCAAATACCTCGATTAAGGAAATGCGATCCCTCAGATCTTATCTCTGTCACTTGAAATTTAAACCTTGGATGTCCATATCCTTGGCTAATTTACCAGGTTTGATAATTATTAGAATAACTATAAATGTCACTATGTTAATTAGAGCTTTAATATGCTGATAATTCTGTTGCCTCATTAAATCACAGTCATAATATCAAGTATGGAAATATCGATAGAAGAAAATATAAATTTATTGTGAATTTGCATCTCATATCGTGCCTAAATGGTGCTTCCTGTTCGAAGAATGGGTACAAATAATCGCATCATAGAGTATTAATATTATGGTTAGAATATCCATGGCTGAGTTATAAAGAAACAAGACCTTCTACCTCAGAGCTGGCTGATGACGGAGTGATCCCTCGGTGTGGACAACATCCATAGACCACGCTTCCTCTTCGTTGGAAGGCCCCATCCAAGCATCCGCGTATTCCATGGAAATAACGCCGATTGGCGTTATCCACTCGTCCATCTCAACGTCAGGTCCCGTCCATCCTAGTTATGGCTGCCTAGCCAAGAATCATCTCTCCTTGAAGGGGTGACGTCATCAAGTCCCAATTAACCTGTCTCATGTTGGTTGTGGATTCGGACCTATCGTCGGACATGCGTAGTGGTGGAAGGTTCAACAATTAAGGATCTCTACTTTATTATAAGTTGGTAAGCAACTTTGCATTCCATGCGATACACTTATAATCCTGTGAGTAGGCTATCTTATTTTGAGCATATTCGGCGCCTATCCTGCGTCAAGAGGTATTCCCTCGTCCGTACTGACGATGCAGCAGGCCCCAGACGTCGGGTAAGTGCTCTGAGCGTACTTTGGACTGGTATCATGCAGGAAGCTTAGTTAGCTTATAGTGCGGGCAAGCCCAGCACTGCGCCTTCTAAAGGGAACTCGCCATGCTCAGGCTCACGGCCGCGCCGCTCTTCTGTGCAACTGCTAGAACTGCGCTGCGCCTTCTAAAGGGAACTCGCCATGCTCAGGCTCACGGCCGCGTCGCTCTTCTGTGCAACTGCTAGAACTGCGCTGCGCCTTCTAAAGGGAACTCGCCATGCTCAGGCTCACGGCCGCGCCGCTCTTCTGTGCAACTGCTAGCGCTGCGCTGCGCCTTCTAAAGGGAACTCGCCATGCTTAGGCTCACGGCCGCGCCGCTCTACTGTGCAACTGCTAGAACTACGCTGCGCCTTCTAAAGGGAACTCGCCATGCTCAGGCTCACGGCCGCGCCGCTCTTCTGTGCAACTGCTAGCGCTGCGCCTTCTAAAGGGAACTCGCCATGCTCAGGCTCACGGCCGCGCCGCTCTTCTGTGCAACTGCTAGCACTGCGCTGCGCCTTCTAAAGGGAACTCGCCATGCTCAGGCTCACGGCCGCGCCGCTCTTCTGTGCAACTGCTAGCGCTGCGCCTTCTAAAGGGAACTCGCCATGCTCAGGCTCACGACCGCGCCGCACTTCTCCGCAACTGCTATCACTGCGCTGCGCCTTCTAAAGGGAACACGCCATGCTCAGGCTCACGGCCGCGCCGCTCTTCTGTGCAACTGCTAGCGCTGCGCCTTCTAAAGAGAACTCGCCATGCTCAGGCTCACGACCGCGCCGCTCTTCTCCGCAACTGCTAGCACTGCGCTGCGCCTTCTAAAGGGAACACGCCATGCTCAGGCTCACGGCCGCGCCACTCTTCTGCGCAACTGCTAGCGCTGCGCCTTCTAAAGGGAACACGCCATGCTCAGGCTCACGGCCGCGCCGCTCTTCTGTGCAACTGCTAGCGCTGCGCCTTCTAAAGGAAACACGCCATGCTCAGGCTCACGGCCGCGCCACTCTTCTCCGCAACTGCTAGCACTGCGCTGCGCCTTCTAAAGGGAACACGCCATGCTCAGGCTCACGGCCGCGCCGCTCTTCTGTGCAACTGCTAGCACTGCGCTGCGCCTTCTAAAGGGAACACGCCATGCTCAGGCTCACGGCCGCGCCGCTCTTCTGTGCAACTGCTAGCGCTGCGCCTTCTAAAGGGAACACGCCATGCTCAGGCTCACGGCCGCGCCGCTCTTCTGTGCAACTGCTAGCACTGCGCTGCGCCTTCTAAAGGGAACTCGCCATGCTCAGGCTCACGGCCGCGCCGCTCTTCTGTGCAACTGCTAGCACTGCGCCTTCTAAAGGGAACACGCCATGCTCAGGCTCACGACCGCGCCGCTCTTCTGTGCAACTGCTAGCACTGCGCCTTCTAAAGGGAACACGCCATGCTCAGGCTCACGACCGCGCCGCTCTTCTGTGCAAACGAAACTTTAAATGCATATATCTCAGCCATCTGTAAGTGAAATTTCTTGAAACCTTTTCCAAAAATTCATAATAAAATAAACCAATAATCTCTCGATGAAATATTCTTCAAAATTGACAAAATTCTGTCAAGAGTAAGGTTCCACTGCCGTGTGGCGAGCACCACCAGTCGCGCACTCACGCTCTCTATCCGCCGGCCTGCACAATGCCACGAAGCTCACGCCAGCTCCGTAAACATGCGCAATAAGGGCACAGTACGTTCCATGTTGCCATTGTCAATATCATATCCATTTTCCTAGTCTTTAAACACTTTCCGTCCAAATTCCGAGGCTTCATTGAGAGTTTTGACATTTTACATTGAGGGTTGTTAGCCTGAACCAGGAGGACCAAGGTGCCGCTCTTACTTTAGACCTGTCCAGCTTGGGTCGCCCTACCAGGTCTCTAAGCTCCCGCTGGCATAGGTCTAAAGATCATTTGTGCTCGCAAGCCCCCAACACACCCGGCAATAACAAATTGCCTTCTTCAAGGTGGCAGTACCGGCGGGGGGATAATCCCAACACCACCTGACAAAAATCCCAGATAATCCAAATGCTTCTAGTCCAAAAACTTGGATAATCCAAACCCTACTTGTCCCTACACCTTACATTGGTCTCGACTGAGGTGGTATGGACATATCCAAAGGATGAAAGATGAACAAAAGGCAAAGGCATACTGTACTTCAATATGAACATCAAAGGAAGAAGATGTGTTGGAAGATCTAAAAGGAAATGGATAGACCAGATTAAGGGTGATTTGGCAGACAAAGGGCTGGATTGGGAGAGCACTCATGAAGACCAACTATTCACGGATAGAAAGAAATGGAGAGGACTCGTTCACGGCACCCGGGGACTGGAGCTGTTTAAGATGATGACTTGTCCCAAAACCAGATAATCCGAATCCCTCTAGTCCAAAAACCCTACTAATTCAAACCTTGCTAGTAAAAAAAACAGATAATCCCGACACCGCTAGTCAAAAAACTACGATAATCCCAATACCACTTGTCCAAAGCCTGGATTATCTCAACACCACTTGTCCAAAACCTGGATAATCCCAACACCATTTGCCCAAAAATTGAATAAAATGAATCCTGCTAGTAAAGAAAAACATATAATCCAAACCCCGCTGGACCAAAACCCCTCGAGACCAAAACCCTGATAATCCAAACCCTGCTAGACCAAAAACATAGATATTCTGAATCCTACTTGTCCAAAAACCCCAGATAATCCGAATACCACTAAACTGAACCCTGTTAGTAAAAAACAGATAATCCCAACACCGCTAGTCCAAAACCCAAATAACCAACAACACTTGTCCATAAACTGAATAATTTGGTCCCCGCTAGACCAAAACCCCTAGACAAGCAAACAGACAGACATGCATTGCCCCTTCTGAAAAAATCCTAGATACATGCCTGAATCAAGAAATAATGAAGATACGCTAGTTTTCACAAAGTTAACATAGTTGAGATTGTTCACCATGGTAGACAAAATGAGAAAAGCCTCACCTTGTTTACGAAACTCCTCATCCTGCTCGTAAGTGTTGATAATCTCCATCGCTCGTTTCTTGTTATACAGAGGATAGAGTATCTCGTTGAGCCTCGGGTCTCGCTGCCTCTCATTGAGGAACATTATGAACTGTTCCGTGGAGATGGGCTTCCCTTTGCCTTTCGTTCTGAAACACAATACTGTATTATAACCATCAGGTCGCGGATTTTGATGACCTAAAAATGTTAACATAATGATCTATAAAATGACTGCAAAAATATAATACAAGTAGTTCCGTGAAGAACTATACAGCCTATTTTCATATATCCTACTAATGTTAATTGCCTCTATCAACATACAAAATTAAAGTTTAATTGCTGTAACAGATTCGTAGATATTGAGAACCGTCTAAATATTTCAGATGGTCGCCAGGTTGGATTTTTATTTTTGTACTATTACATTAAGATTATTGTGTACGTGTGGTATTCAAACTTCAATCGCATGATTAGAACACAAGAAGTACAAACGAGATTTTAAAATTACGCACAGCAGCCATCTTGTGATTATGCAAACAATTGAAATAAATTAGATGCCAGTGGTTCAACATTTGTATAAGCATTTAACGTGCAACGTTTCACGGCACTCGGATAGTTAATTCGCGAGAAATATGCATAGGTAAACTTGTATCAGTACCCTTTATAACCGTACAAAATTGCAGGGCGATATCTGTAATAGTTTGGGAGATATAGAATGTCAGTGAAATATTTCGCACAGCCGCCATTTTGAGGTTATGTAAACAATTAAACTAAATTATACTCCAGTGCATTACAATGTGTATAAACATTTGCTGTACCAAGTTTCATTACGTTTGGATAGTTAAATCGCGAGAAAAGTCTATTTAAAAGTCTCAACTTCGCTTGACCGCCATGTTGGTTTTGTAGCCACCAGGTTTTTGAAAGTCTCATAGGTGAACTTCTAGTAGTGCCCTTTATCACCGTACACAATTTCAGGGCGATATCGGTAATAGCTTCGGAGATATTGAATGCTAGTGAAATATTTCGCACAGCCGCTATGTTGGATTGGTGAGACGTAACAAAATTTGAAGGGCACGGTCGAGGTCGCCAGGAATAGTGCTATGAACTTACCGAGTTTCATTGAAATCGCTCCAGCCGTTTAGATTTTATTAGGGGGGGGGGGACACACACACACCTCACACACACACACACGCACACACACACACACGGACAAAAGGTGATCTCATAAGCCTATTTTTTCAAAATTGAAAATAGGCTAAATATGACCTGAAAACACCTATAAGTTTGAATGAATTTTTACAACCAATTTATTCATCGAGTAGATATGGGCTATATTTATGGTACTGACATAATGTCAACACACACAGAAATGCAAACACAAGCTTTCACTTCACATATTTTGCAGAAAAGAATTTCACTATCGGAAGAGAGAATATCCTCGCTGAATTCCAAAATTATTTGTTTGAAATGAACAGCCCAGGATGGCTTTAAGTTCGGTATTTTAAAATACACTCGAAATAATAATCGTAGCAGATAACACATGTTCACTCAGCACATATATGGTTGCACTGTAGTCTGTCCCGCTACCCTCACTCCCAGTTCGGGTGTGTCTCCAGGAATGTGGATATTTCCAAAAAGTAAGTTCCTTTAGTCTTCAAACCAACAATGAGTTGAGAAGATTCTGTCCACACTTTCAGTTCCGATAATATCTAATAGTGATGGGTACGTGAATGAAGTTCAATGTGACTTGGATGTGATTCAGAGATGTCACCGGTGCTCTTTGTGATAAGAAGTAGTCTATTCGGCTAAAATCAAAGATATACCACACAATGGTGAAACCAGTTGCATTATATGGTACTGAGTGTTGGCCAGCACTTCTAGGATGCTGAGAAGATCGTTAGACATTTCTATGCTCGACCATATTCATAACGCAACGATCCAACAACTTGCTGGTGTGACTCCAATCAATGAGAAAATGCAGGAATGGAGACTCCGTTGGTACAGACATATCATCCCAGCACCACCAAGTTCAGTCATTAACTCGCCCTAACATCTAATAACTGTTGACGGCAAGAGACAGTATGGGAGACCTAATTTACGATGGCTGGACGCTATTAATGCAGATCTACGATCAAGAAACTTAAAACCTACAGGAAGCCAAATCATGAAACGGCATGCATTGATCCAAAAAGCGGACCCCGTTCCAACGGGAAGCCGTTACGGAGAAGAATATCCAATATCGACACATAAATGCATCAAAACCTTTAAAAATATGAGAAAGTGACTCAAAAATTATAAAAATATTCCAATAAATTCCATAAAATGACTAAATATGTAGTATACTTTTAGAAAATGGCATAAAAATAAAAATCGACAAAAAATGATGCAATAAATTAGTATTTCTGCAATGTGGGAACTATGATCACGATGTTAGCAAGGGGCGTGGTGACACGTCATAATCCACACCCTGATAATGTGGGAACTATGATCACGATGTTAGCAAGGGGCGTGGTGACACGTCATAATCCACACGCTGATAATGTGGGAACTATGATCACGATGTTAGCAAGGGGCGTGGTGACACGTCATAATCCACACCCTGATAATGTGGGAACTATGATCACGATGTTAGCAAGGGGCGTGGTGACACGTCATAATCCACACCCTGATAATGTGGGAACTATGATCACGATGTTAGCAAGGGGCGTGGTGACACGTCATAATCCACACGCTGATAATGTGGGAACTATGATCACGATGTTAGCAAGGGGCGTGGTGACACGTCATAATCCACACCCTGATAATGTGGAAACTATGATCACGATGTTAGCAAGGGGCGTGGTGACACGTCATAATCCACACCCTCATAATGTGGGAACTATGATCACGATGTTAGCAAGGGGCGTGGTGACACGTCATAATCCACACCCTGATAATGTGGGAACTATGATCACGATGTTAGCAAGGGACGTGGTGACACGTCATAATCCACACCCTGATAATGTGGGAACTATGATCACGATGTTAGCAAGGGGCGTGGTGACACGTCATAATCCACACCCTGATAATGTGGGAACTATGATCACGATGTTAGCAAGGGGCGTGGTGACACGTCATAATCCACACCCTGATAATCATAATTGGACTTTGAATATTCAGGTGCCAAAACATGTTCAGTTGGTCAACATATGTCCAAATGCACGAGACGATAAGTGATAACAAAGCCCGAAAATAAGCCGCACCCGCATATAAGGAAGAAAAGTTTATGCCCGAAAATAAGTCACACCCGGATAAAGGGAAGACACATTTATTTTTTTGTACTTACCAACCTGGGACCATTTTTAGCCTACTTTCGATTTTTGCAAAAAATGAAAGTAGACTTATGAGATCACTACAGGGCGAAAAAAGTGTGTCTGTCTGTGTGTGTGTGATCCTGTGTGTGTGTGTGTGTGTGTGTGTGTGAGTGTGTGTACTCTGAATGTCTGTCCCCCCCTATCAATTCGAACACGGTGAAACCGAATTGAACGAAATTTGGTACAGAGATAGCATTAGCAAAGGGCACCTCAGTGTCATACCTTATATCGCCGCCATCTTTACCAAAACAGAATGGCGGCCACTCAAACGTTCAAAACGTAAAATCAAATTACGGCTAAACTAATCATCCGATCTCTACCAAATTTGGTGACAACATACCTTTATATAGGACGCGTCTTTCATCCAACATTCAAGGTCATCGGCCGTAACATTTCAGGATGGCGGCCGTGTGAATTATTCAACCATTTTAATCCTTGGCTTAAGACCCACCAATTCCGATTATCGAGCCTAGGGTGGTTTAAGCTAACCTGAAGGTCGTGATCCGTTATTTATTATAATTTAATATTTTAATATTATACTGTATGAGTGGCTTAAAAGAGCTGAGCTGTCTGTGTCACACGACAAGATGGCAGCTGTCCTCATGTGCCTGTCTTATATTTCAATAGTTTTAGTATGTTGTATGTGATATACCCTACTGATACAATAATATAAACTTTGTATGAAATTATCTTTAATGAAGATGTACTGCTGTGAAGAAATCGTTTATTTAAAGTCATTATTTGCCAACAGGTTGTATCTAATGTCAGTTAAGAACACCATGATGTTAAGGATAGGATTAGCTCTGGGCTAGCGTGTTAGTCTGTCACGCAGTCGACTGGGGATCGAGTACTGCTGCAGTTAACTTTTTTTTTCTTGAATTCTTTTACAAATGATGTGCACGAGCTCTTTCCACAGATACTGAATAAGATGTCATTTAGCTCCAAGGAGAGGCTAATGTATACACTCGTTTATTAATAAAATCACAGCCCCAGCATCGCAAATAAACAGAAGACATTAGGAAAAGGAGAATAGAAGAACTAGATACACGTCATTAACCACAGCCTTCTTAATGCCTCTGTACGGTGCTGTCCTCTTGTGGGTTATGTGGGTAATATTGTTCCAAACTTACCGCTGTGTAAATACCTGGCCTCCTGAAGTATGGCAATTTTGTAATACTGGTAGTTCAACTATTAGCCACGATCGCGCTCCGATTACCTTTAAACAATGCCAGCTGGATCGCCTCCCTCTTGGCTACTTTAAACTGTCTACTCATTCAACACCCTTAGGCCACTGCCATCGTAGTAGATTACGATGGCAGTGCATAGGCGTACAACATAATGATTAATTCACTGATAGGTCGCAGCACCAACCTACTGTGATCGGCGTGGATTTTTAAAGGGGAAGATACCCAAAACGGAAGATTCTTAAGTTTGCAGGCTGGCTTAATATAGAGATTAACGGACGTGAATGCATTACAATAAGTTAGTAGTTTTGTTATTCAATCATCATAAAGTATACAATATTGATTTTGACACTTACTGGCTAATTATCAATATAAAAGAAAACAAACAATACATGGTAGTAGAGGTGATTGTGTTAGGGATGAGGACAAAGAATCATAAATATACCCATACATTTAGGAGAAAGTAGGCTATATGTTCTTTGCTGAACATCTTGTTTTTTCTGACATCCGTATTTTCTTCCAGGCATAACACACAACTTCAAGTTTGAAGGCTGCATCATAAGCACACCGAATTCCTTTGCTTGATGAAGCTTTTCGCTCTACCGGTAAATGATCGCTCATTCTTGCGATAAACAGGCTTTCTTACAGATCTTACTGAGACTGAGTCACTGTAGATTATTCAAGCGTACGAAACAATACCGTGTTGCAAAACTTAGTGGGATCAATTTACCGCCTAATCAATACAATTTAATTGCTCAATACATTCTAAGTAGGGACATGTTTGCAGATGTCCCACACCTTTATAAATTAATGAGAAACCATTTCATTCATGATCGACTGGCTCATCCGGGTAACAGTAAGGTAACGAAGGGAACCATTGTAAAGTTGCCGACTTTAGAGAGTGGTGAAATAAAGATTTGCCCTAAGCTCTCACTTCATCATCTAAATGGTAAAGGAAGGGAGCGCCAGCGAGTATATTTGGCAACGCAGCTGTTTTCAAACCACACTGCCGCAGCTATCCGCTACCTTATGCCAGACGAGGAGCAGTTTGCCGCATTCATACAGCTGTTAAATGACAGCTATGACATTCTTAATTCAAGAATACCCAGTGATGACAAAAAACTCGCGTGTGGTTATGAAAATGACCTTGAAGCCCAAGAAAAGCTTTTGAGGAGGTTATATGCATGTTGCGAAGGTATGAAAGTACGGAAAACAAAACATTTGCTTCCGTTCCAGAAAAGATTCATGACCACAATTCGGTCATTATTTGGACTTTTAGTGATCTTCAATCAATGAATGTGAAGTATATTTTGACAGCACGACTCAACCAAGATTGTCTGGAAAATATATTCTCTCAGATAAGAGGACTTAGACATTTCTACGACCATCCATTGCCAACAGACGTAACATTTCGGTTGCGCTTGATTCTACTAAGCACTAATTCGGCTGATATTTCCTTGTCCAACAAAGCTATGGTGTCTCCAGAGGTTGATGGCGAGTTACTAACATCTAAACTCTTAGAGTTTCTGCCAGATATGTCTGAAGCACTAAGTATGATTGACTGTGAAACAGAGGTCCGAGATGTTACTCTGGAAAACAGCACAACAAAAGACCCGCATCCGGTAACGATGGGACTGGTTGCTCTGTTGAAGGATTCCGCTACATCGCCTACCGAGGACGTGAGCATGATCGCTCAATGGGAAGCCCGACTTCCTGTCTCTTCTGATACAGCACCTGAAGGATGTTGTCATGTGGTGGTCTACTTGTCCCATTAGCTATTATTATTTAGCGTATGATAAATACAGTACACCTGCCATCTCAAGTTCATAACTAGAGTTCCATGTTACAAGTTGAGAGCCAGAGACACAGTGTAAGTCTTCTGTATGCACTGTCTGTTCCTCTTGTCCGCAGTCACATTGAGGAGATGCCTTCCATCCCCACATCTACCGTGGCCGGTCCTAATACGGTTGAGCGTCCTCCACTGTCGTCTGGGAAGCGAAAATCCATCAGAGCACTTGCAGGGGTTCTTAATGATGTGATGATTTGGTAACGAGGATTGCAGATGCCATTGTTCTTTCCAGGCGTCCGACACATTAAAGGAGGTGTCCTGTAGAATGATTGCAGTACGCCAACAAGGGTGTCCGGATTTCAGTCGTTTGGTTGGAGAAGCTGCTATATCAGAATGAATAGGGAGGTGAGGATTGTTTTCTATTTTCTTCGATAAGTTAAGCAGTGACTGTGATCTTCTTAGGGATGGAGGTGGTATGTGGCTTAGGGTGGGAAGCCAGTGTGTGTTAGTTGGTCGGATGCACCCCGCATTGCCTGTCCCATTAGTGAATGGATAAATAAAATTAAACGGTTTGAGTTAACTTTTACGGATATTCATGGAAGTGCTCTCTCACGGGACCCTAATATTGTGGGAAAACTATGTAAAATAACAAGCAACAAATTTCCGGATGTGCCAACAGAGGTTGTTGGGATAAACGCCAGAACTAGAAATTGCGGCATTTGAACACTAGGGCGAAAGAAGCAAAAGGCGTGGTTGCAGAACAACGAAAGGCACGCAAATGGCTTGCGTCGTCAAAGGTTAACACCTCCCAAGACCCGAAACCCCAGTCTCGAAAATAAAGGTAAGCGTATGTGTTCAATGACTATTATTTTGTGAGTAATTTGTTGTACATCTGCTGTAGAATGAACGATAATTCTAAAATGAGAGTTGCAAATTGAATTGTTTATCCACAAGTGTTTTGATAATTTCTGTGTTTATAAAATATGCGTGGTGTAGTTCAGAGTCCGAGTTCTGAATAGTTTGTATCCATGCACTGTTATGAATAGGGCTCGGATTTTCAGGTAAATAAATATTTTTTTAATGTAAATCCATATTTTAGGCATTTTTTTCATAAATACATAAATTCCTGCTATTCACTTATTAGATCATAAAAAGACATCATATATCCCTTTTTTTAAGAATCTTTCAGTTTATTGCAATTTTGTTCTGTGTTACTTCAACGGGGAAGAACCTGTGAGTAATCTAATCTTCATGCAGAGCGTATGTCAGCTTGCAACTGTGTTATTCTTAACTTGTCGCCCCGTGCCACTCACTGTGGAAGCCGGAGATTTCCTTGTCCAAAGCCATATTGCACCATGTGCTAGATCTCCCCTACCCCAGCTACCTGGAACCAGTGTCACTCACATGCAGTTCATATCTGGCACTGTGAAGTGTAAAGGAGTTCTCCGATGCCTAAAGTAAAAACAACTACAAATTATCGTCTGCAGCGGTATGTTGCAGAATTTTAAGATAATTTTAGTTCTGATGGGTGCGTTCTGTTCTGCCAACCATGTGGAGAAGCAATCAAGGCTGAACAGCGATCTCAAGTTACACAACACCTCAAGGGCAAGAAACATATTGCTGCAGTTTCGACCCTTCAGAAGAAGTGTTCGCGATAATCGTCGGTCATTTGTGATGACCAATCTGAAGATGTATCTCGTTCTGTATTGTAATGCTTCAGCAGTCAGTGAGACAGCATAATTTGCATTCGTGAGTACTGCATATTGTTTATATTCACATTACTAAACTAAATTATAATTAAATATTTTTCCTTTTATGTCACATATTTCACGTATTTTTGATACACAAAAAATAAATATTTTCCCTATTTTTAGCACCTAAAATTCCGAGCCCTAGTTATGAAACACTGGTGGGTGTTTGAGCATCACTCATCAAGAATCAAAATCGAAATGAATTGAAATTTACATTAATTTCATGTAATTTTTGTTCAGGATTCACTGCAATTGGGTACAATCGTGTTGACTGTCTGACAAACATTACATTACATTTCGATTATTACTTAGGCAACACTGAAAAATCACTTCCAACACGATAATAAAGAATCGTAATATTTCGATCATTTCAATGTTATGTTTTTGTTGGCGTTAATTCATTTGAAAGGTTTGGGACATCTTGGCCATCAGCCCCGTGTAGTTGGGTGTATGTTGAACTTGCTGTGATGACTAGTAGTGTGTGTAACTGTATTAAATAATAATTTATTGCAACCAAATGGTCATAATATTATAATTATATTATAATTATATATAATTATATAGTTAATGTTTGGAAACATTGGATGATATGAATAAAACTGAGTATAAACTTCGAGCATGAGCATCAGTTTTGAGTATATACTCTGTTTTTTATGAATAAAAGATCTTGAGTATCTGTTGGGGATGCAATTTCTCTGGTAGCATGTAGTAAGTAGGTGCAGGCACACAAGGCAAGGAATTACATACCGGTACCGAAACAACGCATGGAACAACTCTATACAACACAATAACTATTAAACACTCAATAAGGCATGTCTAGGATGCCACGGACGCGTGCCTTGTCCGCTGTAAGGGAATGACTCGCCTTCTTATCCATGTCCCAACGGAGAGTGTTAACAATAGCCAACAGCTCTCATTCTTGCCGCTGCTTGACGTGCTGGTCTTAGCAGGACCGCCAACTCAAAGTAACAGAAAACTGAGTGCACACAGTGAGGGATTGCTAACACAGTAAAACACACAATATATATAAACAAGAAGTCCAGTCACAACAGTATCTACTACAATTTCCCTTCCTTTTGAAGTATATACCGGTACTTCACTTGTGCCACGATGTTACTCTCGTTTCGTCGACTGTTTTACATGCCATTTGCTAATGCAAACCAGTCTTCTGCTGTAGACTTGTCTTGTTGAATAATTGAAATTTCCTGGGTAATTGAAATATCTGTTAGTGGGAATGAATATGAGCCGTCCCAGTTGCAAAACTCCTTTAATCCACTTAAAGGAAGGAAGCTTTTAGTTTTACGTGACCGTTAATCATGCGATCATGAGCCACGGGGCCTCCTTTTTAGGTGGAATCAGAACCACAGGACATGGCATTTCACATTGAAAATCTCAAATGCTTTGACTGGGAATCGAACCCAGTCCACCTTGGTGAGAGGCCAACAGCTTGACCGCTGCGCCACCACGTCTCCACTTGTGAATAAGGATCATGTCGTAAAATTATTTATTTATTTAGTTAGTTTATTTTACTTTATTTTATTATTTTCATTTTTTGTTTTTGTTTTGTTTTATTTAACTCGTTTTATTTTGTTTTAGGCCTAAATTGTTATTTTTTGTTTTTCGTTTTGATTTGTTTTATTTTTGTTTTTATTTTCTTTTGTTTCTTTAGTTTTATTTTGATTTTGCTTTGTTTGTTTTGTTTTACTTTAATTTGTTTTATTTTGATTTTCCATGAAACACACACAAAAAACAAAAATCTCGAAGCAAAACGCAAAATCAAAAACAAAAGCATAAGCACAAAGCAAACACAAAACAAAAAAGCAAAAAGTAGAAAACAACAAACACAAAAGATACGCGAGGCAAAGTCCAGAGAAACGTTTCTCATTCACAAGTGCATTAAACGAGGTTTGCAACTGGACGACCCATATGATCATATCAAATGTTTCCTATTTGGCATTTGTAAGGATTGTCTGTGACTATCCCTCAGTATTTGACAAGTCTCAAACACCTAACTCGCGGAAGGAAAAAAGCGAATGTTTAAAAGCTAGAAACATTCGCTACGCTGGAAACTTTGGCAAATGTATCACAGAAAGTCAAATAATGAAGAAAATAAATTGCTTTTTACAGCTTTTCCTCTTGTTTCCATGTATTTGCCCAAAACGTATCAGAAAGCCATAGAATATTACCTATCTTAAACCGGTATAAAGATCTACAGTCCCTCTCTGAAACCGTTCTTTGTAATTTATACACTTTCCTAGCCCGCAAGTTACTTACATCTACAAACATAACCTCAACCATCTTGAGATTAGACAGCTGAGCATGGAAATGGCCAGACTTCACAAATTGTGGCTATATACTTCACCTGTGTAGCATATACTTCTTGTATTCTTACCACATTGGAGTATATAGTCACTAACTGAGTATGTACTTCTCATTGAGTTTAAACTTCAACTTTTCATTCATACCATTCTGAGTACCGTATATACTACAAAATTGTTGAGCATGAGTTTATTCTCCGTTATATTCATATCACCCATTGTCACTTATTGACACAATTGTGTCAAGTTTCCTTGTTTACTAGCACATTTCATTGCATGATATACATCACATTGTTTGCAGCAAAAGACACATACGCAGCTTGGTCCCGGCTTGTGAAATCCTAAGTTTCTGCATACCGTATGCGTAACTGTATTAGCAACAGGGATGAGGTAGGTTCCCTGCCACTTGAAGTAAGGCATTTGGCTGGAGGGAGTGTGGGAAAATGCGGGGAAAAACAACACTCAGCGCCGTAATTCGAACCTACAATCTCCGGACTAGATGCAGGAACCCTCGAGGCCGTGGTGCATGATTTAACGAGCACGGCTTTGCCGTGGGGCAAATGTTATATTACCACCGTTTTTTTTACAGAAGCCGTTACTACGTCTTGACCCATGCTTGATTTAGCATGAGCAATACTAAGCTAGTTAAAACTATTGTTTTATTTCAGTATTGCTTGTATGACGGTGCTCCTTCGGTAGCTCGTAACCTTGTGGTCTTGCTCATGAACATTCCTTTTTACACTGTACATGATATATAAAAGAGAAGTAGATTTTTTACCCAAGGAATTTAAATGAAAAGTGCGGCTTATTTAGGGGCCACCATTGCCAACTTGGGTTGATGTTCTAAGATACTGTCTGGTAACTCGCTTCGGCGGTACATATACAGTACTAACATAGGGACGATACAGAGAAGATTAGCATAGCCCTGCGCAAGGATGACACGCAAAATCGCGAAGCGTTCCACATTTTTTGTGAGGAAAGCAATGGCAAACTACCTCATTCCTCATCTTGCCTAGTACGCCTCAATATGGCGCTGCCTTGGGCTTTTGTGGGTGTCTACCCACATAACCTAGTGGCGGTACTATTTGAGGATCAACTACCCAACAGACAGACATATCTATGGACTTAGATATGCTGCTCACTCTTGTCGTCGAGTTTTCCCAGTTGTAGCGAGCCCTCCAGACTGTGAAAACATGACTTGGGAAGGATAACATGATGATGATGATGATAATTGTTGTTTTAAGGGGCCTAACATCTAGGTTATCAGCCCCTAATGGTTTGGAAGATCGTGAATGTGAAAACGAAATGTAAACTATAACTAAAACTAACTACTAACTTATATACTAGAAGAAGAAGTGGAAAACAAAAGGAGAATAAGGCAAATAAAGGACAGGAGGAAAAGGAACGCCCTCAACCCTCGAAGAATGCGGATTGAGGGACTTGGAAGGAAGGAGAGCCATGAAAGGCAGATAGGAAAGTGAAAGAGGAGAGGGTCTGCCCCAGATGTAATGGAAAAAAGGGAGAAAACCAGACTCAGCTCAGGAATCCCTCGGGGTCACAAACTCCCGACCCACCAGCCGTGAGCCCCTGAGGGTGTAGCAATATCCAGGGTGCACCAGAAGTGGTGGGGCTACATGCACCCTACCTCCTTGAGGGCCTTGAGCAGAAGGCAGGAGATAACATGAAAAGAAAAAGAAGGCTGACCCCTCGCAGAAGAAGGGTATCATAAATGTTGAGACAAGGGCCAATTAAGGCGGGAAATGAAGAGACTCCCTAGGCCTTGCATACCCTAATACCGTCGGGGTCGGAAGAGAACAAGAGTTGACCAAGTGAGGTAGACAGAGAGGAGCCCGGCACACGTAAGTGGAAGCAATGCCCGGACTCAGCTGGGGCCCCGTGGTCGCCTACCCATGTCCCACTAGATGTGTGCCCCTGGTTTTTTTTAGGATAACAAAAAAGAAAAGAAATACAGTGGACTCTCGGCTGTCCGGTCCACTTAATACTGTACCAACACTTTAACAAGCGGGCTCCTGCTAGAACCCTGTGTTGTGCATATCTTGTACTCTGGCACATGTGGAGTCTACAGTGCAGTCAGTGGCGGATCCAGAGGGGGACACCAGGGGCAAGTGCCCCCCCCCCCCCCCCCCCAGAAATACCAGTTGTCTGCCACATTAATATTGCCGATAAAAATGATTGTTTCTGCAAACTGCACTGCAAGTAAAATCTTTCCTGTATTGCCTGCATTCATGAATGTGATCAATGTTTGTTATCATATAGTATGTAATGGCAACACTGTTAATATAATCGCTACATCGACATACAATTTTTTATGTTTAGGACAGGTAGAAGTTGAAATATATTTCATAATCCTTTGTGCCATGGAGCGCCTTCCTATACTACTAGACTATTTGACTGGCCGTGGCCGGTATTTTTATTTATGTGACTAGTTGTGAGTCATTGACTGACAATGTTGGTACTATGTACATATTTTGTAACATTTGTGTAGTAGACTCGTATATTATCTTCAGTCACAATGATTGCATATGTTTTAATACACACCGTATTTGACTGTGTAATGTGCATTAAAATGTGGAAATGTACATATTCTGTAGAATTAAAAAGTTTTTTTTGTACATAATGACAATGACTTGTGTTATTGAAACTGAAACCAATAAACCATTTTAAATGAATTTCTTGTAGAATTATAAAATCTGGTGGTTGAATGTATGTGTAGTGTGTGTAGATTAACTACAAATTTAGTAATTTTATTACATATTTTCTCTGGCTACTCTGAAATCCTAGAGTGCCCCCTCCGAGGTGAACCTCTGGATCCGCCTCTGAGTGCAGTATTGTTAATACGTATGTATTGAATATGTTACCGGAAAAAACTGTTTAACAAACAGGACAGAGAAGCCCTCACAAAGGACAATGAACTCGCGTAGGAAACAGCTCGGTTGTTGTTTTGTGCGTTCCGTTGCACAGTACAGTATTTTAATAAAAGATTGCGACATGGGTGAAAATAAGTTGTAGCGAGTATGGATGAGAAACTACATGCTATAAAGCTACTGGATTCTGGGGTTAGGGGTAGGAAAAAGTGCAGTTGGAGACGGGTAGAAAAATCGAGCAGAAATTGAAAAGTGGTGTGCTGCCCTAAGTAGTGGAAGTGGAATGAAAGTAAGGTAATCATAATAGTAGGGTTTGGATCGGAAGAGAGGATATAGAACTCCGAGAGTCTACTGTATGTACGACAAATGATGAGGTCTAACGCTTGGTGTCCATGTATTGTTTGAACGATACCATATGAGTATCTTCTGTTGGCGAGGTTTGTGTTTCATTTGTAGTAGTTGATCGTTCAATGTATTAGGGTATGCGAGGCCTAGGGAGTTCATCTTGTACTTTCTGCTTTTGAATTTCATTATTCCACTTTTGAATATGTTGTGTAATAAGTGTTGGTGACACACACTAAACTGACAACGTTAATTTCATTTAAATCTGTAGAACAAGTTCCATTTTAAGAACACGCGTTTTGACATTTTTCTGCATCTTGTAGCTTTTCAACTTTTGGCACAAACAGTTTAACTTTATTCTTAGTGCGATAGAAAAACAACAACAACAACTCATTGATGACTTAACAATTGTCATTCCATAAAAAAATAAAATAAAAATGTTACTCACATGGTATTAAACAACTTGTCGATGTCTTTCCTCGGACAGATCTTGTGATACATCTCGTAGAACTTCTCGAAAGTGAAATCAGCAGGCTCGATGACATCACTCTTCAAGAGAAAGTGAAAAATGTACTGTTAGAATTAAAAGTTTTAAAACAGGCATAAAATTCAGGGCACTTGCAGGGAGAACAAGTGGGGCTCTATATCAGCAGTTGTTATCGTGTTTTACCACACAGAATATAACCCTTCTCTATCTAGCCTATATTGAAAGGTTCGTACGTTAGCCTCGGGTGCCGGGTGCAAGCTTTGTTATTTGAAGTCCAGGGGGTGGCTTGCTCGTCGAATTTTTTGTTGTTCCTTGGAGCACTATGGATTTCAAGGAGCTCCTTGACACTATAGCGCTTTCTAGTAGAGAATGGAGGAACTCTTTTGTGTTGGCAGAAAATCTCGAGATTAATTTTGCCATTTTGAACACATCCTACTGGATTCAAATGGGCTCTTTAACATGCCAACAACATATGACATGCGTGCTGAGATTTTTGTCACCTTTCAATAATGACTTACCACGGCCAGGAGCGAACCTGCAAACTGCAAGGTAGTCCGACACCCGCCGTGGCAAGTGCTGTATGAAGTGAGAGCTGGGTAGATTCAGAATGTCTGATACATAAGCCACAGGTAACTGATATGAGGGTAACTGGGGCAAATGGAAGGTGGGTACTCGTAATGAAGAGGTAAAGGCTAAGTTAGAAATGTTCATATGGTGGGGTCATGTCAAGAGATGGGGAAGGAGAGGGGTAGAGGGTAAGATGAAGGGGTCGAACATGTAGGTTATCAGCCGCTAATGGTACAAGTTGTTTGCTCTCAACGTTTCACCGTCTAGAGGCTAATGTTATTATTTATTGTCATGATGATTACCGAAGGAGCAAGTGTGTTGGTGAGCTCATCAAGCCTAGTACACTGTCATTCATGGTGCAAATACAAACATCTCTTTGTCGCAGACTTTTAGGGGCGTCAAAGTTCAAAGAAAATGAAACACTTCGAAAAATTGATTTGGCTACTTCACAACTGGTTTGCCAGCATTCGGCTCATTCGTTGGTGTGGTACAATGCACAGACCCTGCATGATTTCACTTGTGTGCACCAACTCTTTTCAGTTCATTGCAGTCAATTGCTTAATTTTTTCCTCAATAATTGTTAGTACAGAGAATCCATGACCTTGTACAATACTGACATTAGAATCAGCAAAGCACATGCCAATTGCGTGAAATTAGCAAATCAAGCTGCGACTCGACCAATGGAGGCACTATGCTGGCAAGTACTGACATTCCGCAGCACCCACACACTTACCTTCTTGTTTATAACATTAAGGTCTGCAAGGCATTGATGCACCAATTTCTCGTTTTTCCCCGACGTGAAGGTCCTCGCAACAGTTCTGACTGGAATTTTCCCCTCGGGGCTCACCAGGAATCCGAGCCTCATCCAACTAAAACACACCACTGCACTTCACTTATTTGTTTGATAAACAAGTTGCTACATGTTTTGTAATAATAGTGGAGGGGAGAATGAGAATGTGGTCCTGCGTGTACTCAAGGGAAACAATTGTCAGTGTAGAGAAAAATAAGAATGGTAATGACAAGAGGAAAGAAAAAGGATAAGGGATTGTTAAAATTGGAGAGCACTTCAAATATTTGGGAAGTGAATAAATGGAAGATTCAAGATGCAATATGGAGAGAATACGATGTGGGCCAGGTAAGTAATAGATCTTGTGTAGCCTTCAGTAATATGTGTTTATCCCAAATTAAACTGTGAACCAGATGATAGTAAACACTGCCACATTGAATTCTCCATATCCAATCTTGCATTTTCCATCAATTCACTTGCTAAATATCTGCTACTACCAATGTCAACATCCCCTTGCCTCTTGTCATTGCCATTGTCTTACTTTTCTCTACGATGATCTTATTTCCCGTTTCTCAATATTTTCCTTGCCGTCAGCAGTGGCTACGCAGCGTTAGGCGATGGGGCCAAGCTCTCTGCTCACTCAGTGGATGCGTAGGTTCGAGCCCCACCGTCGGCCGACCTTGAAATGGTATTCCGTGGTTTCCCCATTTTCAACACCAGGCGAATGCCGGGACAGTACCTTCTTATAGGCCACGGCCGCTTCCTTCCTCATCCTTGCCCAAATTCATTCATCTTCACCCATTCCATTTCTCATCCCGACGCAAAGGTCGCCTCGGGCTTCGACTAAAAAGACCTGCACTCGGCCTCTCCTTCAGTACATCCAGATATTCTTGGACCACATTTTCACTCTCATCAAATCGGAACATCGTCATCAAATAGCATTATGTCCATTCTTGTACCTGTGTATGCTAGGATATCAACCATCTCCAGTATAAATCGCAATAACAATGGTGAGAGTGAGAAATTGTTTAAATCCATGTTCAATTTCAAACCTGCTTTACTTACTTGAATTACTGTACATCGCTTTTACCATTTGTATTATTTCTTCTCCAATACCTTTTTGTTTTAGGCGTTCCCAAAGTCTGTCTCTAGGGACACTATCATATGCCTTTCCTAAGGCAATGAAGGTATGATGTTTTGTATGTGTGGTAATACAAGTACAATATTCAGATATCTTTATTGGTTGATGAAAACCAGATTGACAACCACTGATATTTTTACTGAAAACTTAAAGAATTAATTGTAATTCAGATAAATATTGTTTCCTTCAGTTGTAAATAAATCAGGGCAACAGTTACTACAGAGGCTGAACATCTATTACAACAATGTCTGTGTAAAAACTTGTGAATGTTTGTCAAGTAGTTTCCCTTCCAGCATCGCCTTGATTTTCACATCATATTCCCTCCATGTCTTCCGATAAACCAACAATGAACAGAATTCTACTTTTCAGTCGGCCAACTGTTTATACACCCTAACCTGAAACAAATATTGCATAAGATGTTTACCACAAAATAACATGCTGTTATGTACAAAAATGAGAATTTTTCCCTTATTTGTATTTTTTGATCGGATTGGAGTTGTGTACATAAAGGCATGCCATTTTGTGATAAACACCTTATGTAATATTGCTTTCAGGTTAGGTTAGGTTAGGGTAACCCACAGGTATTCACTAAATATAGCCTAATACACGTTAGTCAATATTTAAAAAAATAATAATAATTAAGCGGTTTCGGTGTCGTAGTCGGTAGCAAGCTGAGCTTCTATGCCCAAGATAGCGGGTTCAAACCCGGCCGAAGCCGTCGGATTTTTAAGAGCGTTAAAATCCCTCAGTATGCCTTCCTTCAGAGGGGGAAGTAAAGCCGGCGGTCCCATGTCATAGATTTATGACATGTTAAAGAACCTTCCACTAATCACACCTGTGTGAAACTAAATTGTATAGGTTAGGAATGTAAACAACGCTCTTAGGTCGCTACGTGCGTTGCCAAGAGCCGACTGCGGTGGCATCTAATAGCTAAGTTCTGAACTAGGCCTAGTAGTCGTTGACGGTGGCGTTTGGCAGCAAAAGTAGGAACTACTTGAAAATTTCAAAGTTGCAGTCCTTACTTGAATTAAAAAACAGATACACACACTAACAGAGCCATCACAATGAACACCTGTTATCAGACAGATTCTACACACACCCAAAGTACACGGGGCTACATGACCGCGTTGTCGCAGCCCCTAAACTGAGGAACCAACCATTTATTAATTAAATACCGGTTTCGACCACATTATGGCCTTGTTCAGTTTTCAAAGAAGAAAAGTAAAAAAAAAAAAAAAAAAAAAAAATGGCAAAACTACGAGCAAAGCTTTTGAAAACAATATTTAAACTTGGTCTTTCCTATTAATATTTTTAAATAAAAAATATATTCTAGCAAGCTGGGTGTGGTAATGCCAGTTTACACCGCTCTTCTCTACATCCTTTGAAGCTTGTTTCTCCCACACGCCTCGAGGTCTATTTCCAGGAACTACCCTTTCTAAATAAGCTCATGGAGTTCTATCTGGAACCATTCTTGTCATATGGCCATACCACCATAGTCTGTCGAGTTCCATTAACTCCAAAAGGCTTCTCTCCAATCCAAGCTCTTCTCGGATATGAACATTCCTTGTGTTTTGTAAGCAGGACCGGAGGAATTCATTTGAGCAGCCTGTACACGGCTCAAGTCCGTATGTTATAATTGGTACAAAGTAGGTTCTGTTTGTGTTTCTATTCCCATAAATAGACTAAAAATGGTTCTTTAAAAAATCTTGATATGGTCTATGAGTAGAAAAAACTCTTTGCTGAGGGGAGCAAAGGTTGGAATGTTTATTGTAATTATCCTCTGCTCCAATGATGGTCCTTGACTAATAACTGTTGTGTTGTAATCTATGCTAGGGCGCGCAGTTCTTCAGATGCTGGGGGAGCTGTGAGAAAAGGGCGACCAGCATCACAATACATCCTAATAGGGACAGTCAACATCTTAACCCTGACGGACAAGACTGAGGAGCTAGTGGATATAGCCATCCTCGGTCTCAGTGAAACGAAATGGAAAGGAAAAGGGGAAAGAAAACTAAAGGAAGGATATAGGTTGTTTTACAGTGGAGGACAGGAGGCAAAAAATGGAGTAGGGATGATTATAAGAAAGGATGTCCTAGAGTGTGTGGAGGAGGTGAAGAAGATAAGTGACAGGATGATCATAGGAAGGATACAGTTCCAGGCAGGGACAAGAGATCTGTTTCAAGTATATGCTCCACAAACGGAGAATAAGAAGAGAACTAGAAGAATTCCTAGAAGATGTGGAAAAAATTATAGAGTATAAGGAAATAATAGCAAGGGGAGATTTGAATGCACGAGTGGGAAGAGACAGACAAGGAAGAGAGGGGATTTTGGGACCATATGGTTATGGCAGTAAAAATCCAGAAGGGGATTTCTTAATGGACTTCTGTCAGCGGAACCAATTAATTATAGGGAATACGTGATTCAGAAAGAAAAAATAGTCAGACGATAACGAGGTATGGATGGGGAGATAGAAGAACGAAAACTTTGATAGACTATATTTTAAGTATTGATTGGGCGGAGATCCCCTATTCCCATTAAATTGATTTGTACACGTCAATACGGACCTTAAAGTATGGAAAACCATCCAGATAATCTCGACTATGTTTTAGTCGAAAAAGGACATCGAAAAGAGCTAATGGATGTCACAACCATGCAAGAGGAAGCCTTTGGAGGAGACCATAGGGCAGTGGTAGCAAAATTAAAAGTAGGAAGGGTATGAGATTACCAGAAAAAAGGAAAGAAAGATTAAGGTCTGGACACTAAATGAAAAGGAGGTTGCAGAAGAGTTTAAGAAAGAATTGCAAGAACAGATACCAAGGACGGATATTACCCGTCTGGAACAAGAATGGAAAAAGTTCAAGAGTGCATTTGTAAGCAGTGCAGGGAAAACATGTGGTAGAACATCAGGAAAGGTACAGGAAAAGGCGACAAAATGGTGGAATGATAGGGTGAAGGAAAAGGTAAGGGAGAAGAAGAAAACTTGGAAGGAATGGAAAACAAAAAAGACTGAAGAAAGTAAAGCAAAATATATAGAAGCAAACAGAGATTACAAGAAAGCAATTGCAGAGGAAAAGAAGAAAAGCTGGGAAGAATTCACTCAGGGAATAAGGGAGAATTTAAATTGTGGAAAGAAATTGCTGTTTGGAATTATAAAAAGTAGAAGAAATGAAAAGGTGAACACTGGGTTCATGAAAAACAAAGAAGGGGAAATATTGACAAAACCAGAAGAGATAACGGACAGATGGAAATAATATTTCAGCGAGCTGTTGAATGTGAGACGCCAGACATGCGGAGAAGTTACGCAAATAGCCAAAACGGTGGAGGAAAAAATAGAAGAAGAACCAGACATTACAATGGCAAAAGTGGAAGGGGCAGTTAGGAAGATGAAGATGGGGAAAGCTGTGGGAATCGACGAAGTGGCAATAGAAATGATCAAGGCGGCAGGACCAGTGGGACTGCAGTGGACATACAGACTTCTCAGGAGTGTGTGGAGAGAGAAGAAAGTTCCTGAAGACTGGAAAAAGGGAATAATATTGCCAATATTCAAGAAAGGAGACAGGACGGTGTGTGGTAACTACTGAGGAATCACCATCATCTCGAATGTTGCCAAAGTAATGGAAAGAAACCTAGAAAAAAGAATTAGAGTAAAGGTAGAAAACCAAATAGAGGTGGAGCAGTTTGGATTTAGAGGGGGCAGGTCAACAGTGGAACCCATTTTCTTTCTGAGACAGAACATTGAAAAGAGTTGGGAATATGGGAAGGATATGGTAATTACTTTTTTTGATCTAGAAAGGGCTATGATAGCATCCCTAGAACAAAAGTTTGGGAAAGATTAACAAATAGGGGGATAGGCAAGGAACTGAGAGACATGATAAAATGAATGTGCACGGATTGCTACTGTAGTTTGAAGACTAGAGTCGGGACATCGGAATGGTTTAAAATTGTCACTGGACTAAAGCAAGGAAGTGTGTTGTCACCATTATTGTTCTTAATGGCGATGGATGACATCATGAATGCAGCAATGAATGACTATAGTAGGGCAAAGATGAAGGTAATGTTGTTTGCAGACGATGTTGTGATCTGGGGCGAGGATGACATGGAGGTACAAGAACAGTTAGACGTAATAAATGAAAAGATTGAGCAATGGGGATTGAAGATAAATGTGGAGAAGAGTAAAAGAGTGGTGGTGAGTAGAGATAAGAAAGAAGGAAAAGGAGTAATCAAAGTAGGAGATAAGGAATTGGAAGTGGTGAAACACTTCAAATACTTGGGAAGTGAACTGACTGAAAATGGAAGACTAGATTTGGAAATTTGCAGAAGAATACAACTCGGGAGTGCTTTCTACCAACAGGTAAGGGGACTAATTTGGAACAAGGATATACCAATTAAGGCTAAAGAAGTTATGTACAAAGCATATTATGTTCCTACAATGACATATGCAGCAGAAACTTGGACAATGACTAAGAGGGATGAGAGCAGAGTACAGGCAGCTGAGATGAGATTCCTGAGAAGTATGGTCCAGAAAACGAGGAAAGACAGAGTGAGAAATGAAGATATACGGAAAGAACTGGGAGTACAGAAACTAAATGGCAAACTGGAGCAAAACAGATAGAGATGGTCTGGACATGTCAAACGGATGAACGAAGTAGGGCTACCAAGACGAGCACTGGAACGACGGATGACAGGGAAGAGAGGACGAGGAAGACCAAGAATGCGTTGAATGGACTCGGAGAAGAATAGCATTAGTAAACAGAATTTGGATTGGAACACCGTGTCGGAAGAGGAATGGTGAAACGACAGAACAAAGTGGAGAGGAACCATATTTTCCCCCACCCAGTGTCAGCTGGAAAAGAGGAAATGAAGAAGATGATGATGGGTAGGATATGCATTGGTTTTCTTTAATAGTTAATAAATATTTGGACTAAGACAGGGGAGTGTGCTGTCACCTCTCTTGTTCATAATGGTGATGGATGAAATTGTAAAGGAGGCATATGGACATAAAGAAATGAAGTTACTGTTATTTGCAGATGATATTGTGGTCTGGGGAAGGAACACCAAAGAAGTGCAAAAACAACTAGATGCACTGAACGAAAATATTCAGAAGTATGGCCTGAAAATCAGTATAGAGAAAAGCAAGACCATGGTGATGACAAGAGGGGAAAGACAAGGACAGGGCACTGTGAAAATTGGAAGTCAGAGTTTGGAAATTGTGGACACGTTCAAATACCTAGGAAGTGAATTGATGCAAACTGGTAGGTTGGACATGGAGATTGGCAGGAGGGTACAGCAGAGCAATGCATTCTATCAAAGTGTAAGAAAACTTGTTTGGGATAAGGAAGTACCAAGGAAAAGCAAGGAGGTAATGTATAAAGTGTACTATGTTCCCATATTAACTTATGCAGCTGAGACTTGGACCCTGACAAGCAGGCAAGAGAGTAGAATCCAAGCCAGTGAAATGAAATTCCTAAGAAGTATGATAGGAAAGACAGAGTGAGGAATGAAGATGTTAGGAAGGAAGTTGGGATGGAAAAACTAAATGAGAGAATTGAGAAGAATAAACTAAGGTGGTTTGGACATGTAAAGAGGATGGAGGAAAATAGAATACCAAGACAGATGCTGGAGGCGAAGTGCAAGGGTAAGAGAGCAAGAGGAAGACCTAGAACAAGGTGGATTGATTCAGTGAAAAACAGCGTAAGAAAAAGAAATCTGGACTGGGACAAGATCGTGGAAGAAGAATGGTGGAAGGAAAGAGGAAAGTGGAGAAGTGCCATAAATACCCGACCCGGCAGGAGCTGGATAAGGGGAAATGATGATGATGATGATGAAATATTTGGGATAAGCAAGTTCCTTTACGATCAAAACTTCTTTGTACCTGATATTACATATAGCTTAGAAACCTGTACCCAATCCAAGGGAAATACCAGCAAACTACAACCAGTGGAGATGAAGTTTTGAAGAACTATGATTCAGAAGACAAGGACGGACGAGAGTGCAGACGCCAACGGCGGCCACTGTAACCTAACAACCTTTGATAATAATGAGCTCTACTCTATATATATTTAAGTCTCTCCGTTGGTCGATTTAGCCTGCCAACCTAACACATTGACAACCGGCTCAATAAATGCGAGGAGTAGGGTGTTTTGAGAAACACTATATAAAATATCCAGCACTGATTGGATCACTACAGATAGGTACTGTTTTATCATAATCAGGGAACAGCACATAAATTATTATTTATTTATTATTTATTTATCGTATGGCTTTCAGTGCCGGGAGTGTCCGAGGACATGTTCGGCTCGCCTGAGTCTGTAGCTGCTTCCAGCGGACACCCTAAAGGGTGAGCTACAAGTTACGTTCAATTTCAAGTAGTTCTAACTTTCGCCGCCAGATATCAATGATACCTAGTGGTGAAAGTTGGAACTTTGATAGAGCGTTCTGACGAAATCTAACCTAACAATTTTGCTTTACACAAGCTTAGTCTGTGAAAGGATCTTTTTCATGCCATAAATCTATGACATGGGACCGTCGGCTTTACTTCCCCTCCGAAGGAAGGCATACTGAAGGAGTTTTAACGCACATAAATAACTGGTAGGGATCTATTTATATTCTATGAAAATTATGATATTTGAAGTTTGTGCCTATACATTCTATTTCCCTCCCCTCTGAACTGGTTAATAGCCACAATGGCACTGGACAATACACAGGACTCTTGTTAGGTGGATGAACTTACTGCGAAATCTGGACGCTGTGGGATGACGTCTTATTGGGACTGAACACACAATCTGTCTCACCATCGTAGATCTGCTTGAACTCCTCCCGTCACTCGTACTTCCATCTGCCATCGGACAATCTTTACGCCACTATTAGCGCAAAACTGAAGAATAATAATGCTGCGTGCTGGCTAACCAGTACACCAAGATCGAATTCACAAACAAATGCCAACTGCCGATTGATCCTCGCCACTCACTAGCGAAAACTGGAGAATAATGATGTGTCTTGTTTACCAGCTACAGTATTTATATGATATCTTCTAGTTGTTTGTCGAAATCACCCCCTTTGAGTACAATGTGCATTCATTGGGCTGCAGCTGCTTCTTTCTTGACCCGTGACTGATTATAAGAAATCATTGGCTCCTTATGTGTCCATTAGAGTACAATGCCCATCGTCAGCTCTTTTCTCTCCAGGGCTCCTGGCTTCTAAACTTCTTAAGAGGGTTTCAACAAATTTACAACGATACGGGACCCTCGTTTCCCATTGTCAGGTCCGGACATATCCAGCCAGCAACAACATCCATTGTTAAAAACAGGTGCCCGCTTCCACCCCCATATCCCTTCTCAAATGGCTTTACAACCCTTTTGTAAATTGAAAATCTATCTAATACAATAAATGAACTCTTCTCAAAGTATCATAAATCTTGCCATAAACTTCAGTCTTAACAACCATAAAACTGCCCTCTTAAAACTAACATAATGAGATGAATGAAACATATTATGGGATTGATGGAATAACACTCTAAAGATATTCTTATTCTATATGAAATGAGATGCATGAGAACAACAAGATGTTCAGCAAAGAACATATAGCCTACTTTCTCCTAAATGTATGGGTATCTTTATGACTCTTTGTCCTCATCCCTAACACAATCACCCCTACCACAATGTATTGTTTGTTTTCTTTTATATTGATAATAAGCCAGTAAGTGTCAAAATCAATATTATATACTTTATGATGATTGAATAACAAAACTACTAACTTATTGTAATGCATTCACGTCCGTTAATCTCTATATTAAGCCAGCCTGCAAAATTAAGAATCCTCCGCCCCAATCACAGTAGGTGGTGCTGCGACCTATCAGTGAATTAATCTTTATCTTGTACGCCTATGCACTGCCATCGTAATGTACTACGATGGCAGTGTTCTATGGGTGTTGAATGAGTAGGCAGTTTAAAGTAGCCAAGAGGGAGGCGATCCAGCTGGCAGTGTTTAAAGGTATTCGGAGCGCGATCGTGGCTAATAGTTGAACTACCAGTATTACAAAATTGCCATACTTCAGGAGGCCAGCTCAGGCATTTACACAGCGTTATGTTTGGAACAATATTACCCACATAATCCACAAGAGGACAGCACCGTACAGAGGCATTAAGAAGGCTGTGGTTAATGACAACGTGTATCTAGTTCTTCTATTCTCCTTTTCCTATTGTCTTCTGTTTATGTGCGATGCTGGGACTGTGATTTTATTAATATACGAGTGTATATTTTATCCTCTCCTTTGAGCTAAATGACATTTTATTCAGTATCTGTGGAAAAAGCTCGAGCACATCATTTGTAAAAGAATTCAAGAAAAAAAAACTAACTGTAGCAGTACTCGATCCCCAGTCAACTGCGTGTCAGACTAACATGCTAGCCCAGAGCTAACCGTATCCATGACGTCAGGTGTTCTTAACTGACATATTAGATTCAAACTGTTGGCAAATAATGACTTTAAATAAACGATTTCTTCACTGCAGTACATCTTCATTAAAGATCATTTCATACAAAGTTTATATTATTGTATCAGTACGGTATATCACATACAACATACTAAAACTACTGAAATATAAGACAGGCACATGAGGACAGCTGCCATCTTGTCGTGTGATACAAACGGCTCAGCTCTTTTAAGCCACTCATACTGTATAATATTATAATATTAAATTATAATAAATAACGGATCACGACCTTCAGGATAGCTTAAACCCCCCTAGGCTCGATAATCGGAATTGGTGCGTCTTAAGCTAATTATTAAAATGGTTGCATAATTCACACGGCCGCCATCCTGAAATGGCATGGCCGATGACCTTGAATTTTGGGTGAAAGACGCGTCCTATATAAAGGTATGTTGTCACCAAATTTGGTAGAGATCGGATGATTAGTTTAGCCGTAATTTGATTTTACGTTTTGAACATTTGAGTGGCCGCCATTCTGTTTTGGTAAAGATGGCGGCGATATAAAGTATGACACTGAGGTGTCCTTTACTAGTGCTACCTCTGTACCAAATTTCGTTCAATTCGGTTTCACCGTGTTCGAATTGATAGGGGGGGACAGACATTCAGAGTACACACACTCACACACACACAGACACACACACACACACACACAGACTCACACACACACATACACACACACACACACACAGACTCACACACACACATACACACACACACACACAGACAGACACACTTGTTTCGCCCTGTGTTGATCTCATAAGTCTACTTTCATTTTTTGCAAAAATCGAAAGTAGGCTAATCATTTTTTGCAAAAATCGAAAGTAGGCTAAAAATGAAATGTATGGAAATGCAAGGCAAAATAATGAATAATTAAAATTACTGCAGCTAGAGTGGGCGGGATTGACCTCTCATTAACGAAACGTTACACCACAGCTCCGTCCACTCGGTCTTTAGAGAAGAGTTTGAAGTGACGCATTGTTGTCTCATGTCCAGGACGAAACCTGGATTCCTGAAGACAAACAATGGTTGCCGAAAACGAAGATATAAGTTGACGTATCTCAGCGAGATGACCAAAATAGCTATTACAGTTCCACTGTAATAGTGCCATGGTGTCGACTTAAGTAGAAGTTGGTCTTCTACTTATGCTTGACCGCTTGCCACCCTTCCTCATCTGTAGGTGGAGATGATGGGGCAGGAGAGCACACCTCAATCTCCACATCCCCGTCCGAAGACGAAGAAAATGGAGGGGACACTCTCTTGGGTGGCGCGTGGTCCTCGTCGGACCTAGCCATTCTTGCTCTTGGGGAAGAAAGAGCGAGAGCGGTGTCGAGGGACCTTCTCCCTGTCGGAAGACTGGGTGTCTGTCCCCGACACGTCCCGCACATTCTCCTTTCTCGACCGGCGCTGACGTCTACTCGGGGAAGTAGGTGGTCCCTTCCCCACAGACGTCCGTTCCTTGCAAAACGAGGCCGCTCCAGCTGGCACCGCTCCTTTGGTGGTGGTAGGAGCGGAATGGCCAGTAGATGGCTGAGCAGCCTCGTCTGCAGGAGAGGCAGAGATACGGCGCTGAACCGCTTCTCTCTTGTCCGCCGGTGATTTATTCTTCCTATAGGGGAATTCCTCCACTCTAATGGGTTTGGCTTCTGCCGACATCGCTCCCTTGATGCTCGAGGGGGCGCAAGGGCCAGCAGATGTAGGAGCCATCCCGTCAGCTGGAGGGCAAGAGAGACGGCACGGAACCATCTCCCTCTTCTCCACTATCTTTGTCGTATCAGGTGGGCTGGATGACGATCCAGCACCGGTCGCAGAAGTCTTCTTTGCCCCCTTATCAGGGGAAGACTTCTTCTCCGACTCTTTCGAAGAAGAAGATGACTTCTTCTCCGATTGCGCCAGTTTATATGGTAAAACCGGCGCCTTTTCACAATGGCCGAAGAAGGTTGTGCGACCTCCTTCGGGCTGACAGGTCCCGCTTGGAGAGCGAGGGGAGATTTTACGATCGCAGAGTAGTTCGACGTCGAGGGTACAGCAGGGGTAACGAAAGTGGCAGGGATGATAGATGGTGTCACCTTAGACGCGAAAGATACCGGAAATTCGGGTGCAGTCATATCACGGTATTTCTTTCGAGTGCCTTGATATGAAAGCCGATCCAATGTTCTAATTTATTGGATCTTTGCTTCTTTACAGAACTCAGGGCACTGCTTCGACCGCGGAAAGTGACTTCCTTGGCAGTGCACCTGGCAGAAACTTGACCGAACCTCTGGCATTGATAGCAGCGAATAAGTGGAGGGACCTTCATGACCTTCACCTGCTTAGGCACTACATCACCCTCAAAATGGAGAATGAAATCGCTAGTATCGACGCTGTCATTTCCAATTTTCTGGGTGACGCCTCGCTTCCCCAGATCCCGCATCAATTCCGCGTCGCTATTTAAAATGAGGTCGCGATGGAATATAACTCCACGGACCTCATTCAGCGTATCGTGCTTCTCAACCTTAACGGGAATTTCGCCAAAATGCGTGCATGCCAGCAACGCTTTGGTTTGCTGCCGCTCAACGGTATGCAGCAGGAGCTGGCCGTTCCACAGCTTGGAAATCCCGTTAAGGTCACGATATTTCCCCTTGATTTCCTCCGAAAATAGGATCCATTTTACCTGTTTAAAATCTTCCCTGTGTGTCCTGGTAGCTACCAGGTAACGAGGAGACCTGCCAACAGGGAACTTCTTGTTAAATGCTTCATCCCAAGGCGTATACACCTTGGGATTCGGACGACACTCCAGAAACGGCTTTTTAAGGGGGCCACCCAGTGATGATTTTTTCGACCTTTTATTGGTCATCCCGAATCATCCTCCCCGAATACTACCTACTCCGAACGAGGGCCATCACTGTGGACGCCACCCAGCCAAGGGGTCCTAGTGCCTTGAACAGTGATATAGGGACCTCCTTGTGAGGTGGATACCACTGCAAGGGTACACCTGACGGGATGGCCCTTCTCGAGTCAGCATGCCGGTCATTAAGTTTATATTATTACGTAGGATAAGGAAGTACCAAGGAAAAGCAAGGAGGTAATGTATAACGTGTACTATGTACCCATATTAACTTATGCAGCTGAGACTTGGACCCTGACAAGCAGGCAAGAGAGTAGAATCCAAGCCAGTGAAATGAAATTTCTAAGAAGTATGATAGGAAATACAAGGAAAGACAGAGTGAGGAATGAAGATGTTAGGAAGGAAGTTGGGATGGGAAAACTAAATGAGAGAATTGAGAAGAATAAACTAAGGAGGTTTGGACATGTAAAGCGATTGGAGGAAAATAGAATACCAAGACAGATGCTGGAGGCAAAGTGCAAGGGTAAGAGAGCAAGGGGAAGACCTAGAACAAGGTGGATTGATTCAGTGAAGAACAGCGTAAGAAATAAAAATCTGGACTGGAACAAGATCGTGGAAGAAGAATGGTGGAAGGAAAGAGGAAGGTGGAGAAGTGCCACCCGGCAGGAGGTGGATAAGGGGAAATGATGATGATGATGATGTAATTGAGCACAATTTGTGTTGACTGGCTGAAAAGCATTCTTTAATAGAATAGGCATCACTTCAACTTTATGATACTCACTGCTTCCTGAGGTTGTTGTGTACAGACAGGTTGTTCATCTTGTTGTTGTGAGTGATCTGCAGCAGCCCGTGCAACCAGTCCTTAAACACAACACAAAACTGAGTGGCAAAAAATATTATATATGCCGTTAGTGAGTAAAGCTGGAAAAATATGTGAACCACCATCCTTGTCATACCTACCCACACAACAATGATGTTCAGGGACTCTTTAGCTGTATCAGCTTGTCGAGAGAGGAATCAAATCCCAGAAAATATGAGAGCTACAAAGGACCCATATTCATATCAGGCAGCTGTGAAGGAGTTCTTGCGGAATAAGGAAAACATTCCGAGTGCTTTTCTCTGTGGCTGCTAGAGAAGACGCAACCTATATATCAAGTTGTTCGAGCCGTTGCAAACTCACCGCCAACCGCATTACATTTTATTCCTTCTGTAACCAAAGTCATAACCTGCTAACGTTCTTGTTATTCTAACCAGTTGTTATGTAGATATTTTTATTACTTATTTAAATGAACATTATCTACAATTAGGCTAAGTACTATCGAGTATTCTTAGCTCAAGAATTTCATCTCTATCTTAATAACGATATACCTAATGTTATTGGTCTTACGTCCCTTTTAACTACTTAGGCTCTCAGAGATGCCTGGTGTGCCGGACTTTCACCCCAAAGGGGATCATTAACGTGCCAGTAAATCTACTAGTTCTTACTCATTCATTACAAAGTTTAACTAAACAAATTATTGGGTGTGTGCAACTACGATGTGCGACGATATTTCAACATGACAACAAATTCTTGGACTGATTTGTTTAAACTGTCGCTCTTGCAACATTTCAGCTACGTATATTTTTTAATTATGTATTTTGCGGAACAAAAAGTTCACAGGCGAAATGAAGGAAAGCTGAGTTGCACTTCGTGGGAAACTTCAAACACAACCACTCGTCTCTGAAGTTTAAACTCAACACGATGCGACAGTTTGCTGCTGGCTGTATCTGCGGTAATATGTTCGCCCGCTAGCTAGGCTGTAACGGAAAACTGTCGCCTCAGTATTTGAATGGAGATTGTTGGAAGAGTTAGTTAGTTAGTTAGTTATTGTTGTTGTTGTTGTTTTAAGGGGCGGAACTACGAGGTCATCTGCCCCTCTTAACCCAGATTAAAAGATACAAATTTGGAATTGAATTTAAAATTTTGAGGTGGACACCTAAATTTGAAAAACCTAAAATTAATAAAACAAAAAAAAAGAAAATAATAATTATAAAAATAAACAAAAATTACGGAAAAACAACAAACTACCATTCAAAAACGAACAAGTCGTTGAGTCAATGTACACTGGAAAATTTAGATTGCTGGCTCTAACCCACTCTCACTTATAAAGCGGATAACGCGTTCAGCAACCACCGCGTCATCGGCTAATATAAGTTGAGTGACATCTGCAAACCAAGGTTTCTTCGTAAGTCAGCAAGATCCACACACTCGGTTAAAATGTGGGCCACGGTGAAAACGGCTCCACAGGTACAAAGTGGGGGGTCTTCCCTTCTCATTAGGTACGAGTGGGTGGATCTTGTATGGAATATCCTTAGCTTAGAGAAAATGACGGACTCTCTCCGTGACCGGAAAGAGTTCCGCCACACGCGAGTAGTTCCCTTGATCGCTCTCAGTTTACTGGACAGTGGGTCAGCTAGCCACTGACCCTCCCAAATTGTTGGAAGAAATGAAAACGTAAAATCATGTATAGTGGGCGATGTATTGAAGATAGAGATATGCTCTCGCGGAATTTATTGTAGAATTTTTCATGCGGAACAATTCTTACACTCATAGTATTAAGATATTTTTACGATTTGCCCAGCGTAACCTTAAAAAGCGCACGGACGCCATGTGTTCCTTTTCGACATTTTCGCTGAAATCATTACTGCTCGGCTTTCTTTGATCAAAAATGAATTATTTTCTACAGAAATCTTCCTCGAGATATCCTTTACAGAACGGTGAAAACCGCATAAAAATCCATCCAGAGGTTCGCCCGTGACATCCAAAAACGACAGTAGCGACACTCGAGCAGAGCAACAGAAGAGAGATAACACGATATCATCACCTTTCACTGTGACACGAACGTCTCTGTTATTCCAACTATTTATGTGACGTCACGTCAGAACTTCTGTAACTTAGGAATGGTGATGTAACTTAGGACTCTGAGAGTCATACATTTTTTCCCGTATTGACAATATGATTATAAAATGCAAAGTGATTGTTTCCTCCCAATCAATACTGTTTATTCAAATTGAGTAGATTAATCACTCGCCATGATAGAATGGTTTACATGTTTCGACACCTAGCAAATCATTGGTGTCTTCATCAGCCATGAATTGGGCAGCACTAATGAAATTTGGTTGTGGCATAGAAACATGAATGAACACACAGACAAAAAAAAAAGTACATCATGCATATAAAACCATTAAAAATTCCTTAAACATTTTGTTAATAAAACACTTTTTTAAAAACCTCCAACGGGCTTAATCAGTCCAATGTATTCTTGATGTTGACTGCGGCGTAGTACATCACACTTGTTGCTTGAAAGAAAACATTTGTTGACATAGTATTGTTACGTGCCACCCCCTAGTGGCACTTCCGTTAAATGGATTACGGTGGGTAGAAAGCACAACACAAATTGTTCCTTTAAAGAAACGTATTAGCTTTATTGCGGGCCAGAAAGATACACCACACACATAGCAAATACAAGCAATTAGTATCTCACTCTAGTTTCCTCTTGTAGGGAACACTTGCCTTTCACTTGTCAATAGCCATAGAAGTTAATCCCTCCTAATGGGACCGGTGGCCTCGATAGAACTACCTGCAACATTTCCTTGAATACGCAAGCTACAGTTATTTACGCTAGCCGGTCACTCACCACTACACTCTGCTTCGCTGTCCGCTGGCTAGAGAAACAGCCCCCGGTGTTTTCGCAATTCACCACACCCTCTGTTGTACCGGAAAACACACTCGCTCAAGACACAGTTCCTCCGTTAGCTTCACACTCCTTCGCTGTCAAGAGAATCAGCTTCACTAGGGTTTCGCAAGTCACGTCACCAACTACTGTCGCTCAGGTAAAAGCTCGCACTAGCTCGAAAAACACTGTCCACCTCGCTGGCCAGGTCGCTCTTATATAACATGCTGGTGACTCAATGAATGCTTCTAGACCCGTCCAGGATTCACGGCTTTTCGAGATTTCCATCACTGGCTGGGTCACGAATATTCTGGACCATCCCTTTGTCCGCGCAGCCCGTTGCGTAAAGCACACGTAATACACTGAGGCAGAGGACAGCCCAGGGCAGCTGTGACTCATGCGGCGAGGCGACGAAACAAACTCACAGTCGTAACACCACCCCCTTCCTAAAAGGCTGATCGTCCCGATCAATTATTTGTCCGTCTGTGTCCCTCCGTAGGCTGCCAGGCGATCTCGATGCACGATCTTCATCTTCGCGCTCGGGCTCCGCTGGATCCTGTAGACGACATCGTTTATCCGTTTTACGACTCGGTACGGGCTCTCCCAGGACTTCTGCAGTTTGGGTGACAGGCCTTTCTTCCGTAATGGGTTGAAGAGCCAGACCAGGTCGTCCTCGTGGAATCCACCGGCGTCCGTCTGCTGGTCGTATCGGGTCTTCATTCGGTCGGTCTCGATCCGCAGTCTCCTCCTCGCGAACGCGTGCACGTCCTCCAGTTGGTCGACCAGTTCTTGACAATACTGGCTTACCGGGACCGGATCATTCCCAGGTCGGCCGAAGGCGAGATCGACAGGGAGACGGAGTTCCCTCCCAAACATGGCCCGGGCTGGTGTGCACCCGGTGGATTCATGCACGGCGGCGCGGTAGGCCAGGAGAAATAGTTGAAGATGTTTGTCCCAATCCCTCTGGTGCTCGCTGACGACTATTCGGAGATGGTTCTCGATGGTGCGATTGAATCGCTCTACCATCCCGTCGGACTGAGGGTGTAGCGGCGTCGTCCTTGTCTTCCGGATTCCTAGCAGCTGGCATAGGTTCTGGAACACCTGCGACTCGAAATTCCTCCCTTGTTCGGAGTGCAGCTCCAGGGGTACTCCGTACCGGCTGACGAATTCCTTCACCAGGGTCTCTGCGATCGTCGCGGCTTCTTGGTTTGGGAGCGCATACGCCTCTGGCCATTTGGTGAAGGGTAGCGGTTCCCTGCCTCGCTTAACGGGAATGGCCCAGCAACATCGATGGTCACTCTCTCCATGCTGCCGCCCACGTTGTAGGTCTTCAGTGGACCCCGTCGTCTTCGTCCTGGGCCCTTGCTGGCTGCGCAATCGTGGCACCTCGCGCAGTGGTTCTCCACGTCTGTTCGGCATCCGATCCAGTAGAACCACTCTCTCAGCTTCTCCAGGGTGTTCTTTATCCCTAGGTGTCAACCAGATGATCCTCCATGGACTTCCTTCAGGACTTCCTCCGTCATAGCCTTTGGAACGACGACCTGTTCCCGAGATGTCTTCCCGTCGGTGCTCCCCCAAGTTCGGCAGATGAGGCCATGGAGTCCCACTGCGCCCAGTAGGACTTAAACTTTGGGCTGCAGTCACTCACAATGTTCCACCCGGGTCTGGGGGCACAGGCCCTCTTCCATTCGGCTATCAGTCCCAGGTCATCATCTTCCGCTTGCGCCTGCGTGAAAGATTCGCGGCTCCAGCTCCCTTGAAGTTCCACGGTAGTCCTTCGGAAATCTATCCCGGTGTTCTCCTCCCTTCGGGCACAGAAGGTGCAGTCTTCGGGGCACGGTCTTCGTGACAGGGCGTCGGCGTTAGAATGCAGTTGGCCTTTCCTGTGCTGGATCTCAAAGTTGTACTGTTGAAGCCTCTCTAACCACCGCGCGAGTTGACCCTCGGGCTGCTTGAAGTTCAGGAGCCACCGCAGGGATGTATGCTCGGTCCTGATGAGAAATTCGTGCCCGTACAGGTACTTGTGGAAGTGTTCAATGGTCTTCACGATGGCGAGCAGCTCCTTCCTTGTGACGCAGTAGTTCCTTTCTGGCTTTGACAAGGTTTTGCTGAAGTAGGCCACTACTCTCTCCTCGCCGTCCACTACTTGCGACAGGATTCCCCCTATACCAAAGTCGCTGGCATCGGTATCGACGATGAACCTTGTTCCAGGTCTGGAGTAGGCCAGGATAGGTGCGGTGCACAGAGCCTGCTTGAGTTGTTCGAAGGCACTGTGGCATACTGTGGTCCACGTGAAGAGTTGGTCCTTCTCGGTCAGTCGATGCAGTGGTTTGGCGATTTCGGCGAATCGTCTCACGAAGCGACGGTAATAAGTGCAGAGTCCCAGGAAGCTTCGTAGTTGGGACTTGTCCTTCGGAACTGGCCACTCCCTCACAGCTGCGGTTTTCTCTGGGTCGGTGTGCACCCCTTCTTCGGAGACGATATGCGCAAGGTACTGGACCTGCTTCTGGAAGAGCTGACACTTCTTGGGGCTCAACTTCAGTTGGGCAGCCCGTAGCTTCATTAAGATCTCCTTCAGGTTGCTGTAGTGCTCCTCGAAGCTTCTCCCCAGAACGATGACGGTTCTAGGTAGACCAGGCAGGTCTTCCAGTGTAGTCCCCTCAGAATGGACTCCATTAACCTTTCGAAGGTTGCAGGGGCGTTGCACAGATCGAATGGCATGACGGTGAACTGCCAGAGCCCGCTGCCCACAGAGAACGCAGTTTTCTCGCGGTCCTTAGGGTGGACCTCCACCTGCCAGTAGCCACTCTTTAAATCCGAGGTGGAGAACCATCTTGACCCTGATATGGTGTCCAGGGTGTCGTCGATACGGAGTAGAGGGTAGCTGTCCTTCTTCGTGACGTCATTCACCTGCCTGTAATCCACGCAGAACTTGGTGGAACCGTCCTTCTTCTTCACTAGCACGACCGGAGAACTCCAAGGACTATGTGATAGCTCGATCACCCCTTGCTCCTTCATCTCTTCTACCATCCGGTCGACTTCAGCTTGCTTGGCGAGCGGGCCACGTCGGAATGGGGCCGTAATCGGTACGCTGCCCCAACGTCGATTCTGTGCTGGACCAAGCTTGTCCTGCCGAAGTCTTTACTCCCCACGGAGAAGACATGCTGGATTTCTTGTAGCAGGTCCCGATGTTGGCGTGATTGTTCCTCGTCTAAATGGTCCTGGGATCCTTGGTACAGTTTCTGTAGTTCTTCTGGCAGTGCGCGTCATCGGTTGTCCGTCTGCAGGTGACCGTCCGTCGTATCTGTGATGCGAGCAATCCAGGTAACGGGCTCGCAGACTCCTAGGTTGGTGTCCCGGTGAACCGTTATGTTGTAGTCGTTCAGGTTGGACAGACGGACGAACGGCCGAGACGTCGTGTTGATGAGGGTCTTGGCAATTAGCAATCCTTTTGTCTTGATGTACTCATATTTTGGCTCGATGACGGCCGCCACTCCCTCAGCAGTTCCGTCGACAATTACGGCAGCGCTGACCTCAGTCCTGGCGGGAACGATGACGTCTTCTCTCAGCCTTAATCGTCGTGAGGTGACGGCCTCGTGTGCTGGTTGCAAAGCGAGTTCCTCACCTCCGAAGTGCATAGTGTTGGTACTCAGGTCCAAGATGATGTAGTTCTGGTCCAGAAAGTCCAGTCCGATGATCACTTCGTTTGATATATCAGTCACGAGCACTGGATGCTTCACGGCCCGTCGACCAATGACGAACTCCAGAGATGATGCTTCGCCATGTACCGGTGCGGTCTCTCCAGTCGCGGTTATTAGCTGGAGGTTCCTTTGCGTGGGTTGCACTCTCCACTTCGGGATCACGGTGGGATTGACGATGGTCCACGACGCTCCCGTGTCGATCATCCTGGGACAGCTCACTCCGTTGACGACTCCGTTGACCATCAGGCTGCTATTATCCCTCCGTAACTTCGTCACACGAACTTGGACTGCCGGGGCTTGAAGACTGTCACAAGCCAACCTTTGCCCCCCAAGCCTGGCTAATACTCGTTTCCCTGGGCCGCGCGGTTTTCAGACGACTGATTTCCCGTCGGATACCCTCGGCGGCGGCGATCAACGCAGTCCTTGCTCAGGTGGCCTTTCTTACCGCAGGTCCAGCAAGTCGGTAGACCCCTTCCAGGCCGCCTCTCCGGTTGTCTTCCGGCTGTGTCGTTGCTGGTGTTGCTGCGACTATCGAAGAAACGGCTTAGTGCCTCCTTCAATTCGTCGACCAGGGGCTTGGTCTCGTTGGTTTTTGCTGGTTCGTCGACGTCCACTTGACGCACCCGCGCGTGCATTCTATATGTCTGTTTTGCCGTCTCGAACTCAAGTGCGTGGCTCAGCGCATCTGCCAGGGTCTTATTGCGCGCGAGTCGCAGTACCTGTTGAGTGTCCGAGTCCCGTAGCCCGTCGGTGAAGGTCTGCGTCGCTATCTGTTCCAGAAAGTCGGCCGGCGCTGTTGGATAGGCGAGCCTTAAGGGGCGCGCGATGTCAATCTCGAAGTCCTGCAGGGTTTCCGCGTTCTTTTGTACCCGGGTCCGGAGCTGCATCTGGTAGGCCTGCTGAAGATGGTTATCTCCATATGGGCGATTAGTGAAGCGTAGTCCTGGGATCCAGTCGGGATGGCCTGAAGGACGTTAAGGGCGTCCCCTCTCAGCGCTACAATGAGAGCTGTAACCTTTTCCGTGTTGTTCCAGTTGTTTATGGAACAGGCTGCCTCGAACTGACGTAAATAAGTGTTCCACGGGGCCTTTCCGTCGAAGGTTGGGGGCGTCACTCTGCTCTGTCCCGTTCCTGTTATTCCCGGTGTACCTGGGGGCGGGCGTCGGCGCAGCTCGGCAACTTCCTCTTGAAGAGCGTTAAATCTCGCTTCCATCTCCGTCGACGGGCGTTGGTTCAGCTCAGCAATTTTCTTTTGTAAAGCGTTGAATTTCTCTTCCACCCCCGTCAGTGGGCGTTGGCGCAGATTGGCAACCTCCTCTTGTAAGGCTTCGAACTTCTTTTTCTACTGCTGTGACTTCCTCACGTAGGCCCTGGCAGACGGTGTTGACTTCCTGACGCAGACCCTGTTCCAATTTCTTTTGACTTTCCTGTAATTTCGTCAGCAGACACTGTTCCAGATTTTTCTGGCCATCCAGAAATTTGGCGGTTAGGTCCTCTGTTAGCTTATTCTGATCGTCTTCTAATTTGGAAGTTAGGTCCTCGGCTAAACTTTTCTGGCTGTCTTCCATCTTCTTCAGGTCCTCCGCTAACTTATTTTGACCGTCTTCCATCTTCTTCTGGCCGTCTTCTAATTTGGCAGTTAGGTCCTTGGTTAAATTCTTCTGGCCGTCTTCTAATTTGGTTTCCATGCCACTTAACTTTTCTAGCAATGCTGCCAATTGCGCTTCCATTTTGGTTGTTTGTCTTGTAAAGGGCATGCACTCATAGGACAATTAAAAAAATGATCTGCCCGGGTTTTGAAACCAGGACCGTCTGGTGTTGTACTTGTGCTTGAGTTCGTAATCCGGCTTCTGACACCAGTTGTTACGTGCCACCCCCTAGTGGCACTTCCGTTAACTGGATTACGGTGGGTAGAAAGCACAACACAAATTGTTCCTTTAAAGAAACGTATTAGCTTTATTGCAGGCCAGAAAGATACACCACACAAATAGCAAATACATCAATTAGTATCTCACTCTAGTTTCCTCTTATAGGGAACACTTGCCTTTCACTTGTCAATAGCCACAGAAGTTAATCCCTCCTAATGGGACCGGTGGCCTCGATAGAACTACCTGCAACATTTCCTTGAATACGCAAGCTACAGTTAGTTACGATAGCCGGTCACTCACCACTACACTCTGCTTCGCTGTCCGCTGGCTAGGGAAACAGCCCCCGGTGTTTTCGCAATTCACCACACTAACCACTGTTGTACTTGAAAACACATTCGCTCAAGACACAGTTCCTCCGTTGGCTTCACACTCCTTCGCTGTCAAGAGAATCAGATTCACTAGGATTTCGCAAGTCACGTCACCAACAACTGTCGCTCAGGTAAAATCTCGCACTAGCTCGAAAAACACTGTCCACCTCGCTGGCCAGGTCGCTCTTACATAGCAGGCTGGTGACTCAATGAATGCTTCTAGACCCGTCCAGGATTCACGGCTTCTCGAGATTTCCATCACTGGCTGGGTCACGAATATTCTAGACCACCCCTTTGTCCGCGCAGCCCGTTGCGTAAGGCGCACGTAATACACCGAGGCAGAGCACAGCCCGGGGCAGCTGTGACTCATGCAGCGAAGCGACGGAACAAACTCACAGCGGTAACAGTATGAACTAATGGACAAATACGACGTAGTTAATGACCCATGTGGAGACGTAACGTTAAGAACTGACTCATAGTAATCCAATTTAGAAGCGGGCATTCCATTGACATCAATGTGACCAGGAAGGGTGACGAGGGATTAATTTACTCAATTTGAATAAACAGTAATGACTGGATGGGAACAATCGCTTTGCATTTTATAATTCTATGTAACCCCCATTTGTGTGACAAGTGTTTTATTGAGTGTATAAATAATTTATATATTTTTTCAGGCACTAGGAAATTAAATGACCCTAATTGTTAGTCCACACGAGGGGTGCACATTAACTATAACCTTGGAGAAGAAGTTGGAAACATTTGAAATGTGGCTGTATTGTCGCATACTTCGTATATCGTGGACCGACAAGGTGAGAAACACCGAGGCGCTGAATCAGATGGTCAAGGAGATGGCGGTGCTCTACAACATCAAGCGACAGAAGCTACAATATTTTCGCCACGTGATTCGAAATAACAAGTATCGACTCCAGCAGCTAATCATGGAAGGCAAGATTGAAGGACGGCGCAGACCAGGGAGGAGGATCTCCTGGTTCAATAATTTGCGGGAGTGGTTTGAACTTGACTCAGCATCTCCGTTTCGAACAGCAACCTTGAGAGGAAGGATTGCAGTGATGATCGCCAAACTTCGACGCGGAGACGGCACATAAAGGAGAATTGTAAGTCCCCACCCAGTCTGATCGGGTACACTCGTGTTGACCATCGAGCAGTAATCCAGTTGTTAAGGACAGAAAGATGCAAGTAAGTGAAGATTCATCGGAGAATGGTTGCTGTAAAGTGCTTGTTAAAGACCATATTGTTATGGATTAGTTGCAAATCTTCCCCAAAGGCTACGAGGAAACTACGGACTTGTCTGCGACTTTCATCTGTTAGGGCCATTGAAGAAATACCTAACGGGTGAAGATTTAACTCTGACATGAAGGTTCAGGATATACCGTATTTTCTCGCATAATCGTCACACCCCACTTTTCAAACACTAAAATAGGTTTATAAAATTTGTTCGCATAATCGTTGTATAGCATATTCGTATTTGTGCGCCAGTCAGTTGCACATGCTGCCGTGACTTTATAACCTGGCGTGACTTTGTCAGAAGAAAAATATCTCATCTTTATGCTTGCGGGCTATGAACTGTGACGCGAGCAGCAAGCTTCGTCACTTAGCACATTCCGCGAGCGTATAATCTGGCCTAATCTGGCGTGATCTTGTCAGCAGAAAGTAACCTCGTCTTTATGCCTGCGGGTTATGAACTGTGACGCGAGCGGCCAGCCTCATCACTTAGCACATTCCGCGAGCTTATAGGCCTAATCTGGCGTGATCTTGTCAGCAGAAAGTAATCTCGTCTTTATGCCTGCGGGCTATGAACTATGATGCGAACGGCCAGCGCACATTCCGCGAGCTTACAGGCCTAATTTGGCGTGAACTTGTCAGCAAAAAGTAATCTCGTCTTTGTCTGCAGGCTATGAACCGCGACACGAATGGCCAGCGCACATTCCGCGAGCTTATAGGCCTAATCTGGCGTGATCTTGTCAGCAGAAATTAATCTCGTCTTTATGCCTGCGGGCGATAAACTGTGACGCGAGCGGCCAGCGCACATTCCACGAGCTTATAGGCCTAATCTGGTGTGATCTTGTTAGGAGAAAGTAATCTCGTCTTTATGCCTGTGGGCTATGAGCTGTGACGCGAGCAGCCAGCGCACATTCCGCGAGTTTATAGGCCTAATCTGGCGTGATCTTGTCAAGAGAATGTAATCTCGTCTTTATGCCTGCGGGCTATGAACCGCGACGCGAACGGCCAGCTTCGTCAGCACATTCCGCGAACTTTAACCTGTAGTGACCTTGTTAGAAAAAAGAAGCATGTGTTTGACTGCAGGCTATGCCTCATGCCAGACTCACGCTGCGCGAATGACTGGCCCGAGCAGCAAATAATGATACAGTATATTCTTCGCATAATCGTCGCACCCTGCTTTTTTTCACGAATTTTAGGCTAATAAAGTGCGACGATTATGCGAGGAAATACGGTGCGCGCGGCCCTGCCTTAGTTATATAAGCGGGTCGCGCCCGGGAGGGGCCGTCAGTTGGGTTCTTCATAGTGTAGCGGACGGGGACACCACAGCAGCACTCACACATATGTGTCGCCCGACGCATCGTCGGCGGAAGCAGCCGGTATCGGAGGCCGGCTGGGCAGGAGGACCGGAGCGGTCTTACACGCCGCCCTCCCGCTACATTCACCTTCCGGCGACGACAAACCTTCAAAATACTCTGGCTCAATTCTGGGCAGAGTATATGCCTGATGAAGAACCAGTTCAGAATCAACCGATATTACCTGACAACATTGTCGACAGGTACGCCCAGGAGTATCAGTGGATAGTCTGGGATAGCGCCCCCTGGGACGTATTGGACGACGCCCAGGACGTGGATGTAGCTAACCTTGGCACACCAGGGGACACCGCGGGCACTCCCGTGCAGGACAATCAACATCATGTTCCTGAGCTTCACATACTCGACCCGGACCAACAGGATCAGCCGGGCGAGGACGACAACGTGTGGTTATACGATCCGCGGTATCCGCATCGACCTCCTGTACTCCAACGGACCATACATGTCGATGAAGAAGGGTTTCCAACCATCAACGTAACAGCACCAAGTAAGAAGCCAGCTCCGCCAACTGAGTATACAAGCACCGACATCGAAGCAGCTTTACCTATCCTTTATTGCGACACGGAGCTCGCACGTTATGCAACCAGAATCCTCAAAGATGGCGTCACGCTACCTCGGCCCACCAACGCTCCACCCGTGTTTCGTCAGACCAAGCAGTCGCCATTGATGGACCAAGTGATAGCGGACCTTCTTCAAACCCAAGTGATCTATGAGTTCAAACCATTTCACGCCTTCCCGTTGTTCCTAGTGCCAAAGGCCAACGGGAAGGCACGTGTTATCTACGACCTTTCCTTATGGACGGAATACATAGTGAAACCAAAGTTCTCATTAAAAAGTGCGGCTCAAGCTGTAGTGAGTATACCGGAAGATCATGTGGCTATCAAAATTGATTTCAAAAGTGGATTTTACCACATTCCCTTACGACCCAGAGACACTTTTGCGTACGGCATATACTACGCCGGGAAACATTACTGCTGGCAGCGGTTACCTATGGGACACGCACTTGCGCCCAGCATAATGCAACGCTGGGCGCAAGCAGTGGCCGAGCTGGTCACCGAGCAATTTCCGAGTATGAAAATGATATGTTACCTCGACGACTGGCTGGTTCATGGGCCTGACATACCCGTGGACGAACTGATACTTTTCCTTGAAGTGGTGGTCGGAGTGACGATAAACCGACAGAAGAGTATGCTCAAGCCGTCAATAGTTCTCCAATACTTGGGAGTCACCATCAATATAGTGGCGCAGTGTGTTTTACTACAAAGAGGAACTAGAGACAGAGTGGCGCAAATCCTGAGGGATATTCCTTACTATGAGGACAAATATTCACATCAGGCAGCCGGCTTCTTGAGTTGGGTGTGCTGGGTGATGAACTGGCCTATGTTCATCCCCAAGCACATCCTCTCAAGAGAGGCATATTGGCCTCGCCGGCTCCTGACTGCGGAGTTCATGGACACGCCCCGTTCCATGAATAGAAGAGGACAAGTGATTCAAGTGTTCGCGGATGCAACGCCGATGAGTGTGGCAGGGATCATTCCGACAGTGAACTTAGCCTGGGCTCAGGCTTTCAGGACTCTTGCAACCATTAATGAAAGTGAACTTACAGCAGCCCTTAAGGCTGCCATTTGGACAATTGTGGATGAGGAAGTGCCAGAATGTAGTGTCATAAATGTATTTACTGATTCGTCCGTCGCCAGATATACCCTTGTATCCGGGCGCGGGCCATTACTGTATCGTAACATGTATATTTTACCCATGTATATAAGGTTGATTAAATTGATTGCAGAGCGGGGAATTTCCCTCGCGTGGCGAACCGTCCGTTCGCTGGAGAATCCGGCTGACGGGCCCTCCCTGGCAGTGCTCGACGACGTACGCGCGGCCCTGCCTTAGTTATATAAGCGGGTCGCGCCCGGGAGGGGCCATCAGTTGGGTTCTTCAAAGTGTAGCGGACGGGGACACCACTGGTTCTAGCTGCAACAAAGATCATCCTTCAAGGATATTGATATCACACCACAAATCCTGGACCATTGGCATCACACCACAAATCCTGGACCAATCAACATTGGTATCACACCACAAATCCTGGACCAATCAACATTGGCCTGGTAAGCAAGCAGATAGAGTGACCCTAACAATGAGCGACATAAGCAGTCATGTGTCCTCCTCTTTCAGTTGACTTCTTTGTCTACTTTCATTTCTTTGAGTGACCAGAAAGCATTAGAAAGTCATCCTCATTTTGACCCTGTGTCACTGAGAGCTTGTCCACTCCGTCTGCTATTTTACCAGGCCAATTTTGATTGGTACAGGATTCGTGTTGTGATGCCAATGTTGATTGGTCCAGGATTCATAGTGTGTTGCCAATGTTGATGGATTCAGGATTCGTGGTGTGTTGCCAATGTTGATTGGACCAAGATTCGTGGTGTGATGCCAATGTTGACTGGACCAAGATTCATAGTGTGTTGCCAATGTTGATTGGACCAAGATTCGTGGTGTGATGCCAATGTTGATTGGACCAAGATTCATAGTGTGTTGCCAATGTTGATTGGACCAAGATTCGTGGTGTGTTGCCAATGTTGATTGGACCAAGATTCGTGGTGTGATGCCAATGTTGATTGGACCAAGATTCGTGGTGTGATACAAATGTTAATTGGTCCAGGATTCATAGTGTGTTGCCAATGTTGATTGTTCAGCTTCCATGCGTGAAGATACACTGCAATAGCTGTAAAGCTGGGCTCTGGGGGGAAAGTTGTCTTGGTCTAAAGTGGCATGATATCTGCTTGTTGTAGTACATTCCGAGGATGAATCCAACCAAATAAATAGAGTTGGAATCAAAATGTAAAGAGGAGTATGAAAAATTAAACTTCCTCAGCCAAAAATAGAACACACGAAACTGAGTGACATACGCTACTGTACTTCTGATCAACGACGAGGAAGTGACCTAGGCACAGTGCTATATGAACGTAGATGTATGCTTTACACAATGACTTTGTTAATCACCTGATTCTGGTTTAATAAAATATATCAGCAATGAGATTTGAACCACTGTGTGAGATCCGCTCAGTAGAGCATCCACTAAGTTAGGTGTACCAATCCTAGTAGAGGATGTGAGCAGGCTGATGGAGTCGGTGGGAGGATGGCTAAATATGTGCCCAGGAGCTTTAGACAAGTTTTATTCTGAAATAACAAAAAGGAGCATTATTAATTAGTTGTACAACTAGCAACTAGGTGGAGGACATACCTGGGCAAGGTCGACATTAGGAAACACCAGATTCTGACTGCTGATGTTCACAAAGTCTGGTCCGATGATGATAGAGAGAATTCTGTTCTCCAGATCACTCCCATGTTTGGTAGTCAGCTGACTCAGTAACTTGCTGTCCTGTGCACCAGAGAGCAGACCAATTAGGTTTAGACAACAGAGCACACAAAGTATTGTGAGAGATTGTAATACATAGATTTCTCTGCATATGGTGGCCTGGTGGCAAAATCACAAAATGCACACAAAGATAATTCTAAAAAATTACATTTTCTGCAGAAACAAATATGATTACTTTAAAATAAAACAAGTAGTTCCGTGAAGAACTATACAGCCTATTTTCATATATCCTACTTATGTTAACTGCCACTATTAACATACAAAATTTCAGTTTGATTGCTGTAATAGATTCGTAGATATTGAAAACCGACTAAATATTTCGGATGGTCGCCATGTTGGATTTTATATATGTAGGTCTTAGAGTTATGTATTGATACATGAAGCTTATTGTGTACGTGTAGCGTTCAAACTTCAATCGCATGATTAGGACATAAGAAGTAACAAGGAGATTTTAAAAATTCGCAAAACTGCCATCTTGTGGTTATGGAAACAATTGATATAAATTAGATGCCGGTGGATTAACATTCGTATAAGGATTTACTGTACCAAGTTTCACGGCACTCGGATGGTTAAACTGCGAGAAACGTCCATGTGAATATGTATATTTCGCGTCGCCGCCATGTTGGATGTGTGATCACCAGGTTATTTAAACTCCTATAGGTGAACTTAAGTTCATAGCCCCTATGAACATAAAAAAATCAGTTTGATTGCTATAATAGATTCGTAGATATTCAGAGCCGTCTAAATATTTCGGATGGTCACCATGTTCGATTGTTAAATGTATAGGCCAAAGAGGCATGTACCATTAAAGGAACATTATTGCGTAGGTTCATCTTGTGGTTATGTAAACAATTGAACGAAGTTAGATGTCGGTGCATTACAATGTGTATAAACATATACTGCACCAAGTTTTATTGCGTTTGGTTGGTTACATCGCGAGAAACGTCTATTTAAAAGTCGCAAATTCACATGGCCGCCATGTTGGTTTTGTAGTTACCAGTTTTTCAAAAGTCACATAGGTGAACTTCTAGTAGTTCCATTTATCACCGTAAAAAATTCCAGGGTGATATCAGGAAGAGTTTCGGAGATATTGAATTCTGGTGAAATATTTCGCACAGCCGCCATGTTAGATTGGTGTGACGTAACAAAATTTGATGGGCACGGTCGGGGTCGTCCGAAATAGTGCTATGAACTTACCGAGTTTCATTGAAATCGCTCCAGCCGTTTAGAATTTATTAGGGACACACACACACACACACACACACACACACACGGACAAAAGGTGATCTCATAAGCCTATTTTTTCAAAATTGAAAATAGGCTAAAAATTCAGCATATCAGCATAGATTGTTTCAAAATCTCCAGAATACTCAACTAATCAGCTTATCGGAGTGGTGGTCCCGAGGGCAACACCGAGTGAAGAGCCTACCAATTCGAGGTGAAGGCGTCCGATGTCGACGATCTTTAGAAATCGTTCGGGAATGCGTCGATCTTTCGAGAAGTCTTTTGCGAATTTTAGGGTACTAGACGATCTCTGGAAATGGAATTTGTAAGCAGATGATTCAACACCAGGTATTATAAGCGCATAAATGAGTATTCTTCCTTTGATATGATGTAGACATGAGCACATACGTATAATAGGGCAAATATTACAGTGAAATTGTTCATACATGATTGAAATATGATTTTCTTTGTGGATATCGGAGGCATGCAGCTGACGTCATGCAGTTTTAGATGAGAACCGTTTCCAATCTTTTACGATGAGCTGATAGAAATAATATTCTTTTTTTTTTAATTTGGCAATGTCAATTCATGCCACACTTCGGTGTTTGTCATCTTGATCGAGTGTCGTTTTCGCTCGATGCTTGCAAACAGGTGTTCAATTATCTTTCACGTTTTTATTTCATGGATAATGGTAAATGTAAGCAGGATTACATAGTAATTCTTGAATTGATCCTATAGTTTGGTCATGATTCTGATTTATTTTTTGGGAATGGTAATTTATTAAATTCGGCAGTTCTTTTGAACTTTGTTTTATATGAAATAATCTCGTTTTTTTTCAAATGATTAATTCTTCTAATGGAAAATATTCGAATCAGACATTAATCTCAGGCAGAGAATAAACCATTTGGAATAAGAAACCTTTGATCTTTGAATGCATCAACCAATTGGTAATTTTATACATGGATTTAATTCATGCTTAATGCATATTTAAATTTATTTCAGCGATCTACATGTTATATTTGAGAGGTTAACACAGTCATTTGACCACAGTCTTAAGAGGTCAATTTTATAAGTAATTGGAACCAATTCATAGATTGTAATGCTTATTTGAGTGCCTAGATTTATGAGGAGTTTTGCCAGTTTATTGTGAGAATATTTCCAGTAGTTATGAGAAGGTACCACTTAGAAGAATATAGTGACTGAAAAGTTCGCGCAAACCCAGTCAAATTTGTAGTTCAAGCCGAGTGCTGAATGATTTTGTGTGGAATCATTATAATGATATTGTGATAAATTAATTGAGTGGTTTAATGAGGTAGTGTTTGTGGATGAACTGTGGTTCATAAGATATTTTGATGGATGATAGCATCCTGATATAGTGGATATTTGGCAATTATTTTAAATGGCAGTAAATGTTCATGAGCTTTCTGCATATTTTCTGCAGGGTAGGAGTTTTTCTCCGTTTTCCGCGTATAATTTCTTGGCATCTGGAGAACAAACACGAAATATTTTGCCATTAATTTCGCGTTCTATTTACTTGTATCGTATGTTCTGCGCACCATTACCTCACTCTGCTTTTAAAACGTAACTCAATGAATCCCGGTAAACTAATCTATTATATCGAAAAATAAATACCTGCAAAAACACTGTAAAACTGGCATTTAAAACTGCATTTAATTTTAAATAATTGAGTCACAACTGTAGGCTTACCTTCTTATTTGCTGGCTACAGAAAATAACATGCAACGTGTAAAGTTTCTTCATCCAAGCCTCACGGCTATCACATAACAACTGGCATCATGCTGACTGTCCCTATCTGATAGGTACGATGACAGCTTAAGGGTAGCAGGGAACTGAGTTGCTAGTTGTACTACCAACTCGAAAAACGTAGGTGCGCACAATTACCCAACTTTCCCCATGATATTCAACAAGTTCGGATTGTATTCTAAAAACTATCCGCAAATTTACTCCAAACATTATCCGAAGCTTATCCGCTATCCGCAAAGACATGCAACTATATCCTCATCCGCGCAGGGCTTTACTTATAGCCGGCCACAAAACGACTGAATTGAAATGCTGCAACTTTACTCGATGTAGCAGCTTACTAAATGTTCCTGCATCACTCTGATACTTTAGGAACTCGCACTGTCGACTAACTCAATCGAACCGATGGTCTCCAGGAATAATAAAGATGCACTCACTAACCGCAGAACGAAAGAATCTGGCCGCTTACAGCCCAACTGTACTCACTCACCCCTCTTGTCTTCTCCTCTCTCGCCCAACACGTGATCACACACCCCTCTCGCGGTAGGGTTGCGTCACGCCCGCTCTGACGTCATACATCCACTGACTGGAGTACCAATTACATAACCATACATCTGTTACTTCCATTAAGGGATTTAAATTTGCATAGGTGACGATAACATAATTTTCTCTCTTTCTTCGCATATTCTTAAAGGTCTTGAAATAAGGAAATAAATAAATTACTGACTTCCTTGTCGACTTCGTCACGTATCATGCCCTTGAGATGTCGCTCCATCTTGCAAGGTTCCCACGAATCAAAGTTTCCGACGCTAGCGCATACATACTTCCAACATGTCAGCATAGCAGATAATCCCAAGTGCATATCGGGTACAGTACCTTTAATTAAAAACGCCGCAACGCTTGCAGGCATATGACAATAACATTAACCACCTGACACCTATTACTCAAGTCTGGAACGCTATAAGACATTTATCGGGGGAGGGGTAAAAAACATGCGTCTTCACAACGACTTGATTATAAAAATTCCTTATGTTTCTACCGCAGTCTCACACCCGATTCTGTCGAATTTGAACAACCTTCTTATCACTACGACCCACCTTCTAAATTTTCCTGCCTCATCCAATCGATTGTATACTCCGAACTCAAGCACGCTTTAACAATCAAAAAAATCTACCACCCCAGGCCCCGACTATATTACTTACCATGTGCTACATAGCCTACCTACCTCTGCCCAAATGGTTCTTCTAGAATTATATAATACCGTACTGCGCCTGAATTCTCCAATCAGCACCTATATCCGCTGCACTGTAAAGGATTGCAGACACGTAGCTACCCAACTCACAAACTTACCATTGTCTGCTAAGTAAAAATTGGGAATTCTAGGATCATACAGGGTATATTTATAAAAAAAATAGTACTACCAGCCTAGGTACAAATTTCTACTAGCATTTACATCTAAGCAATTCGAGAAACTCCGATCTCGAGGGGTGATTAGGTCTGTCTATAGTGAGCGCCTGTATCCTACCTAGCAGTACTATTTTCGGCGTTGACAAAATGAAAACGATGTCAGCTAAGATAAAATTGGCTAATTCGCTAAATAGCGCCAGCCGTTTATTGTGCTATGGAAATACACACATGTCCCTGATGTATATTGATAATTAGTGTCTACCTGACACTACAAGAAAAATAAAAATTTTAGATAAACTAAAAACGTGGCATATATTCATAATGTCCTGAAAATAAAGGTTGGAGAATTCGGAACTGATTCCTTCTTCTCTCATCGAAGAATATAGCATTCCTTTGCTATTACAAAAATTAAACACAACATTTAAATAATAATAATAATAATGTTATTGGTTTTACGTCCCTTTTAACAACCCTGACTTTTAGAGACGCCGGGGTGCCGGAATTTTGCCCCGAAGGGGATCTTTAACGTGCCAGTAAATATACTGACACGGCTCCCTCGCATTTGCGCACCCTCAAATGCCAGCTGACTGCGCCAGGTTTCGAACATGCAACCTTGGGCTCAGCAAGCGAGAACGTTACCCCTGAGCCACGCAGCCAGACAAACACAACATTTATTACAAACGATAAACTCGAGTGAAGTTCCTCAGAACCTCCACTGAAATATGAAAAATTATGAAACGGCGTGATTTCAAACATTTCCTTATATTATACATTGCGTTTCATATTTGAACCGTAGTTCCACATCTAAATATGTAAGATCAAAATTTACTCAGTATTAAATATATATACATATGTACAATGATTTGTGATTCGCACAAATATTAACTTACCTGCGTTGAAATGATTTACTTTCCTTTAATATACATGAGTCTTTACTACTCAAACTTCCTGAACAAACACCGTAACTCTATCGGTTGAAAGTATAAATACTTGTCTAAATCAAGAGAACATAGGTGACAAACGTGTAAGTTCAGCACTGCTCTAACTTTGTTTTTCCCATTTGATTATTAAATTTCGAAAAAATCCTGAAATTCTTTGCTCGACTTACATTTTCTTTGATAAACGTGAATATTCGAAGTGCATGGCATTTTACCTTCATTCCACACTTCCGTTCCAAAATTATACAACAATCACATTATTTCTTAAACATCCTGTACAGAACTTGCCTCAAATGCAATTAAACGATGTCACATTCACTGCGATCAAAATTAGGAAACATGACTCCTCAGTCTCCTTTTGTGAAAATACGTAACTCATTTACGTCTACGATTCCTTTCTTGCACGGTATTCCAAATCTAAACCCCGTTCAGTGCATTTCCTCAATCAATGCAAAGAAATTCAGTAACTCTATTAAATATCCACTACCATTGTGAATATTGTTCAAGAAATAAACTTTAACAAACTCCTCTATTCTTATACAAAATTTCCTCATGCCTATAAATTCAAATCTTTAATTACTTTCTGTACAGTTACTTTTATATCACCCTGTGATTTTACATTCTTAACTCCTTTTCACGTATTTAAATTCAGTTATTACATGATTGTAACTTTCAAAGAATTGTCAGCAAGAATTCATATTTACAAGTGATATAAGAGTGTCCTCTCTTCCTGTGAATACAAAATTCTGAATTTAATTCAGGTAAGTCCAGCTGTATTATTTTCAGACAATGGGTAGACTTATCTAAATTGCCCTGTCTCTTCCTGTGAATACAATAAAGTCTTAGCTATCTTCGTGAAATATTTTGTTTAATAAATTTTACCTAGGCTTTTTAATGCTCTAAATGTTTTATTTGACACATATAAAGGTTCTTGGAACATCTTTGTTGCTAGGAAATATGGTTGATTACGTTTACAGCATAGTTCTACATAACTATCTGTTTCATTACAATGAATTTGGTGTTTATTGATTTAATTGTCTATATCAATTATTTAGACTATCTTTTACCAGATTTTGTGTCGTGTAACAATTCATTATTGCACACAGTTGGTTTATAATAAATTTCTGACACTCGAATCAACATCTTGAGCTGTCGAAATTTATTTGACATTTCGTGACATAGCTTTTTAAATATACGGTACTTAAGATGTTTAATATACGTTCCAACGCTGCGCATAAAACAGATTTATTTAATTTAACGCAAGTATCAATAATTCTAAACGACTTTATAATGAACTGGTATAACGTTGACAACAGCAATTCGCTAATAAAATTTCGTCCAAATGACTGAAATTTACAATGAAAATGACTCCTAAGAAAATACTGATATACTGGATTAAAATCTACACAATTTTAAATAAAATGACAGAATTATACGGTTGGTCAATTTGGATAAACACAGAACATGACTACAATTCTACTAAATATATTTCAATCTCTTCACTACCTGAGCTGGCGACGATCTCTGCTGTAATATGCCTTGTCTGGCAAGAAAATCTGTTTGAGCACAACGCCCACAGCTGCGAGAACCGGTTGTGGCGAGGCCTGCTGGATAACCTCACAGTTGGACAAGGTCGATGACATAACTGGGTTAGCAACCTCTCCGTGTACAGCAAGTCTCTCCCCCGCTCCTTCACTCGACTCCCGCATGTCGTTCGGATCTTCTGACGTTACCACTTCACTTCGCCGGCATCGCTTTTCAAGGTTGAAATTCGATTGTTCTATAAGTGTCTTTGAGAGTATACTGGATGTATATGAACTCGTGTTATGAAGTATAGATTTGTTCTGCATTTCTGCGCATCGCGTAGATGTTCGACTTCGCCATCCATGTTGTGGAATTCTGGATTCAACTTTACATTTCTGTAGTCTCTACTTCCCTATAATGTGCATCTTAGCACGAAGTCATAATCAGATTAATGATTAAACCTACATAACTTCCCCGTCGCCAATTTATAAACTGCATTGTGTAGAGCTACCTAGGATGAGCGGAATTGTATGAGTAATATAGTTCTTTTCCTGAAGTGAATTGTTTGCATTTATCTGCGTGAGATGTGTAGTAGCTTCGTATCGAAATACTGAAGTAACAAGCTGTGTTTCAAATACTCCACAGACTTGCTGTATGAAGCTTCTCTAAATGTGAGTGCAAATGAACTCATTCTCGTTCCGATAAGTGTGTTACAAAATCACCGGCCTACATGCTGTGCTGGTCTCAGTCAGAATGTCGCTTGCTTCACAAGTCACAGCCTTCTGACTCCGCGCTCCTTTTCTCCACTTTCGTTATGCGTGGCACTGTCCAAAAAACAACTCGTTTCTACACTGGTGGACTTGTTCAGACCCGATCTGAATTTGGAAAGAATGCTCGTTCTTGCTCTCCGTGTACGGCAAGTTTATCGCGTATCCTCCCCTCTCGTGGTGTGACGTAGCTCCACAGACTACCCCTCACTTGCTGTGTCATCAACCTTGGTCACTTTTCGTCCTTCATGACGTTACACTCACTTCTCGTGGTGTGACGCATTCTTACAATGTAGGCCTCTCTACATTCAGTTAATAAATACACAACCATATTTAAATATTTCCTTCTTTCCTTCCGGCCTTCCGTAATTGTTTATATTAATAATGATGCATGGTATTACAGTCTATTTCAGCTTAGGTTTTCCATACCTCACCAATTTTTAAGGAATAAGAGGTTTTAATTCGTTCTTTTATTTTTCCTGCGTCCCAGTTCGTATCCCGTCTGGATCTTAGTATTGGCCTTAAATAAATTCGGGCGCAATTCCCCGTTGCCATTTAAAGTATAATATAGCCTGTACTTTCTTTAATAAAAATTGGTTTCTCTGTTCTTGGGACCGAATTTATTTATTTACTGAAATTTTGGGTAAAATCTCTTTAATTTGGATTGGTTAAATTTCCCAATGGATCTGTTGTCTTCAATCCTCACGATCTTGTATCAATTGTAACCGTAGACTGTATCTACTTTGAAGGGTCCTCTAAAAAGACTACTGAACTTGATATATACCTTCTTCAGTACGTCAGCTTTCACGGGAATCCTGACTAACACAAGGTCACCTTCTTGTAGCGGACCGCTAAATCTCTTCCCTTGTAAGCGTTTTAACCTCTTCTCTTCCGCTTTGTTTAGCTGTTCTCGTGCTGATTCTATTCTCTGGTCCATCGGTGGTTCGTTATCTTCCGGAATGTTGAAGATTCCGTTCCAGGGTCGTATGGGCTTCTCCTCAAAGTGTAACATTACTGGAATTTCGTTGGTGCTCTCGTGTCTCGTATTATTGATGCAAAATTCTACTAGGAGTACAATTTTCACCCAATTTGCATGATTATCAGCACTCTACAAGCGAATGTACTTAGAAAATTCAAGCATTGTTCGTTCAATGGGATTTGTCTCTGGGCTGCGAACTGATGAGAATAGGTGAACAATATCCAACCTATCCATCGGCCCTTGAAATTCTGCAGAAGTGAATTGCGTTCCGTGGTCCGTTAGAAGTCTTTCTGGTTTTCCCAACTTAGGAATAATGTTCCTCTCCAAGTGGTATAAGACAGTTTTCGTTGTGGCTTTTTGCATTGGATTAAGCATCACAAATTTGGAAAACACATCCATCGTGACTAGCACATATTGGTTTCCTCTTTCTCCTTTAGGTGCCGGCCCAAAATTATCCTGGCTAAACAGTTCCAGTGGTTGAGCAGGAATAATTGCCTTAAGTCGTACCTACAATAGTTCAGAGTTGTACTTGTTTTTCTGACACAGTTCACAAGATCTGACCACTATGGTAATGGATTCTCGCATGTTAACCCAATAGAAATTTTCTAACATGGTATAGTATGTTTTATCGACTCCGCCGTGACCTATGCTTTTGTGCACTAACCAAATTTGTGGCACAATTAGTTCAGGTGGAATAGCAACTCGCACCTTCGTGTGTCCAGCATCTGTGTATTTGCATACGATTTCTCCCACAAGAATATAATGTCTAGCTTTCCTTCTAGTTTCGAAATATGTTGCGTCCCTCACTGTCATTCTCCCTGACAAAAATCTATAAATGATCCTTAATGGTGCATGCTTCTTTTGAAAAAGAGGAATCCTTCTTAGTTTATCCAACGTTTCCTGATCCTTTGCGTCCGTTTGGATAACGTTAATTCTTACATTATTTTCAGGAGTCGGAAGTCTGGAAAGAATATCTGCCAGTAGGTTGTCTTTTCCAAGAACATGGACTGTCGTGGCATCAAATTGTTGTAAAAACATAGTCCACCTGGTCATCCGATCGCTTGACAAGTCGGACTTCAGCATGAACTCCAGTGCTTTGAGATCCGTTCTGATTACAATCTTTTGTCCTAGCAATATCTTTTTCCATTGTTGAAGAGCATTCATGACGGCTAAAGCTTCAAGCTCCGTCGTGAAGTAATTTAACTCGTGCGTGCGTAACTTCCTGCTGCTGAATGAAATGTAGTGGTTGTTGCCGTTTCGATCCTTCTGATACAAGACTGCGCTAATACCAATTTCTTGAGGCGTCAGTTTCTACTATGAATGATCTTTCGAAGTCTGGGTATTCTAATTTTATGTTGTTTTTAAGCATCTCCTTTGCTTGAATAAAGGCATTCTCGGCAGCTGCATCCCACTTCCATCTATTGTTTTTCTTTAGAAGCTCATGGAGTGGAGCCATGATTTCTGAATAGCGTGGGCAATGGCAGCTGAAGAACTGGCAAAGACCCGCAAAAGCTCGGATGTCTTTGAACTTCTTGGGTTTGGGAAACTTTAATATTGCTTCTATCTTGTCTTCATTTGGATGGTAACCGAATCTGTCTATCGTATGTCCAAGAAAGTTGATCTTTTCTTGAAAGAAATGACATTTATTTAATTTTACCTTGATGTTTGCATTTCTGAGGTTTTCAAATAGCTTTTTCAAATGCATGAAGTGTTGCTCTGGCGTTTCTTAAGATATGTTTATTTCGTCCACGTAGCAAATGGTAAATTATTTTACTTCACCACTCAACTTATCATCCAAGGCTCTAATGAGTGCTGGGCTTGAATTTACCAACCCATATGATACTCTTTGATACACGTAACAGGTTTGGTTAAACATGAACCCCGTGTAACATTCGCTGTCTTCGGTAAGCTCTATTTGATGAAATGCGGCAGTTAAATCAATCACTCAGAAACTGGTTTAGTTCTTGAATCTCCTCAGTAGTTCCCTGATCTTTGGTGGCCTGTCGTATTCTTTTAACAAAAGAATATTAATGCTCCTAGCTTCTGAGCATAGTCTCAGACTTCCATATGCTTTCTTTACAACTGTAAGAGGGTTTAAGTAAGGAGTGGCTTGCTTCCTTATTATACCGTCTTTTTCCATGCCTTTTATTAACTCGGTCACGTCTGATTGATATTCCTCGGTATCGGATACAATTTCTTTTGAAAGGGTGTGTTATCTGCGAGCTTGATCTGATATTTATATCCTCTGATAATGCCTGGTTTATCATTAAATACATCTTCAAAGTTCGTGACCACTTCTTCTAATCTCTCTCTATGATCTTCGAAGTTCTCAATTCTCCTACCATATTGAGGTATTCCTTCTGCTTCGACTTCCATGACTATTCTTACTAGATTTTCTTCTGTAGTTTCGTCAATCAGACTACACTCATTCTCCTCCTTCTTCGAGTTTTCTGGCTGATATTGACCTTCATTAAATTTTATAACTCCGTTACGCAAGTCAATATGGGCTCCCGTCTTCGTTATGAAATCAATACCTAGAATAGCATCGAAATTTATCTGGTTCAAGACTATGAATATCTGCTCGTATTTATGTTCATTGATGGAGAATTCCATTAATGCCTGGACTTTAAAGTTCATGGTCTTATCATTGAATACACCCCTGACCTTGATAGTTGAAACGGGCATTGCTGTGAGCGAATTACTGTCTTTTAATCGGTTAAAACAATTCTCTGAAAAAATTGACGCTGTCGCACCCGTATCTTGGAGTGTTCTCAGGCATTCACTTTCTGTTACTATTTCTATGATGGGTAGCCTCACTACTCTTCCTGTCTTCGGCTCTTCTCGCTCATACAGGAGATCTTCGTTCGTGGCCTGGTACAATTCATTTATCTCGATTACGTGTCTAGTTACGGTGATGTTCTCATCCTCCTTTACTTTTTGGAATTTTGAAGTTCTTTTGTATCCCTCCTGGGTCTTCATTGCTCCGGTCTCTGCTTGATCCGGGCTGAGATTCCTGATTTTGGTTACGCTGTCCCTGATTTTGGTTTCTTGCGTTTCCTTCTTCCCTTACTCTAAGGTTCTTCCGGTATTCTTGACTTTCTCTCTCTCTATCATCTTTATACCTCCTTACGTTATTGTTGTTTATGCATCCTCGGTTTGGTTGATTCTGTTGTTGTTGCGGTCTCGAATAGTTGTTTGTGTTCCTCCAGTTTTGATATCCCCGATATCCGTAATTATTCGTCAGGTTATCTCTGTTGTAATATTCCTCTCGGCGATAATCATTGTTCCTTTGGTGGTAGCTGTTTCTCCGCTGATTTTCGTTCCATCGTCGAGTCTGGTATGGTCTCCCTTCTCTAGGTCTCTGATAATCAGGTTGAAAGCGGTTTTGTCCATAAACTATCGATCTAGTTGGTCCTACTCCATTTTTATTGACTTCCGTCTGTTGCGTTTGATCAACATGGATGGTGTGGATCTCTCTTTGTTCTGGGTTTCTGCTTATTTGGTTCTGGTTTCCGGTTGAGTTGTTGGACACATTGGACGTGTGATCCAACCTCCTGAAAATTTCCGCCATCCCCTCTAACGTTCTGACGTTGGCCGAATTGAGGTGCCTTCTAACTTCAGTCGGTAATTGGCATGAAATATCATGTACTAGGTCTTCCTCTGCCAATGGCGGTTGAAGATATTGCAAGCGTGCTAATTGATTTGTAAAGAAACTTGCGTACTTCGTCGGACTAGAGTAAGCTACTTTTTCGAATAAATTTCGGCGCGTATGTCTTGTTGAAGTTCTTTACTCCATAATCGCTTCTGTAGAGCAATAGCGAACTCCTCGAATGTGTGGTAAGTATACCTGAAAGCTCTGTGCCAAACTAAGGCCTCTGAGTCCACATATTTCTCCACCACCCTCATGTGTCGTTCACCAGGTATTCTGTTATCCTCCAGATACGATCTCATGTCCCTGAGAAATTTGACAGCAGTGATATTTCCAACCCCGCTGAATTTGTTGGTTTTTTCGTCGTTACTCTTGATGACGATAACTTTCGCATTTGACCTACTCTGGAAAGGTTCAAAGTCTCCTCCAAATTCCTTTGTTTCTGTTCGAAATGGCTCTCGAGTGAAGTTAAAGCTGGATTTCGAAAGCTGCTGACTATCCACGCTTTCCTTATCCTCTTCTATCCTGTCTGTCGTAGCCTCTAATTTCCTGATTTCTTCCTCCAATTTCTCATCTCTTGCCTCAAAGAATCTAGTTATGTCCTTCCTCAAGTCCTTCCTGACTTCAGCTCTTAACGTAGATGAAAATGAAGAATCCCCGATCGTGAGTGACTTTAATTGTTGTTACAATTCGCTGGTTTCCTTTTCCTGCCTCGACATAATTTTCGCCAGTTCTGTGTTTATGTCGTCGACTGTACGTTTAACTTTGTCAAGTTCGCCTGAATTACTTAAATCTGCTTTACTTACAATATCGCTCAGCGTGGCTACGTTATTAGTTTGAAGCTCATCTATCCGCTTGGATAGATCTTCACGTACTCAACTAACATTTATGTTTCAACTTAATTCTATAGCCTCAATATCATTAGATAGTTTACCATGGATTTCAGATACAGTTCTAGCAGTAACCGTTACGACCTCCTCCTTCATGTCCGTAACAGCCTTTACAATAGCGGCATTTATGTCCACATTAATGCCATCCTCGATCAATTTCCTTTGACCTTCCAACTTGACCTGTAAGTCACCAACTGTATCATTTAGACTGTCAAGTTGCTTCTTGAGTCTGTTCTGGGACCCTGGAATGTGTACATGATGTGTAGTGGTTTCCTCCTTAACGGAGCAAATACTAGCCTGTAATTTTTCTTCTAGTTCTATTATATTGTTACTGTTAGCTAATTTCACTTCTAATACTTTGCCTATCATGTCGGATCTTAAAATTCCTTCTTCTGTTTTAGTAAGACTAATGTCCTGTTTCACTTGGCCAAATGAGGTTTTTAATTCTTCTTGTGCATTTCCTGCCTTTTCTAAAATTTTCTGAGCCTTTTGCTGATTTTTACTAACCACACCATGAATTTTCCTGGCCTCTTTCTGCGCTTTTTCCTGATTTTTCATAACCTCATCATGAATTTTCCTGGCTTCTTCCTGCGCTGCTCTTATTTCGGCCTGGATTTTTCTGTCTTCTAATCTAGCCTGTTCCTGACTCAATCGATCCTCTTCGCGAGCTTTTTCTTGAGCTAATCTCATCTCCGCTCTTATCCTTTTAGCCTCTTCTTCTACCATTCTGTCTTCCTCTTGAGCTTTTCCTAATGTTAGGCTAATTTCCTCCAGTGCCTTCTCTTCAGCTAACCTGATTACTTCACGTTCCTGTCTATCTTCTTCTCTAGCTAACCTTGCTCCTTTCTGGGCTTTTTCTAGTGCTAACCTATTTTCCTCCCGTTCCTTTTCTCTAGCTAGTCTATCTTCCTGTCTGGCCTTTTCTAAAGCTAACTTGGCTTCCTCTTGTGCTAACGTTATACTAGCCTTAGGAAGTGTTTGAGCGACCGACAACTCAGCCTTGACCTCGGATTTCACAGAAGCTACAGATTTCTCAATCTCGGCTTTCATTTGTTTAGTGTTAGAGTGTGTTAATTGGTGGAGGGCTTCAAGGTCTTTGGTCAATACATTCTGACCTTCTTACATGTTTTCCAACGTCGTTCTTATGAACGTCATGTCATTTGCCGACATAATTCCTTCTTTCTTGAGACTAAGGGAAGTATCAACTACAAAAAATACAAGTGAATATCCAGAATTGACCAACGTATACATTTTATACAAGTGATGGAATGCATTGAAAATCTTAGTACTACTTAAGTCTATTTAAATCGCGAGTTATTACGTATTTTTTTAATTGTCCCATTTTACTGAACTGACATCATTACATTTTATCATCCGCCCTAACTTATGTTTAACAACGTTAATTTACTCTTTAATCTAATATTACATGACAAACTGTCATTAGCTGATTCTAGAAATATGCCTCACCACTGTAATGTACTCCACTAATCTGTTGATATTGCGTTCACCTCAACAATCATCAAATTTGGGATCGGCATTTCATTTATTTCAAAACATATATGGCCTCACCCTCGAGTGCTTCCTTCGATCGCCCCACGTATGGGCCGGCCATTTAAAGATACCTTCTATATGCGACCGAATTCTCCAATCAGCACCTATATCCGCTGCACTATAAAGGATTGCAGACACGTAGCTACCCAACTCACAAACTTACCATTGTCTTCTAAGTAAAAATTGGGAATTCTAGGATCATACAGGGTATATTTATAAAAAAATAGTACTACCAGCCTAGGTAAAAATTTCTACTAGCATTGACATGTAAGCAATTGGAGAAAATTCGATCTCGAGGGGTGATTAGGTCTGTCTATAGTGAGCGCCTGTATCCTACCTAGCAGTACTATTTTCGGCGTTGACAAAATGAAAACGATGTCAGCTGAGATAAAATTGGCTAATTCGCTAAATAGCGCCAGCCGTTTATTGTGCTATGGAAATACACACATGTCCCTGATGTACATCGATAATTAGTGTCTACCTGACACTACAAGAAAAATGAAAATTTTAGATAAACTAAAAACGTGGCATATATTCATAATGTCCTGAAAATAAAGGTTGGAGAATTCGGAACTGATTCCTTCATCTCTCATCGAAGAATATAGCATTCCTTTGCTATTACAAAAATTAAACACAACATTTATTACAAACGATAAACTCGAGTGAAGTTCCTCAGAACCTCCACTGAAATATGAAAAATTATGAAACGGCGTGATTTCAAGCATTTCCCTATATTATACATTGCGTTTCATATTTGAACCGAAGTTTCACATCTAAATATGTAAGATCAAAATTTACTCAGTATTAAATATAATATTCATATGTACAATGATTTGTGATTCGCACAAATATTAACTTAACTGCGTTGAAGTGATTTACTTTCCTTTAATATACATGAGTCTTTACTACTCAAACTTCCTGAAAAAAAAACACCGTAACTTTATCGGTTGAAAGTATAAATACTTGTCTAAATCAAGAGAACATAGGTGACAAACGTGTAAGTTCAGCACTGCTCTAACTTTGTTTTCTCCCATTTGATTATTAAATTTCGAAAAAATCCTGAAATTCTTTGCTCGACTTACATTTTCTTTGATAAACGTGAATATTCGAAGTGCATGGCATTTTACCTTCATTCCACACTTCCGTTCCAAAATTATACAACAATCACATTATTTCTTAAACATCCTGTACAGAACTTGCCTCAAATGCAATTAAACGATGTCACATTCACTGCGATCAAAATTAGGAAACATGACTCCTCAGTCTCCTTTTATGAAAATACGTAACTCATTTACGTCTATGATTCCTTTCTTGCACGGTATTCCAAATTTAAACCCCTTTCAGTGCATCTTCCCAATCAATGCAAAGAAAGTCAGAAACTCTATTAAATATCCACTACCATTGTGAATATTGTTCAAGAAACAAACTTTAACAAACTCCTCTATTCTTATACAAAATTTCCTCGTGCCTATAAATTCAAATCTTTAATTACTTTCTGTACAGTTACTTTTATATCACCCTGTGATTTAACTTGCTTAACTCCTTTTCACGTATTTAAATTCAGTTATTACATTATTGTAACTTACAAAGAATTGTCAGCAAGAATTCATATTTAAAAGTGATATAAGAGTGTCCTCTCTTCCTGTGAATACAAATTTCTGAATTTAATTCAGTTAAGTCCAGCTGATTTATTTTCAGACAATGGGTAGACTTATCTAAATTGCCCTGTCTCTTCCTGTGATTACAATAAAGTCTTAGCTATCTTCGTGAAATATTTTGTTTAATAAATTTTACCTAGGCCTTTTAATGCTCTAAATGTTTTATTTGACACATATAAAGGTTCTTGGAACATCTTTGTTACTAGGAAATATGGTTGATTACGTTTACAGCATAGTTCTACATAACTATCTGTTTCATTACAATGACTTTGGTATTTATTGATTTAATTGTCTATATCAATTATTTAGACTATCTTTTACCAGATTTTGTGTCGTGTAACAATCCATTATTGCACACAGTTGGTTTATAATAAATTTCTGACACTCGAATCAACATCTTGAGTTGTCGAATTTTATTTGACATTTCGTGACATAGCTTTTTAAATATACGGTACTTAAGATGTTCAATATACGTTCCAACGCTGCGCATAAAACAGATTTATTTAATTTAACGCAAGTATCAATAATTCTAAACGACTTTATAATGAACTGGTATAACGTTGACAACAGCAATTCGCTAATAAAATTTCGTCCAAATGACTGAAATTTACAATGAAAATGACTCCTAAAAATACTGATATACTGGATTAAAATCTACACAATTTTAAATAAAATGACAGAATTATACGGTTGGTCAATTTGGATAAACACAGAACATGACTACAATTCTACTAAATATATTTCAATCTCTTCACTACCTGAGCTGGCGACGATCTCTGCTGTAATATGCCTTGTCTGGCAAGAAAATCTGTTTGAGCACAACGCCCACAGCTGCGAGAACCGGTTGTGGCGAGGCCTGCTGGATAACCTCACAGTTGGACAAGGTCGATGACATAACTGGGTTAGCAACCTCTCCGTGTACAGCAAGTCTCTCCCCCACTCCTTCACTCGACTCCCGCATGTCGTTCGGATCTTCTGACGTTACCACTTCACTACGCCGGCATCGCTTTTCAAGGTTGAAATTCGATTGTTCTATAAGTGTCTTTGAGAGTATACTGGATGTATATGAACTCGTGTTATGAAGTATAGATTTGTTCTGCATTTCTGCGCATCGCGTAGATGTTCGACTTCGCCATCCATGTTGTGGAATTCTGGATTCAACTTTACATTTCTGTAGTCTCTACTTCCCTATAATGTGCATCTTAGCACGAAGTCATAATCAGATTAATGATTAAACCTACATAACTTCCCCGTCGCCAATTTATTGTGTATAGCTTCCAAGGACGAGCCAAAGTGTATGAGTAATATAGTTCTTTTCCTGAAGTGAATTGTTTGCATTTATCTGCGTGAGATGTGTAGTAGCTTCGTATCGAAATACTGAAGTAACAAGCTGTGTTTCAAATACTCCACAGACTTGCTGTATGAAACTTCTCTAAATGTGAGTGCAAATGAACTCAGTCTCGTTCCGATAAGTGTGTTACAAAATCACCGGCATACATGCTGTGCTGGTCTCAGTCAGAATGTCGCTTGCTTCACAAGTCACAGCCTTCTGACTCCGCGCTCCTTTTCTTCACTTTCGTTATGCGTGGCGCTGTCCAAGAAACAACTCGTTTCTACACTGGCGGTCTTGTTCAGACCCGATCTGAATTTGATATGAATGCTCGTTCTTGCTCTCCGTGTACGGCAAGTTTATCGCGTTTCCTCCCCTCTCGTGGTGTGACGTAGCTCCACAGACTACCCCTCACTTGCTGTGTCTTCAACCTTGGTCACTTCTCGTCCTTCATGACGTTACACTCACTTCTCGTGGTGTGACGCATTCTAACAATGTAGGCCTCCCTACATTCAGATAATAAATACACAACAATATTTAAATATTTCCTTCTTTCCTTCCGGCCTTCCGTAATTGTTTATATTGTTACATACCGCCAGTAGAGGAGTAGTGGTGCTTCCAACTCACTCCAGAACCCTCCTTGCCCCACTACTAAGCCTCAGCCATGTTAAATATCCCTCGAACGCGTGGTCCGATTTTGACAAATGAGGTATCGTTGGACTCGGGCTGACGTCCTCTTTGCTATGGACCACTCGTTATATTTTTCAATTTTTTTTTGAAAATTAATGTTTTCGAAACCAGGTGATAGTTTGAAAACTAAACATGATAGAACGTTGTGCCATGGCTCAAACGAATGGTCTTTATGCCCTTTATTTTCTATAATGAAACTTTTTTACTTTTATGTTTTTTTGAAAACACTCGAATTTTGAAAATTCTATATTTTGGAAACTAGGAACTCTACAAAAACGTTTATTTGACATAAATGAAAGGTCCCTATGCCCTCTACCCCCAAAATAAATTTCAAGTCGCTAGAGCAAAAATTTGTGTTTTGTAAGTAGTGGGATGGGGACAGAGCTGCTTACTAACTTATTGAGCCCTCCTCGTATTTGCCCCGAAGCTGATATCTCGCTAACCAATGGTCGGATTTGAACATACAGGGTGTCCTAGCACTCGTAGTGATGCCCCCTACTTTCCTATAGGCTCTTAATTTAATGAAAAGACCAAAACTAAAAGGTCATGTGCTTTTAATATCTCGCGAACCAATCATGCTAGAGGCATGTTCGACAGGTCCAAGGACTCGGGGTGACGTCCTCTCTGCTATGGACCACTCGTTATAATTTTTAATAAAATTGGAAACTCGATTTTGGGGTAAACACGCGTTTTTTCGATTTTGCCGATATCTCACGAAGCAATAACGCTAGAGGCATGTACGATGGGTCCAAGGATTCGGGCAGACGTCCTCTTTGCTATAGACCACTCGTTGTAATTTTTTAAAATTTTGGAAACGCGATTTTGGGGTAAACACGTGTTTTTTGTGATTTTTGCCGATATTTCACGTACCAATAACGCTAGAGATGTGTACGAGGTGTCCTAGGACTCGGGCTAACGCCCCCTTTCAAATGTGGTAGATATTTTTTCTAAAAAGATAATTCACAAAGGGCCTAACGCCATACATGTTGAGAAAAAAATTCTTTACCGTTACCTGTTTATAATGTTTATGAAGCGTGGTGGTTGAGAGAGACGATACGGCTGGGTGTGTGTGTTTCAACGAACCTGTCGCTGACCACGGTGGCTGTGTTCAATAGATCAATTGATATTTCGACGGGTCGGTTTATGACAGAGCGAGGATGCGTTTTTCTGATATTTTACCTTTAACGTGTAAACGGTGATGAGAACTTGGTTCCATGTTGGTCGAAGCGAGTACAGAAAACAAACTTGCCGACGAGCAGGAGGTGAATGTCATTTGAGCTTATGGGAAGGCACTGATCTGACTTGACAACAGGTGCAATGGAAAAATGACAAATACGCTTGAAAGTGAAATAATCTGACCATTGTGGTGGCAGGGAAGAGCGAAAGGGATGTGAACATGTGTGAAACCACATGCACGCTAAACCAGTGACATCCTGTCTTGCTTCGTACGTGACAAAATGCAAGTTCATGTGAAATTTGATCTACCGCAGGTGTTCGCCTGGGACGTTAGCTGTCCACGTGCGCGATAACTGTTAACAAGTCACATCCTGTTTTCGTTCGTACGTGACAAAATGCAAGTTGACGTGAAATTTGATCTGCCACAGGTGTTCACCTTGGACGTTAGCTGTCCACTTGCACGATAAGAGAATGTTCAAAGCGTGGGAAAAAATAAGATTATACATGCAACGTAGCATATATAAAGACATGTCGTTATCATTTCCACTCTCACTTGGGTGGACTACCTTTGAACACACTGCGTTGCATGAAACCCCTGGTCTTGTTTAACAGTTTTGGTGTTGGTGGAAAATACTTAACCTTGTTGTGGGGTAGGTATTTATTTATATATATTTATTGATTTTATATAAATACATGCAATTATTTATTGATTAGGTAATTAATGATTTTATTTATTTATTTGTTTGCAGATAACCGGCATACCTTACATGTCTGAGGGAGAAGAAACCATTGCACTTTTGAGCCCACTAGAAGGGAAGAGCAACAAGTCACTGCAAGTAAAGGTGAGATGATTTTTTTAAACTAACTTGTTTCATTTTTTTTGTTTTAAGTTTTATTTTATGAAATGTATGTATTAACCTGAATTTAGGTATTTATACCAGTTTATTTTATTTATTTTTTAGAAACATGGAAAGAATAGCCTTACCGCCGTAGCAGTCGCTGAAAAAAAACAGAAACGCACTAAAGCGAAACCACTGCCAAAGAGTGAACTGTTTAAAACTCAGGTAAGTCCAACTTAAAAATGCTATTCCATTTTACCACTACTGAAAACTCGTAGACAAAAAAAAATTCATTACCTGTACATGACTGGGACAATGATTGCTTTCTTGATTAATGGCTATGTTGTTGTTGTTGACTGGGAAAAGTACAAGGCCATGTTGGATTTTCTAAAAATAAAAATAATAAATTTAATTTATGGGTGGTTCCCTATGGACTCAACGAATATCCACAGGTTTGAACATGATAATGTGAACAAAATGACATGACATTCATTTTTGTTTATATATTGGTGAAAGGGAGGGTGGGGGAATGTAAATGACTGTAGCTTTATAAAAAAGAAAATAAGTACATGGGTTACTGTTAGTGCCAACATACAGTTTATTTTTAATGGTGTTTTGATATATTAATGCCAATTAACGTTAACGTTTTATTTACAAGTATTGATTGATTGATTGATTGATTGATTGAGTGATGGGTTATTTTGTTTGCTTTTAGGTGTCGTCATGTGCCATTAACGTAATGAACAGACAGTGAACAAGCATGCATTATGCTTTAAAGTACTCTGTGCAATGTTAATAACTTACAATAAGAAAAAGTTTTATTATAACACATGGCGTTAGTACCAAATACAACAAGTGAGCAAGTTGGTTTACCACGTGGGTTAAATTTAAAATCAGAACATGATCGATGGTTAACATTTGAATCCTGGCCTGTAGGCTTTTTGTCGACGCATGAACTTGCAAAAGCCGGTTTTTTTTACTTGAACCGAGGAGATGTGGTGCGCTGTGTGTTTTGTCGTATTGAACTTTCACACTGGGAAGAAGGGGATGATCCCTTTAGAGACCATTTGCGATGGTCTCCTCACTGTCCTTACATGCTTGGAAAGCAAGTGGGTAACCTACCCGTGCATTCATTTTACCGAACCACAAGGCCTATGGCCGCTACTTACGTTGCTGAATCACAAATAAATAATAATAATGATGTATTACCAGCCAACGGTAGTGTCGATATATGTGGTCCATATGCCATAGACAGTGTTGAATTGGCGTGTGCTTTTGAAAAATTGGGAGTTTGCAAGACTAAAGCACTAGCACACCCAGAGTACAGCTCTGTTGAAAAACGTTTCGAATCTTATAAAAATGTTTGGCCATTAATATTAAAACACCTTACCAAACAGCTAAGTGAAGCTGGATTTTTTTATACTGGTGAAGGGGATAAAACAATATGTTTTTATTGTGGATTTGCTTTAAAGGATTGGCAAATGACTGATGACCCTTTTGTGCAACACGCTCGTTGGTTACCAAACTGTAAATACATGGTGTTGCTTAAAGGTCAGGAATTTGTGAACACTATTCGTAAAGAAAAAGTGATTGCAGCACAAGACATAAAAGTGCCTTTAGAGTTAGAGCACGCGGAGCAAATACATAAGGCTGAAAGAAAAGACTTGTCTCACGAACAGATACAAAAGTGTGACCAACAATTATGTAAAATTTGTTATCAAGATGAACTAGGTGTTGTATTTTTACCCTGTGGACACATGATAGCCTGTGTCAAGTGTGCATTAGAACTTAACACTTGTGCTATATGCAGAAAAGTAGTATCTGCTACAGTTAGGGCATTTCTTGCATAACTAGTACAATTTATTCGCCATGCATAGTGCAAAATCCCTAATTGCACAATATTATTAAAGCTGTTTTAGAGTGTAATAGATATGCTTTTGTTTTGTTTATAGACTACTACAATGAATGTTTTGAATGCTGTGGGACAATCATGTGGCTTAGAGACAAAGAAGCTCAGCGAATTGCCAACGCATATTCCATTCCGCATTATCAAGATTCGGAAATTGAAAACAGCATATGGTGATCGTGTACTTTGTGTATGTGAAAACTTTGAGACATTTCTGCCTATACGGTTTAATGATATGTCGGAAAGTGTTTTTGATGAAGTCAATAATGCTGTGCAACCTGTACACTTAATTTATGAAGGTTTTAAAAACAATAGGTGCATGGTTCGTTTTAATTAAATAAATTTAAAAAATGTGAAATAATAATGGAAAATATAAGTAATGACAATATACTGAAAAAGAAAGAAAATATGTGTATAGAATAGTAATGTTTTAGTGTTTAGTGTTGTCTTTAAAAATATTATGATGAAACAAAAAAAATGTATATAAAGTTTGTAAATAAATGCAAAATCATGTTACAATGCTGTTTTATTTTATACAAAGTTAATATATTTAACATTGCAGAGTATACATGATTATGACAATAAATGCACACTGAATACAAGCCTTTCTCACTTTACAATAGTCTGTTATAGTTTTAAACACAAGGCTTGTTGTAGATCATTTTCTAGCAATGTCCATTCAATGTTGTTTTCGAAAAGTGGGGAAGCCGCAATGGTTGTATTGACATAAAAACCTTATGGTTATTACTATTTAGTCACTTTGATCCCCTTGCAGATCAAGAGCAGATGATCCAGTTGTTCCACTCTTTAAAACGACAACAACAACACTACCTCTTGCATAGTTTGTGATGTTGATGGCTCTTGCGACGTGGAAGATGGATTAAAAATAACTTTGAGAACTGGGGTTAAACGTTGATCATTAAACAATGCACTATTTTGAGTAGCAATATGGTTTTCTTGATTTTTTGTCGACGGCAACTGTGTTTCATGCAGCACACTACATTGATGATCACCGACACTTAAAACCTCACTATTTTTACTTTTTAGGTCACTACGACTATGTTTGGAACGTTGCTTTGAACAACGCCAGATAACAGTTCCATTTTTATTGGTTCGTTTCACAATATATGAATATCCTTTATAGTATGCGTAAGGCTTACCATACCTAGTCACCGATACTTCCATATCAACTGTCAAGCATAGACTAAGCTCTAGTCAAGTCAACTTGGTAATAAGAATACTAGTTTAGTGTGAGAGCAAATATGGATCCAAAGAGTTCAGGTAAAAGTGAAAGCAAACAAGCAAATATAAGAAACAAGAGTGGGGGGGGGGGGGGGGGGGGGGTAAAAGTGGTCGCAAAGTGGTAGACTCATTACACAATAATTTCAGCACGACGAAGCTCTTGTTCAATTTCTTTGATTTCCCAATCGTGACCGATATGCCCAGCTTGTCGTAAAGCATGCAATTGTCGAAGCCGTTGAATTAGCTTACTGGGTTTGTTCCAGTATACAAATTTAACAAATGGATTTTTAGGTGTAAACAAAGCATTACCATTATCATGATCATTATCATCATCGTCATCATCATTATCATCATCATGATCACCATTATCATCATGACCATCATCACTGTTACTATATAGTCCTTTTTGATCCTCTTGCAATACCACTTCATTTATAGTCTGAGTTGATTTTGATAGTGTTGAAGGTTTCTTGGACGTTGACAACTGTCCTAACATGACGTTTTGAGGACATGATAAGTCCTTTTGAACAAACACTGCACTATCTTTAGCCGCAATATCGTTTTCTTGAACTTGCTTTTTAGCATTTTGATAATTGTTTGTAAACAGTAAGCGTGGTTCGTTTCGAGCACTACATTGATGAACACTCACACTTAAAACCTTTCCATTTTTACTTTTCAGATTGCCTCGACATTTTGTTGACCTCTCTTTTGAGCATCGCCAGAATATTATTCCATTCACATTCTGGCGATTATAGTTATAGGAGTAGCCTTGATATAGTGCACGTAGCCTACCTTTGTTGGTTGTAATAAGTTCCATAGTAGTAACTGATCTGTCAGTACGATGTTCACACTACAAAGGTTGCAACTGTTTTGCTGATGGAGTGACCTACCATAAGCTTATATATTGGCTTATGTGTTGGCTTTTTGTGTTGGCTTTTTGTGTTGGCTTTTTGTGTTGGCTTTTCGTGTTGGCTTTTGTGTTGGCTTATGTGTTGGCTTTTCGTGTTGGCTTTTCGTGTTGGCTTTTGTGTTGGCTTTTGTGTTGGCTTTTCGTGTTGGCTTTTCGTGTTGGCATTTCGTGTTGGCTTTTCGTGTTGGCTTTTCGTGTTGGCTTTTTTGTATTGGCCTTTCATGTTGGCTTTTTGTATTGGCTTTTCGTGTTGGCTTTTGTTGGCATTTCGTGTTGGCTTTTCGTGTTGGCTTTTTTGTATTGGCCTTTCATGTTGGCTTTTTGTATTGGCTTTTCGTGTTGGCTTTTTGTGAGGGCTTTTTGTGTTGGCTTTAGTATTGGTTTTTGTATTGGCTTATTTGACAAGTTATTTGTGTCAATGTATTAGTGGATTTTTTTCTTGGTGTTGGAAAGTAGTTGAAAGAGAGGGAATATTTAAAGACTTAACCTCAGCTCACTAACCTAACCTAACCTAACTTTACCTAACCTAGCCTTTCAACTCTCAGATGTTAATTAAATTCTGTGCATAGTCGAGTTGGAACCCAAGACCTCAGGGGTAAAAAAACAATTATTTTTGACGGCTTATTTTGGTAACTTATTTTAATGGCTAACCTAACTTTACCTAACCTAACCTAACCTCAGCTCACTTTGGATATTACTAGTAAGTGTTCATATCCTCTGCTAGGTAGCATGCTAGTGGTACAGGTAGTGCTCATATTTACCGATAGGTAGCGGAAACATACTTTGCATGTTGCATGTGACACTTGTGAAGTTTAACCACATGCAAGACGTGCTTGTATAAGTTCTCTATTTAAACTCAATATACAATTAACCACTAAATGTTCAGAACTAACATGTATAGCCATGTTTAGGGTATATAGGAGACCCTTAGCAAGAAAGGCTGTCTAACCCACGAGTGTATAGCCTTGTCATACGCAGTAAGCACCTGTTGGCAGAAAACAACAACAACAACAATTTGAGAAAGCCAACAACATATCCATTAATTTATTTAAAGGAAACAGTTTTTTGTTGGCTTTCTCAAATTGTTGTTGTTGTTGTTTTCTGCCAACAGGTGCTTACTGCGTATGACAAGGCTATACACTCGTGGGTTAGACAGCCTTTCTTGCTAAGGGTCTCCTATATACCCTAAACATGGCTATACATGTTAGTTCTGAACATTTAGTGGTTAATTGTATATTGAGTTTAAATAGAGAACTTATACAAGCACGTCTTGCATGTGGTTAAACTTCACAAGTGTCACATGCAACATGCAAAGTATGTTTCCGCTACCTAGCGGTAAATATGAGCACTACCTGTACTACAAGCATGCTACCTAGCAGAGGATATGAACACTTACTAGTAATATCCAAAGTGAGCTGAGGTTAGGTTAGGTTAGGTAAAGTTAGGTTAGCCATTAAAATAAGTTACCAAAATAAGCCGTCAAAAATAATTGTTTTTTTACCCCTGAGGTCTTGGGTTCCAACTCGACTATGCACAGCATTTAATTAACATCTGAGAGTTGAAAGGCTAGGTTAGGTAAAGTTAGGTTAGGTTAGGTTAGTGAGCTGAGGTTAAGTCTTTAAATATTCCCTCTCTTTCAACTACTTTCCAACACCAAGAAAAAAATCCACTAATACATTGACACAAATAACTTGTCAAATAAGCCAATACAAAAACCAATACTAAAGCCAACACAAAAAGCCCACACAAAAAGCCAACACGAAAAGCCAATACAAAAAGCCAACATGAAAGGCCAATACAAAAAAGGCCAACACGAAAAGCCAACACGAAATGCCAACAAAAGCCAACTCGAAAAGCCAATACAAAAAGCCAACATGAAAGGCCAATACAAAAAAGCCAACACGAAAAGCCAACACGAAAAGCCAACACGAAATGCCAACACGAAAAGCCAACACGAAAAGCCAACACAAAAGCCAACACAAAAGCCAACACGAAAAGCCAACACGAAAAGCCAACACATAAGCCAACACAAAAGCCAACACGAAAAGCCAACACAAAAAGCCAACACAAAAAGCCAACACATAAGCCAATATATAAGCTTATGGTAGGTCACTCCATCAGCAAAACAGTTGCAACCTTTGTAGTGTGAACATCGTACTGACAGATCAGTTACTACTATGGAACTTATTACAACCAACAAAGGTAGGCTACGTGCACTATATCAAGGCTACTCCTATAACTATAATCGCCAGAATGTGAATGGAATAATATTCTGGCGATGCTCAAAAGAGAGGTCAACAAAATGTCGAGGCAATCTGAAAAGTAAAAATGGAAAGGTTTTAAGTGTGAGTGTTCATCAATGTAGTGCTCGAAACGAACCACGCTTACTGTTTACAAACAATTATCAAAATGCTAAAAAGCAAGTTCAAGAAAACGATATTGCGGCTAAAGATAGTGCAGTGTTTGTTCAAAAGGACTTATCATGTCCTCAAAACGTCATGTTAGGACAGTTGTCAACGTCCAAGAAACCTTCAACACTATCAAAATCAACTCAGACTATAAATGAAGTGGTATTGCAAGAGGATCAAAAAGGACTATATAGTAACAGTGATGATGGTCATGATGATAATGGTGATCATGATGATGATAATGATGATGACGATGATGATAATGATCATGATAATGGTAATGCTTTGTTTACACCTAAAAATCCATTTGTTAAATTTGTATACTGGAACAAACCCAGTAAGCTAATTCAACGGCTTCGACAATTGCATGCTTTACGACAAGCTGGACATATCGGTCACGATTGGGAAATCAAAGAAATTGAACAAGAGCTTCGTCGTGCTGAAATTATTGTGTAATGAGTCTACCACTTTGCGACCACTTTTACCCCCCCCCCCCACTCTTGTTTCTTATATTTGCTTGTTTGCTTTCACTTTTACCTGAACTCTTTGGATCCATATTTGCTCTCACACTAAACTAGTATTCTTATTACCAAGCTGACTTGACTAGAGCTTAGTCTATGCTTGACAGTTGATATGGAAGTATCGGTGACTAGGTATGGTAAGCCTTACGCATACTATAAAGGATATTCATATATTGTGAAACGAACCAATAAAAATGGAACTGTTATCTGGCGTTGTTCAAAGCAACGTTCCAAACATTGTCGTAGTGACCTAAAAAGTAAAAATAGTGAGGTTTTAAGTGTCGGTGATCATCAATGTAGTGTGCTGCATGAAACACAGTTGCCGTCGACAAAAAATCAAGAAAACCATATTGCTACTCAAAATAGTGCATTGTTTAATGATCAACGTTTAACCCCAGTTCTCAAAGTTATTTTTAATCCATCTTCCACGTCGCAAGAGCCATCAACATCACAAACTATGCAAGAGGTAGTGTTGTTGTTGTCGTTTTAAAGAGTGGAACAACTAGGTCATCTGCTCTTGATCTGCAAGGGGATCAAAGTGACTAAATAGTAATAACCATAAGGTTTTTATGTCAATACAACCATTGCGGCTTCCCCACTTTTCGAAAACAACATTGAATGGACATTGCTAGAAAATGATCTACAACAAGCCTTGTGTTTAAAACTATAACAGACTATTGTAAAGTGAGAAAGGCTTGTATTCAGTGTGCATTTATTGTCATAATCATGTATACTCTGCAATGTTAAATATATTAACTTTGTATAAAATAAAACAGCATTGTAACATGATTTTGCATTTATTTACAAACTTTATATACATTTTTTTTGTTTCATCATAATATTTTTAAAGACAACACTAAACACTAAAACATTACTATTCTATACACATATTTTCTTTCTTTTTCAGTATATTGTCATTACTTATATTTTCCATTATTATTTCACATTTTTTAAATTTATTTAATTAAAACGAACCATGCACCTATTGTTTTTAAAACCTTCATAAATTAAGTGTACAGGTTGCACAGCATTATTGACTTCATCAAAAACACTTTCCGACATATCATTAAACCGTATAGGCAGAAATGTCTCAAAGTTTTCACATACACAAAGTACACGATCACCATATGCTGTTTTCAATTTCCGAATCTTGATAATGCGGAATGGAATATGCGTTGGCAATTCGCTGAGCTTCTTTGTCTCTAAGCCACATGATTGTCCCACAGCATTCAAAACATTCATTGTAGTAGTCTATAAACAAAACAAAAGCATATCTATTACACTCTAAAACAGCTTTAATAATATTGTGCAATTAGGGATTTTGCACTATGCATGGCGAATAAATTGTACTAGTTATGCAAGAAATGCCCTAACTGTAGCAGATACTACTTTTCTGCATGTAGCACAAGTGTTAAGTTCTAATGCACACTTGACACAGGCTATCATGTGTCCACAGGGTAAAAATACAACACCTAGTTCATCTTGATAACAAATTTTACATAATTGTTGGTCACACTTTTGTATCTGTTCGTGAGACAAGTCTTTTCTTTCAGCCTTATGTATTTGCTCCGCGTGCTCTAACTCTAAAGGCACTTTTATGTCTTGTGCTGCAATCACTTTTTCTTTACGAATAGTGTTCACAAATTCCTGACCTTTAAGCAACACCATGTATTTACAGTTTGGTAACCAACGAGCGTGTTGCACAAAAGGGTCATCAGTCATTTGCCAATCCTTTAAAGCAAATCCACAATAAAAACATATTGTTTTATCCCCTTCACCAGTATAAAAAAATCCAGCTTCACTTAGCTGTTTGGTAAGGTGTTTTAATATTAATGGCCAAACATTTTTATAAGATTCGAAACGTTTTTCAACAGAGCTGTACTCTGGGTGTGCTAGTGCTTTAGTCTTGCAAACTCCCAATTTTTCAAAAGCACACGCCAATTCAACACTGTCTATGGCATATGGACCACATATATCGACACTACCGTTGGCTGGTAATACATCATTATTATTATTTATTTGTGATTCAGCAACGTAAGTAGCGGCCATAGGCCTTGTGGTTCGGTAAAATGAATGCACGGGTAGGTTACCCACTTGCTTTCCAAGCATGTAAGGACAGTGAGGAGACCATCGCAAATGGTCTCTAAAGGGATCATCCCCTTCTTCCCAGTGTGAAAGTTCAATACGACAAAACACACAGCGCACCACATCTCCTCGGTTCAAGTAAAAAAAACCGGCTTTTGCAAGTTCATGCGTCGACAAAAAGCCTACAGGCCAGGATTCAAATGTTAACCATCGATCATGTTCTGATTTTAAATTTAACCCACGTGGTAAACCAACTTGCTCACTTGTTGTATTTGGTACTAACGCCATGTGTTATAATAAAACTTTTTCTTATTGTAAGTTATTAACATTGCACAGAGTACTTTAAAGCATAATGCATGCTTGTTCACTGTCTGTTCATTACGTTAATGGCACATGACGACACCTAAAAGCAAACAAAATAACCCATCACTCAATCAATCAATCAATCAATCAATCAATACTTGTAAATAAAACGTTAACGTTAATTGGCATTAATATATCAAAACACCATTAAAAATAAACTGTATGTTGGCACTAACAGTAACCCATGTACTTATTTTCTTTTTTATAAAGCTACAGTCATTTACATTCCCCCACCCTCCCTTTCACCAATATATAAACAAAAATGAATGTCATGTCATTTTGTTCACATTATCATGTTCAAACCTGTGGATATTCGTTGAGTCCATAGGGAACCACCCATAAATTAAATTTATTATTTTTATTTTTAGAAAATCCAACATGGCCTTGTACTTTTCCCAGTCAACAACAACAACATAGCCATTAATCAAGAAAGCAATCATTGTCCCAGTCATATACAGGTAATGAATTTTTTTTTGTCTACGAGTTTTCAGTAGTGGTAAAATGGAATAGCATTTTTAAGTTGGACTTACCTGAGTTTTAAACAGTTCACTCTTTGGCAGTGGTTTCGCTTTAGTGCGTTTCTGTTTTTTTTCAGCGACTGCTACGGCGGTAAGGCTATTCTTTCCAAGTTTCTAAAAAATAAATAAAATAAACTGCTATAAATACCTAAATTCAGGTTAATACATACATTTCATAAAATAAAACATAAAACAAAAAAATGAAACAAGTTAGTTTAAAAAAATCATCTCACCTTTACTTGCAGTGACTTGTTGCTCTTCCCTTCTAGTGGGCTCAAAAGTGCAATGGTTTCTTCTCCCTCAGACATGTAAGGTATGCCGGTTATCTGCAAACAAATAAATAAATAAAATCATTAATTACCTAATCAATAAATAATTGCATGTATTTATATAAAAATCAATAAATATATATAAATAAATACCTACCCCACAACAAGGTTAAGTATTTTCCACCAACACCAAAACTGTTAAACAAGACCAGGGGTTTCATGCAACGCAGTGTGTTCAAAGGTAGTCCACCCAAGTGAGAGTGGAAATGATAACGACATGTCTTTATATATGCTACGTTGCATGTATAATCTTTTTTTTTCCCACGCTTTGAACATTCTCTTATCGTGCAAGTGGACAGCTAACGTCCAAGGTGAACACCTGTGGCAGATCAAATTTCACGTCAACTTGCATTTTGTCACGTACGAACGAAAACAGGATGTGACTTGTTAACAGTTATCGCGCACGTGGACAGCTAACGTCCCAGGCGAACACCTGCGGTAGATCAAATTTCACATGAACTTGCATTTTGTCACGTACGAAGCAAGACAGGATGTCACTGGTTTAGCGTGCATGTGGTTTCACACATGTTCACATCCCTTTCGCTCTTCCCTGCCACCACAATGGTCAGATTATTTCACTTTCAAGCGTATTTGTCATTTTTCCATTGCACCTGTTGTCAAGTCAGATCAGTGCCTTCCCATAAGCTCAAATGACATTCACCTCCTGCTCGTCGGCAAGTTTGTTTTCTGTACTCGCTTCGACCAACATGGAACCAAGTTCTCATCACCGTTTACACGTTAAAGGTAAAATATCAGAAAAACGCATCCTCGCTCTGTCATAAACCGACCCGTCGAAATATCAATTGATCTATTGAACACAGCCACCGTGGTCAGCGACAGGTTCGTTGAAACACACACACCCAGCCGTATCGTCTCTCTCAACCACCACGCTTCATAAACATTATAAACAGGTAACGGTAAAGAATTTTTTTCTCAACATGTATGGCGTTAGGCCCTTTGTGAATTATCTTTTTAGAAAAAATATCTACCACATTTGAAAGGGGGCGTTAACCCGAGTCCTAGGACACCTCGTACACATCTCTAGCGTTATTGGTTCGTGAAATATCGGCAAAAATCACAAAAAACACGTGTTTACCCCAAAATCGCGTTTCCAAAATTTTAAAAAATTACAACGAGTGGTCTATAGCAAAGAGGACGTCTGCCCGAATCCTTGGACCCTTCGTACATACCTCTAGCGTTATTGCTTCGTGAGATATCGGCAAAATCGAAAAAACGCGTGTTTACCCCAAAATCGAGTTTCCAATTTTATTAAAAATTATAACGAGTGGTCCATAGCAGAGAGGACGTCACCCCGAGTCCTTGGACCTGTCGAACATGCCTCTAGCATGATTGGTTCGCGAGATATTAAAAGCACATGACCTTTTAGTTTTGGTCTTTTCATTAAATTAAGAGCCTATAGGAAAGTAGGGGGCATCACTACGAGTGCTAGGACACCCTGTATGTTCAAATCCGACCATTGGTTAGCGAGATATCAGCTTCGGGGCAAATACGAGGAGGGCTCAATAAGTTAGTAAGCAGCTCTGTCCCCATCCCACTACTTACAAAACACAAATTTTTGCTCTAGCGACTTGAAATTTATTTTGGGGGTAGAGGGCATAGGGACCTTTCATTTATGTCAAATAAACGTTTTTGTAGAGTTCCTAGTTTCCAAAATATAGAATTTTCAAAATTCGAGTGTTTTCAAAAAAACATAAAAGTAAAAAAGTTTCATTATAGAAAATAAAGGGCATAAAGACCATTCGTTTGAGCCATGGCACAACGTTCTATCATGTTTAGTTTTCAAACTATCATCTAGTTTCGAAAACAAAAATTTTCAAAAAATTTTGAAAAATATAACGAGTGGTCCATAGCAAAGAGGACGTCAGCCCGAGTCCAACGATACCTCATTTGTCAAAATCGGACCACGCGTTCGAGAGATATTTAACATGGCTGAGGCTTAGTAGTGGGGCAAGGAGGGTTCTGGAGTGAGTTGGAAGCACCACTACTCCACTACTACCGCCGCGAACCGGCAGGAGACTTTCGGGTGAGCGACAGTGTGACAGACCAAAGCAGCTGTCTCGTTGGCCTTGGGCCGAACCATCAGCCGGAGAGAGAAAGTTACCACATCCTCCCGGCCCCTCCCACCGGCAGACACAATAGCGGGACATCTGTGAGTCATCGTGGGCGGGCCAGAATATACGTGAAAAGTCTGGACTTAGAACCATTGAGAACAGACTAAATGCGGCAATAGGTTGTCACATTTCGAACTTTCCAGGCCAGGGACTGATCCCATATAAACCAGCGAGCCGCGGCGAGAAGGCAGTGGGTATTGGAGTGTATTGGGGAGTGTGTATTGCAGTGTGTATTGGACAGTATTGGTCAGTGCTAGTGTGTACTGAAGTGTTGTCGAGTGAGTGAGTACGGAGCAGTACAGCGATTATTACTGGACGTCTACGGTAACTGAGAGGAAGCCTTTCTGCCAAGGTGCAACTTGGAGTCAAGACTGTGAGTGCTTGGACGTGTCGCAGTGCTTCGTGGAATACGTGGTCGTGGGATCGACACGGGACGAGCAAGAGCCCACAAGGAGCAGCAAGAGGACTCTGGAAGTAAGTGAAGTGGCAGTTTCAAGGCTGTAGAGTACCTGTGTAGACTGTACGTGTGAGTGTAAGCTGGAACACTGTAACGCCTCACGGACAGGGAGAGCATAAATAGCGAGGACAGTGGTAGATTTTAATGTGGAAACTAATAGTGACTAGTAGTGTTTTCTGAGGTTAGACTCAGTGTGTGTGTATGTGTGCACGGTGTATGTTTGTGGGCTGCAATAAAATTATATTTCTTTAAAGCAGTAATTGGTGTTGTGCTTTCCGCCCACCGTAATCCAGTTAACGTAAGTGCCACTAGGGGGCGGCACGTAACAACTGGTGTCAGAAGCCGGATTACGAACCCAAGCAAGCACAACACCTGAAGGTCCTAGGTTCAAAATCGTGCAAGTCTTTGTAACACAGTTCATTATTCTCCTGCGAGTGCATGCCCGTCACAAGCCAGACAAATAAAATGGATGCGCAAATACAACTCCTGCTAGAAAAGTTAACTTCCAAGATAGAGGATGTGGAAAAGAAAATGACAGAACATTTCGAAAAAGTGGGTAAGGAAATGACGGAACATTTTGAAAACCTGGGAAAGAAAATGGTGATATATTCGGAAAATTTGGAAAAGAAAATTGGGGAAAGTTCCGAAAATTCTGAAAAGAAAATGGGGCAGGGAACTAGTCAGGACGAGCTGAAATATTACCTGAAATCATGACCGGAGTATAACAAGCTTGGAGGTGATATGGAGAGTGGGGCGGCCGAGGACGCTGATGGCCAAGACAAACAGTTCGTGAAGTCCGGAGTTCGGAATGCACAGCGAGTCAGCGACGAGGAACTGGGAAGCGTCACGGGCATGGAAATCGGGCCAAGGCTTAGCAGCTCTGATGGCAGGAACAGTGTTACGAGTGTGAGGACGCCGCACGTCGATGAGACTACATCATGGCAGATGTGCGGGACCGGGTTCTACACTGTGGTGGACCATGCCAGGTGTACGTTGGAGGACGTAGCCGTTCAGCTCACCACAGGACTTCGCATGGTGGAAGTGCTACACAACGTCCGGACGGGGACTGGGTACAACGGGATCGTCGCGACGCTGGAGGAGCATCGTGGGGACTACCAGCTACCTGCCATGTACCACCTACGGCTAGAGGGGAGGAACGGGCGCGCGAGTAAGTCAATTGAAGAGCTCGCGCTGGCTAGCTCGGCTCCCGAGCACGTGCACCGAGAGGCGGCGTACATCTTCGTGGATGGGGATCGCGACGCCATGGTACGTGAGTATTCGATGCTCAGTAGAAGGTGCTACCCGCGGCAGGTAAAGACCATCGCGTTGGGAATGGCGGTGACGAGGAGGACAACATGGGTAACGCCACCGAGGAGGAGTGACGCCGCCGGAGACGAAGAGGCAGTGGAGGTTGGCTACCCTCCACCAAAGCGGCGTAAACCATCACCGGGACGCCGTTGCAGTAGGAAAGCCACCTGTTGGCTACGGTGTGAAAGGGGCCATCTAATGAGCAGCTGTCGGCAAGGAACAGCCTCACGGTTAGAAAATTGAGTGAGGGCCAGGGCCAGCCAAAACAGGGGCTTGTCAGCGCCGTCAATGCCACCCCTTTGGACCTCGGACGGCCTTTACGACGAACAACTCGAGGCGAGTTGCTTTAAAGAGGGGTGCAGTGTTACGTACCGCCGCGAACCGGCAGGAGACTTTCGGGTGAGCGACAGTGTGACAGACCAAAGCAGCTGTCTCGTTGGCCTTGGGCCGAACCATCAGCCGGAGAGAGAAAGTTCCCACATCCTCCCGGCCCCTCCCACCGGCAGACACAATAGCGGGACATCTGTGAGTCATCGTGGGCGGGCCAGAATATACGTGAAAAGTCTGGACTTAGAACCATCGAGAACAGACTAAATGCGGCAATAGGTTGTCACATTTCGAACTTTCCAGGCCAGGGACTGATCCCATATAAACCAGCGAGCCGCGGCGAGAAGGCAGTGGGTATTGGAGTGTATTGGGGAGTGTGTATTGCAGTGTGTATTGGACAGTATTGGTCAGTGCTAGTGTGTACTGAAGTGTTGTCGAGTGAGTGAGTACGGAGCAGTACAGCGATTATTACTGGACGTCTACGGTAACTGAGAGGAAGCCTTTCTGCCAAGGTGCAACTTGGAGTCAAGACTGTGAGTGCTTGGACGTGTCGCGGTGCTTCGTGGAATACGTGGTCGTGGGATCGACACGGGACGAGCAAGAGCGCACAAGGAGCAGCAAGAGGACTCTGGAAGTAAGTGAAGTGGCAGTTTCAAGGCTGTAGAGTACCTGTGTAGACTGTACGTGTGAGTGTAAGCTGGAACACTGTAACGACTCACTGACAGGGAGAGCATAAATAGCGAGGACAGTGGTAGATTTTAAATGTGGAAACTAATAGTGACTAGTAGTGTTTTCTGAGGTTAGACTCAGTGTGTGTGTATGTGTGCACGGTGTATGTTTGTGGGCTGCAATAAAATTATATTTCTTTAAAGCAGTAATTGGTGTTGTGCTTTCCGCCCACCGCAATCCAGTTAACGTAAGTGCCACTAGGGGGCGGCACGTAACAATATTAATAATGATGCATGGTATTACACTCTATTTCAGCTTAGGTTTTCCATATCTCACAAATTTTTAAGGAATAAGAGATTTTAATTCGTTCTTTTATTTTTCCTGCGTCCCAGTTCGTATCCCGTCTGGATCTTAGTATTGGCCTTAAATAAATTCGGGCGCAATTCCCCGTTGCCATTTAAAGTATAATATAGCCTGTACTTTCTTTAATAAAAATTCGTTTCTCTGTTCTTGGGACTGAATTTATTTATTTACTGAAATTTTGGGTAAAATCTCTTTAATTTGGATTGGTTAAATTTCCCAATGGATCTGTTGTCTTCAATCCTCTCGATCTTGTATCAATTGTTACCGTAGACTGTATCTACTTTGAAGGGTCCTCTAAAAAGACTACTGAACTTGATATATACCTTCTTCAGTACGTCAGCTTTCACGGGAATCCTGACTAACACAAGGTCACCTTCTCATAGCGGACCGCTAAATCTCTTCCCTTGTAAGCGTTTTAACCTCTTCTCTTCCGCTTTGTTTAGCTGTTCTCGTGCTGATTCTATTCTCTGGTCCATCGGTGGTTCGTTATCTTCCGGAATGTTGAAGATTCCGTTCCAGGGTCGTATGGGCTTCTCCTCAATGTGTAACATTACTGGAATTTCGTTGGTGCTCTCGTGTCTCGTATTATTGATGCAAAATTCTACTAGGAGTACAATTTTCACCCAATTTGCATGATTATCAGCACTCTACAAGCGAATGTACTTAGAAAATTCAAGCATTGTTCGTTCAATGGGATTTGTCTCTGGGCTGCGAACTGATGAGAATAGGTGAACAATATCCAACCTATCCATCGCCCCTTGAAATTCTGCAGAAGTGAATTGCGTTCCGTGGTCCGTTAGAAGTCTTTCTGGTTTTCCCAACTTAGGAATAATGTTCCTCTCCAAGTGGTATAAGACAGTTTTCGTTGTGGCTTTTTGCATTGGATTAAGCATCACAAATTTGGAAAACACATCCATCGTGACTAGCACATATTGGTTTCCTCTTTCTCCTTTAGGTGCCGGCCCAAAATTATCCTGGCTAAACAGTTCCAGTGGTTGAGTAGCAATAATTGCCTTAAGTCGTACCTACAATAGTTCAGAGTTGTACTTGTTTTTCTGACACAGTTCACAAGATCTGACCACTATGGTAATGGATTCTCGCATGTTAACCCAATAGAAATTTTCTAACATGGTATAGTATGTTTTATCGACTCCGCCGTGACCTATGCTTTTGTGCACTAACCAAATTTGTGGCACAATAAGTTCAGGTGGAATAGCAACTCGCACCTTCGTGTGTCCAGCATCTGTGTATTTGCATACGATTTCTCCCACAAGAATATAATGTCTAGCTTTCCTTCTAGTTTCGAAATATGTTGCGTGCCTCATTGTCATTCTCCCTGACAAGAATCTATAAATGTTCCTTAATGGTGCATGCTTCTTTTGAAAAGAGGAATCCTTCTTAGTTTATCCAACGTTTCCTGATCCTCTGCGTCCGTTTGGATAAAGTTAATTCTTACATTATTTTTTGGAGTCGGATGTCTGGAAAGAATATCCGCCATTAGGTTGCCTCTTCCAGGAACATGGACTATCGTGGCATCAAGTTGTTGTAAAAACATAGTCCACCTGGTCATCCGATCGCTTGACAAGTCGGACTTCAGCATGAACTCCAGTGCTTTGTGATCCGTTCTGATTACAATCTTGTGTCCTAGCAATATCTTTTTCCATGGTTGAAGAGCATTTATGACGGCTAAAGCTTCAAGCTCCGTCGTGAAGTAATTTAACTCGTGCGTGCGTAATTTCCTACTGCTGAATGAAATGTAGTTGTTGTTGCCGTCTTGAACCTCATGATACAAGACTGCGCTAATACCAATTCTTGAGGCGTCAGTTTCTACTATAAATGATCTTCCGAAGTCTGGGTATTCTAATTTGATGTTGTTTTTAAGCATCTCCTTTGCTTGAATAAAGGCATTCTCGGCAGCTGCATCCCACTTCCATCTATTGTTTTTCTTCAGAAGCTCATGGAGTGGAGCCATGATTTCTGAATAGCGTGGGCAATGGCAGCTGAAGAACTGGCAAAGACCCGCAAAAGCTCGGATGTCTTTGATCTTCTTGGGTTTGGGAAACTTTAATATTGCTTCTATCTTGTCTTTATTCGGATGGTAACCGAATCTGTCTATCGTATGTCCAAGAAAGTTGATCTTTTCTTGAAAGAAATGACATTTATTTAATTTTACCTTGATGTTTGCATTTCTGAGGTTTTCAAATAGCTTTTTCAAATGCATGAAGTGTTGCTCTGGCGTTTCTGAAGATATGATAATATCGTCCACGTAGCAAATGGCAAATTGTTTTACTTCATCACTCAACTTATCATCCAACGCTCTAATGAGTGCTGGGCTTGAATTTACCAACCCATATGGTACTCTTTGATACACGTTACAGGTTTGGTTAAACATGAACCCCGTGTAACATTTGCTGTCTTCGGTAAGCTCTATTTGATGAAACGCGGCAGTTAAATCAATAACTGAGAAATAGGTTTTGTTCTTGAACCTCCTCAGTAGTTCCCTGATCTTTGGTGGCCTGTCTTATTCTTTTAACAAATGAATATTAATGCCCCTAGTATCTAAGCATAGTCTCAGACTTCCATATGCTTTCTTTACAACTGTAAGAGGGTTTAAATAAGGAGTGGCTTGCTTCCTTATTATACCGTCTTTTTCCATGCCTTTTATTGACTTGGTCACTTCCGATTGATATTTCTCTGGTATCAGATAAGGTTTCTTTTGAAAGGGTGTGATATCTGCGAGCTTGATCTGATATTTATATCCTCTGATAATGCCTGGTTTATCATTAAATACGTCTGCAAAGTTCGTGACCTCTTCTTCTAATCTCTCTCTATGATCTTCTAAGTTCTCAATCCTCCTACCATATTGAGGTATTCCTTCTGCTTCGACTTCCATGACTATTCTTACTATATTTTCTTCTGTAGTTTCGTCAATCAGACTACACTCATTCTCCTCCTTCTTCGAGCTTTCTGGCTGATATTGACCTTCATTAAATTTTATAACTCCGTTACGCAAGTCAATAAGGGCTCCCGTCTTCGTTATGAAATCAATACCTAGAATAGCATCGACATTTATCTGGTTCAAGACTATGAATATCTGCTCGTATTTGTGTTCATTGATGGAGAATTCCATTAATGCCTGGACTTTAAAGTTCATGGTCTTATCATTGAATACACCCCTGACCTTGATAGTTGAAACGGGCATTGCTATGAGTGAATTACCGTCTTTAAACTGTTAAAACAATTCTCTGACAAAATTGACGCTGTCGCTCCCGTATCTTGGAGTGTCCTCAGGCATTCAGCTTCTGATACTATTTCTATGATGGGTAGCCTCGCTACTCTTCCTGTCTTCGGCTCTTCTCGCTCATACAGGAGATCTTCGTTCGTGGCCTGGTACAATTCATTTATCTCGATTACGTGTCTAGTTACGGTGATGTTCTCAGCCTCCTTTACTTTTTGGAATTTTGAAATTCTTTTGTATCCCTCCTGGGTCTTCATTGCTCCGGTATCTGCTTGATCCGGGCTGAGATTCCTGATTTTGGTTACGCTGTACCTGATTTTGGTTTCTTGCGTTTCCTTCTACCCTTTCTCTAAGGTTATTCCGGTATTCTTGACTTTCTCTCTCTATCATCGTTATACCTCCTTAAGTTATTGTTGTTTCTCCATCCTCGGTTTGTGTTCCTCCAGTTTTCATATCCTCGATATCCGTAATTATTCGTCGGGTTATGTCTGTTGTAATATCCCTCTCGGCGATAATCATTGTTCCTTTGGTGGTAGCTGTTTCTCCGCTGATTTTCGTTCCATCGTCGAGTCTGTTATGGTCTCCCTTCTCTAGGTCTCTGATAATCAGGTTGAAAGCGGTTTTGTCCATAAACTCTCGATCTAGTTGGTCCTACTCCATTTTTATTGACTTCCGTCTGTTGCGTTTGATCAACATGGATGGTGTGGATCTCTCTATGTTCTGGGTTTCTGCTTCTTTGGTTTGGGTTTCCGGTTGAGTTGTTGGACACATTGGACTTGTGATCCAACCTCCTCAAAATTTCCGCCATCTCCTCTAACGTTCTGACGTTGGCCGAAATGAGGTGCCTTCTAACTTCAGTGGGTAGTTGGCATGAAATAGCATGTACTAGGTCTTCCTCTGCCAATGGCGGTTGAAGATATTGCAAGCGTGCTAATTGATTTGTAAAGAAGCTTGCGTACTTCGTCGGACTAGAGTAAGCGTACTTTTTCGAATAAATTTCGGCGCGTATGTCTTGTTGAAGTTCTTAACTCCATAATCGCTTCTGTAGAGCAATAGCGAACTACTCGAATGTGTGGTAAGTATACCTGAAAGCTCTGTGCCAAACTAAGGCCTCTGAGTCCAAATATTTCTCCACCACCCTCATGTGTCGTTCACCTGGTATTCTGTTATCCTCCAGATATGATCTCATGTCCCTGAGAAATTCGACAGCAGTGATATTGCCGACCCCGCTGATTTTGTTGGGTTTTTCGTCGTTACTCTTGATGACGATAACGTTCGCATTTGACCTACTCTGGACAGGTTCAAAGTCTCCTCCAAATTCCTCTGTGTCTGTTCGAAATGGCTCTAGAGTGAAGTTAAAGCTGGATTTCGGAAGCTGCTGACCATCCACGCTTTCCTTATCCTCTTCTATCCTGTCTGTCGTAGCCTCTAATTTCCTGATTTCTTCCTTCAGTTTCTCATGTCTTGCCTCAAAGAATCTAGTTATGTCCTTCCTCAAGTCCTTCCTGACTTCAGCTCTTAACGTAGATGAAAATGAAGAATCCCCAATCGTGAGTGACTTTAATTGTTGTTACAATTCGCTGGTTTCCTTTTCCTGCCTCGACATAATTTTCGCCAGTTCTGTGTTTATGTCGTCGGCTGTACGTTTAACTTTGTCAAGTTCGCCTGAATTACTTAAATCTGCTTTACTTACAATATCGCTCAGCGTGGCTACGTTATTGGTTTGAAGCTCATCTATCCGCTTGGATAGATCTTCACGTACTCTACTAACATTTATGTTTGAACTTAATTCTATGGCCTCAATATCATTAGATAGTTTACCATGGATTTCAGATACAGTTTTAGTAGTAATCGTTACGACCTCCTCCTTCATGTCCGTAACAGCCTTTACAATAGCGACATTTATGTCCACATTAATGCCATCCTCGATCAATTTCCTTTGACCTTCCAACTTGACCTGTAAGTCACCAACAGTATCATTTAGACTGTCAAGTTGCTCCTTGAGTCTGTTCTGGGCCCCTGGAATGTCTACATGATGTGTAGTGGTTTCCTCCTTAACGGAGCTAATACTAGCCTGTAATTTTTCTTCTAGTTCTATTATATTGTTACTGTTAGCTAATTTCACTTCTAATACTTTGCCTATCATGTCGGATCTCAAAATTCCTACTTCTGTTTTAGTAAGACTAATGTCCTGTTTGACTTGGTCAAATGAGGTTTTTAATTCTTCCTGTGCATTTCCTGCCTTTTCTAAAATTTTCTGAGCCTTTTCCTGATTTTTCCTAACCTCATCATGAATTTTCCTGGCCTCTTCCTGCGCTTTTTCCTGATTTTTCCTAACCTCATCATGAATTTTCCTGGCTTCTTCCTGCGCTGCTCTTATTTCGGCCTGGATTTTTCTGTCTTCTAATCTAGCCTGTTCCTGACTCAATCGATCCTCTTCGCGAGCTTTTTCTTGAGCTAATCTCATCTCCGCTCTTATCCTTTTAGCCTCTTCTTCTACCTTTCTGTCTTCCTCTCGAGCTTTTTCTAATGTTAGCCTAATTTCCTCCAGTGCCTTCTCTTCAGCTAACCTGATTACTTCACGTTCCTGTCTATCCTCTTCTCTAGTTAACCTTGCTCCTTCCTGGGCTTTTCTAGTGCTAACCTATTTTCCTCCCGTTCCTTTTCTCCAGCTAGTCTATCTTCCTGTCTGGCCTTTTCTAAAGCTAACTTGGCTTCCTCCTGTGCTAACGTTATACTAGCCTTAGTAAGTGTTTGAGCGACCGACAACTCAGCCTTGACCTCGGATTTCACAGAAGCTACAGATTTCTTAATCTCGGCTTTCATTTGTTTAGTGTTAGATTGTGTTAATAGGTGGAGAGCTTCAAGGTCTTTGGTCAATACATTTTGACCTTCTTTCATGTTTTCCAACATCGTTCTTATGAACGTCATGTCATTTGCCGACATAATTTCTTCTTTCTTGAGACTAAGGGAAGTATCAACTACAAAAACTACAAGTAAATATCCAGAAGTGACCAACGTATACATTTTATACAAGTGATGGAATGCATTGAAAATCTTAGTACTACTTAAATCTATTTAAATCGCGAGTTATTACGTATTTTTTTAACTGTCCCATTTTACTGAACTGACATCATTACATTTTATCATCCGCCCTAACTTATGTTTAACAACGTTAATTTACTCTTTAATCTAATATTACATGACAAACTGTCGTTAGCTGGTTCTAAAATATGCCTCACAACTGTAATGTACTCCACTAAACTGTTGATGTTGCGTTCACCTCAACAATCATCAAATTTGGGATCGGCATTTCTTTTATGTCAAAACATATATGGCCTCACTCTCGAGTGCTTCCTTCGATCGCCCCACGTATGGGCCGGCCATTTAAATATACCATCTATATGCGACCGAATTCTCCAATCAGCACCTATATCCGCTGCACTGTAAAGGATTGCAGACACGTAGCTACCCAACTCACAAACTTATCATGGTCTTAAAACTCAGCAATTCTTCTAGGTTTGTGCCGTGTCTTGTGTGGGGTTTCGCCTAGGACACCAAGCTGGCTCATCGGCGGTCTCTTGGTGTCCCCGCCCGGACCCCCACAGGAGTGACGAACTGCGCGCCACCTCCCTTTATATTAGGTGCAACTGCACCACTCGACTGCGAGAACTAAAAGCTCAGGCAGCCGTAACCTCCCTATGAAGGCTTCCAAAAAGTTGGTATATTGGCTTTCACGGCCGGTGAATTAAAACTCAGCAATTCTTCTAGGTTTGTGCCGTGCCTTGTGTGGGGTTTTGCCTAGGACACCAAGCTGGCTCATCGGCGGGCTCTTGGTGTCCCCGCCTGGACCCCCACAGGAGTGACGAACTGCGCGCCACCTCCCTTTATATTAGGTGCAACTGCACCACTCGACTGCGAGAACTGAAAGCTCAGGCAGCCGTAACCTCCCTATGAAGGCTTCCAAAAAGGTGGTATATTGGCTTTCACGGCCGGTGATGTAAAACTCAGCAATTCTTCTAGGTTTGTGCCGTTATTTAACTTTCTTAACTCCTTTTCACGTATTTAAATTCAGTTATTACATTATTGTAACATTCAAAGAATTTTCAGCAAGAATTCATATTTACAAGTGATATAAGAATGTCCTCTCTTCCTGTGAATACAAATTTCTGAATTTAATTCAGTTAAGTCCAGCTGATTTATTTTCAGACAATGGGTAGACTTATCTAAATTGCCCTGTCTCTTCCTGTGAATACAATAAAGTCTTAGCTATCTTCGTGAAATATTTTGCTTAATAAATTTTACCTAGGCTTTTTAAATCTCTAAATGTTTTATTTGACATATATAAAGGTTCTTGGAACATCTTTGTTACTAGGAAATATGGTTTATTACGTTTACAGCATAGTTCTACATAACTACCTGTTTCATTACAATGAATTTGGTATTTATTGATTTAATTGTCTATATCAATTATTTAGACTATCTTTAACCAAAATTTTGTCGTGTAACAATCCATTATTGCACACAGTTGGTTTATAATAAATTTCTGACACTCGAATCAACATCTTCAGTTGTCGAAATTTATTTGACATTTCGTGACATAGCTTTTTAAATATACGGTACTTAAGATGTTCAATATACGTTCCAACGCTGCGCATAAAACAGATTTATTTAATTTAACGCAAGTATCAATAATTCTAAACGACTTTATAATGAACTGATTTAACGTTGACAACAGCAAATCGCTGATAAAATTTCGTCCAAATGACTGAAGTTTTCAATGAAAATTACTCCTAAGAAAATACTGATATACTGGATTAAAATCTACACAATTTTAAATAAAATGACAGAATTATACGGTTGGTCAATTTGGATAAACACAGAACATGACTACAATTCTACTAAATATATTTCAATCTCGTCACTACCTTGAGCTGGTGACGATCTCTGCTGTAATATGCCTTGTCTGGCAAGACAAATGTGTTTGAGCACAACGCCCACAGCTGCGGGAACCGGTTGTGGCGAGGCCTGCTGGATAACCTCACAGTGGGACAAGGACGATGACATAACTGGTTTAGCGACCTCTCCGTGTACAGCAAGTCTCTCCCCCACTCCTTCACTCGACTCCCGCATGTCGTTCGGATCTTCTGACGTTACCACTTCACTACGCCGGCATCGCTTCTCCAGATTGAAATTCGATTGTTCTATAAGTGTCTTTGAGAGTATACTGGATGTATATGAACTCATGTTATGAAGTATAGATTTGTTCTGCATTTCTGCGCATCGCGTAGATGTTCGACTGCGCCATCCATGTTGTGGAATTCTGGATTCAACTTTACATTTCTGTAGTCTCTACTTCCCTATAATGTGCATCTTAGCACGAAGTCATAATCAGATTAATGATTAAACCTACATAACTTCCCCGTCGCCAATTTATTGTGTATAGCTTCCAAGGACGAGCCGAAGTGTATGAGTAATATAGTTCTTTTCCTGAAGTGAATTGTTTGCATTTATCTGCGTGAGATGTGTAGTAGCTTCGTATCGAAATACTGAAGTAACAAGCTGTGTTTCAAATACTCCACAGACTTGCTGTATGAAACTTCTCTAAATGTGAGTGCAAATGAACTCAGTCTCGTTCCGATAAGTGTGTTACAAAATCACCGGCATACATGCTGTGCTGGTCTCAGTCAGAATGTCGCTTGCTTCACAAGTCACAGCCTTCTGACTCCGCGCTCCTTTTCTTCACTTTCGTTATGCGTGGCGCTGTCCAAGAAACAACTCGTTTCTACACTGGCGGTCTTGTTCAGACCCGATCTGAATTTGATATGAATGCTCGTTCTTGCTCTCCGTGTACGGCAAGTTTATCGCGTTTCCTCCCCTCTCGTGGTGTGACGTAGCTCCACAGACTACCCCTCACTTGCTGTGTCATCAACCTTGGTCACTTCTCGTCCTTCATGACGTTACACTCACTTCTCGTGGTGTGACCCATTCTAACAATGTAGGCCTCCCTACATTCAGATAATAAATACACAACCATATTTAAATAGTTCCTTCTTTCCTTCCGGCCTTCCGTAATTGTTTATATTAATAATGATGCATGGTATTACACTCTATTTCAGCTTAGGTTTTCCATATCTCACTAATTTTTAAGGAATAAGAGGTTTTAATTCGTTCTTTTATTTTTCCTTCGTCCCAGTTCGTATCCCGTCTGGATCTTAGTATTGGCCTTAAATAAATTCGGGCGCAGTACTAAGTACAGGTAATATTTCAACAACATGGAACGTTTTTTTAAAATTATTTCCTATCAGTTAGGGTCCTGTATTCGAAAAACCTTTCAGAGAATCTTAATGGCTCGATTAATATGGGCACACAAATATTATGAAAAACACAATTTGCCTCCGTCAAATACAGGCAGACAAGTGATCTTTCTTACCGATATTCTCCTGTGCAGCTGCCGTACACATTTCTCGACATCAAAGGGGTTTACGATAATGTCAACGTCTCGTTGTTACCGCATATTCCATGTCAATGGAAAATATCCTCCCGTTTTTTAAAATTGATTTCGGCTTTTTTACAACAACTTCAGATCATTCTTTCTACCTTCCCTAATATCCTCAATTCCCGCTATTCGTCCTCTGGTTTACCTCAGGGGGATACACTCAGTGGCATCATGTATCTCATCTATACTAGCGAGATCGAGGGCTTATTACTCCCACATATCCGTCTCATCCAATATGCCGACGATATCCTCTTATATTGTTCTCATACCGATTTAAACACGTGTCGACTACATGTGTCAATCACTCACGATATTACATTCCTGGTTATTTCAGCACGGCTTAGAAACCGTTCCCCCAAAACTTTCTGCCTTAATTTTTACTCAAAGACGTAACTATGACCATTCCCCGATCCTATATCAACATCGAACTAAATACCCCGGCCGTCTGATTGACGATAAGTTGACCTGGGCGTCTCAACTTTCACACTTAAAATTCCGTGTAACAAAGAAAATACATTTACTTCGTTCGTTAACCCGTCGTACTTGGGGAGCAGATCCTCAAATATCACTACTTTTATACGGTCCTCCCTTGACTATGGTAGTCATTTCTATGACATTATGCCTCAGTGCCACCTCAGCGTTTTAGACAAATTACAATAAGCTGCCCTGAGAATTGTACTGGGTGCTCTCTCTTCAACACCCACCTGAGCCCTCTTAGTAGAAGCCACCGAACAACCTCTTGCACTTAGAAGGCAGAATCTGTCGTATAGATACCTCCTCCGTAAAATGGCTCTTTATTCATCTCCCAGTCTCCCAAAACTCCAATTACTTCATGAATACCATCAACAACATTTACTTTAAAATATTCCCCACCCTCCCTTCTCCAGTCTTTCATTAGACTTACCAGTATTCGCCCTAATATTCTACAAACCCGTAAGCCTATCTGCTATAACGCCCGCTGTATAAACCTGACGTTATTCATCATTCACCCTACTTTTCACGTAAAGATTCATTTCTTCATCCCCCATCCGCACGCCGATACGTATATAACCTTGAAGAACATGCTCAACGTTGTATTACTATATACATAGATGGGTCAAAATTAGCCTCCCCCCGGTGTGGGTGCTGCCTTCTATATCCCCGCCACTCAGCGTCTTGCTTCATTTACATTACGGTACCCTATACCTTATATATTTTTTCTGCCGAAGCGTTTGATATCCGCCAAGCCCTCATATTTATTACAAGGAATGTCATATCTCAGCCCTCATCTTATCCGACTCACAGAGTGTTCTACAGGCATTGCACAATGTTTCTCATACCGATAATTGGTTTATTCTTAATATCCTCAGTTTGACGTATGCATTGTCGCAGTCGGTATAAAAGATCGTTTTTTCCTGGATACCAGGCCATACGACTATTTAAGGGAATAAATATGCCGATAACGCCTCCAAACATGCTGCGATTGGCCACCGTACCCCAATCAACACTGCTACCCCTACCTCTGATCTTATTCATATTCTTAAAGATCAACTGAAAGACGAATGGTTACGACAATGGCAGGAATATTCAAGAGAAAAGGCCAAGTTTTATTATAATATACAATGTTCCATACACTCGTGGTCATATTATTAGAATTATTCGTTTACATTTTAATCGTGCCCGTATCCCGGTTTTGATGGCAAAGTGCAACTTACAACCGTCAGAGGTTTGCGCATGTAACGCGGCAATCAACTAGTATTTCAGTGCCCTCTTCATATACATCAACGTACTACGCTAATTCATCTCGGTTTTTATCTTCCCTTAAATATTTGGCTGCTCCTTTATTCCCCTAGCGCTCCCGTTCTTAACGCCTTTTTACAATATCTTCACGACTGTCATTTGACTGTTTCCCTTATGTGTTTGTGTCTCCATAGAAAGTCGCTAAGACGCGTCACCTTATTGTATCCTCGTTTGTTTGTGTTCATCCTCTTCTTACAGGCAATATTCTTTTTCTTTTGTTTCCCCTTAATAGATAAATCCACAATCTTTTGATACAATCCCGATTTGTGACTGGGTAAAGAGCTCGCTGCGCCCAAAACCTCTCTACAAGAAGAAGAAACCCTCACACGTTGGGCGAACTGAAAGATCATATCCGGAGTGAAATAGCCTCAATTACGGAAGACTAACTTATGCATGTGAATCGGAGTTTCCTAAGACGATGCCGGAAATGTGCGGATGTAGGACGAGAACATTTCCAACATCTCCTGACATAAGGTACGAGCTCATTTTATTAATTCATATTTTCTTAATTTTAATTGTTATCTCATGTCACGCACTGATCAAGTGAGCGAAGTGCTATGCTATGCCGAGCGGGACCTGATGAGTCAACTGGAGGCAGATAAGCTGGACGCGCCGGCCGGCCAACTCGCGAGAGAAACTCACTGTAATTTCCTGGGTAAAAGTAGAACAACAAAGAAACCTGCACATAAGTACCCTCATCTATCGACTTCTCAATGAAAGTACACCTCACTATCTCTCTTGTAATTTTCGTTTCCTTTCTTCCTTTCATGATCGTCACACGCGATCTGGATCTATAATTGCAATTCCTCTACATCATTCATCTGCCTTCAGTAACTCTTTCCTCATGTCAGGAACTAGAATTTGGAATAATTGTCCTCGAGATGTTAGAATCTGTACAACCCTAACAACGTGCATGTAAAGATTTCCTCTTGAATTCGTAGGCCAACTGGAACAATTTGTGTATTCATGTGTGAGTAGTAGGATATAAAGGGCGGTTCTGGGGCAGGGGCTAATGGGCAAGATGGCCGCCGCGCGCAACCGCCCATTGTTATTCTTATGGAGGGGTCAGTCAGAGCTGGGACAGGGGCTAATGGGCAAGATGGCCGCCACGACCTGAGACCGTGCATGACGTCACAGGAAGAGGTCGGTCGTGTAGATGCTAAATGGAATATTTATTATTATTATTACTATTAGGTAATTATTGATTGACCGTGTACAATCAAGACTAGCCTTATATTGTTCACTTTTTGGTGTAGTGGCTAGCATTCTTGGCAGTCATTCCTGAGTTTCGAATCCCCGGCTCTGCCAAGAAATTTAATTTCTGGTCTCAGGAGTGGAGCGGGGTTCACTCAGCCTTGTGAGGCAAAACTGACAGGAGCTGGCTTTTGATTCATACCTCAGCCATTCTGCCTAACCCAACTTCACCTAACCTAACCTAACCTAACCTAACTTCAAAGTCAGAGCAAATATGAGAGCAAATGTGAGAGCACACATAATAAACTAAGTTATAACCTAACCTAACCTAACCCACAGAAACCTCATTTAAAGATTTGAGATTTTACATTTTAACATTTTTGATTTTTGACTTCTTTCATTTTACATTTTTTAGATTTTACATTTTACATTTTTTTGTATTTTTGATTTTAGTTTTTTAGATTTTACATTTCAAATTTAAGATTTTTTGATTTTAGATTTTACATTTTACAATTTCCAAAAAAGTAAACTACAAGGTCACATACCTAACCTAACCTAACCAATCCTAACCTAACCTAACCTAACCTAACCTTACCTAACCATACATAACTTAACCTAAGCTAACCTAATCTAACTTCAAAGTCAGAACGTACAATACATCTATTGTCTTTATACCCTCATAAATTAGATATAGAGAATGTTCACCACGATTTAGATCCTCACTCTATCTATGGTTTGTGTATCGAGTATCATTATAATACAGTATCGCTAAGCTATGTTAAAGCAATAGTTATGTCAGGTAAGGGGTTCAAATCCTTGCTTTCTTGTATTCAAAATGTGAACATAAGTCAAACGCCTTAACCACTCGGCCAACCTAACAGTTAATAATGTAATTTGTTTTGTGCACTTGAGTGATTACAAAATTTTCCAGTGTACATTGACTCAACTACTTGCTCGTTTTTAAATGAAGATTTTTTTTCTATAACATTGTAGTTATGAGTCTTGAGAACTGGGTGTTTAATGTAGGGTTAAAGGCATCTTAAAATAATTTTAGAAAAGCTCTCAGGTATCGTGTCATGGGTTTTAGTAATGTATTACTGTTTGTTGACTAGCATTTACCATTACACAACATTATTTTGGTAAGCTCTACATTTTGTTTGAGTCTTCAGCCTTTTGACAGGTTTAATACAGCCCTCCATGACTCCCTGTCCTGAGCTAATCGTTTCATCTATATATAGCTACCACACTCTACATCCAAGGCTATCTGTTTTACATATTATAACCTTGGTCTACCCCTACAGTTCTTGTCCTCAACCCTTTCTTCCATAACTAAGCTTGCTATTCCTGGGTGTCTTACTATGTGTCCTACCAACCTATCGCTTTACTTCATTAGCAGTTGCCAGAAACATCTCTCCTCTCCAACTTGTCTTAATACCTCTTTGTTTGTAACCTTATTTACCCATTTAATCTTCATCATTCTCCTGTAACACCACATTTCAAACACTTCAATTTTCCACTTTTCTGCTACACCAATAGTGCTAGTTTCACTTTCATAGAGCGTCACACTCCAGACAAAGGTCTTCAAAAATGACTTCCTAATACCTAAATCTATATTCAATGTCAACAAATTCTGTAGAAATGCTTTCCTTGCCTGAGCTACATAAGAATCCTAATCGTCTCTGGTATAATGTCTTGCTTAGCAAACATAGTTGCTCAGTAGGTCTATGCATTTGTATTATACAACCCAAAATAGCAAATAGTTTTTCTAAAACCCTACTCACTGGTCACTAACAAGCATAGTGGCCAAAGTGTTTCGTTGGTAGTTAACTCATGTCTGGTTAGTCAATTCTTATTGCAAGGCCAGTCAACACCTAAAAATTCATCTTAACATATAGTCTAATCATCTTTCTATTTGCATACCAGTGTCTAATGAATAGTCAATATTAGTTTGGTCTTTACCTAAAATCTAAAATCCATTATCAAATTTCTAAAATCTAAAACCAAAAAAATATAGTATCGAAAACATAATTCCAAGTAAAACAAATCCTTATATGTTTTACTTTACTAATTAGTTACCGAAAACTTAAGTCTTAAATCAAAAAACAAATCAAAAATCTTACTTGCATTATTGAACCCAGTCCACCTTTATATTTCTAACCCAAGTAATAATTTGAAAAAAAAATTACAAGTGTAATCAGTCTTAAAGCATTATCCCTGCTTTGTATACGTATTTGACAGTAGAGGAGCAAGGAGGGTTCTGCTTCAAATACCGTTATTTATGCAAATGAGGGGGGCGTGGCAAGGTCAATGACCTTGAGGTAGGTCATGATCAATGACCTTGAGGTAGGTCATTGACCCCCAAGGTCGCCGGGACCCCGGAAGGTAAACAAACCTTGGAGGGTCCAGGAACCGGTTTGAGGGGGTGTGGGTGGAGGGGGAGGAGTGGGGCGGGGAGGGAGGGTGGGGGAGGGAGGGGGAGGGAAGGGTGGGGTGGGGGACGAGGGGGAAGGATGGAAGAGGCTCTGCACGAGACCCTCCTCGACCCAGTCTCTCTCTTGGACTGAGCGCCTTCTCTGATATTATCCTGGGCTATATAGCTTTGCCTTATGCCCGATGAGATCCGAGTGTTGCCGAAGGTTTCCGAATCTTTGTCGGTGAATGAATCGTCAGATTTGAACGGTCAACTGGCGTGTGTGTGACGTCACAGCAGATTACGGGAAGTGAGGTAGGTCATGGACGGGAGTGTTTTGAATGGAAAACATGAATGGCGGTGGATGGCGGTGGTTGTTGAACCCTGACGTGGTAGGTTGGTTAGGTGTGAATGGGTCTGAGAGACAAACAAGATGGGGTTGAAAGCGCTCAATGGTAAACAAACATCAATGGTATCGGGAGTAGTGAATGGAATTGAGGGAGAGGGGGAATGAACTGGTTGTTGAATGTGCTCAATGGTAAACAAACGTCAATGAATCAGGAGTAGTATTTCCTGTAAATGGTAGGGTGGGGGTAGGATACAAATCGCATAGCATGTTGAGTCGGCCAGCTCGACATGAAATAAAAACAAGAAGGTGTACACCAGATCTGATTTATTAATCCATGAATTATATGTGGCATTAAAACCTAGCCACTTAACAAAAAGTTTATTGCCACGTTTTTGTACAATTTTTTCAACAAGATAATGCTTGGGATATTGCGTCCTTTGCAGTTCCTCCATGTAGAATCCTCCTTGGATTGGCTGCTTGTTGAGGTCATGAAGTAAATAAACAACTGGATTAGAAAGTTTTACCTTGTGAATACGAAATATTTCTGTGCTCCAGTTTGGTGTGTATCCTTTGGCGAAGATTGTTTTATGTTTACTGATGCGCACATAATCACCAATACGTAATTGATGACGTCGTGGATCTACTGTTTTGATTTTGTGATGAATGCGATCCAATTGCGCAATGTTCTTGGTTACAAGGCGTGGTTTCATTTTGATGGTTCTATGTTTAGTGTTGTTGTAACGTGTCACCAGGTCGCCTACAAGTTCAAGCCAGTGATAGGATCCTCTTGCTGTAAATTGTTCCCACATGCGCGTCTTGAGTGTGCGGTTGAAACGTTCTACAACACTTGCCTTTAGATTGCTAAAAGTGGAATAGTGATGGATGTCAAGTGATTTGAGATAAGCGGAAAAAGTCTTGTTGAAAAATTCTTTGCCTTGATCTGTTTGAAGCAAACGAGGTTGTCGTCTTGACCGCTGAACGATGGTCTTGAATGCAGCGTTGACCAGTTATGCAGATTTATTCCGAACAGGTTCAACAAAGGCCATTTTGGAATAAACGTCGATGACGGTGAGCAGATAGTTGACCCCGTTGTTAGCGTTGGCATAGGGAATCATTTCAACCAGATCAGCTTGCCAAAGATCGTCAACGCCCCGTGTGATGACATGACGACGATGGTAGAGACGACGAGCTGGTCTATGCAACTCGCGAGCAATGCCAGCCTTAACAGGCGAGGGTGTATGAACACGTTGACTCTTTAGACAATAATGCCAGCATGACGAAGCTCCTCTTCTATTTCTAAAACTTCCGCCTCGTGTCCGGTATGACCAGCCTGTTCTGATGCACGCAACAGTTGCAGACGTTTAACCAACTTATTTGGATTGTTCCAATAGGCGAAATCGATGAATGGTTTCAAAGTATTAAACGTGATACCGGACGCTGAATTTGCACGGCGAACACTTGCATAGGTGGGAAACAATTTTGATATGATGGTTTTATATTTGAAGCTCTTATTAGCATTTACTGCTTCAGAACGTTTATAATTACGTCTAAAACCATTTGTAACCATCAAGATGTCTTTATACTTTTCAAGATCTTCTTTATCATAGTCCTCGGTAGAAGGTGTACGTGAAAATAAAAGTTCTAAAAGACCTGGCGTCAATTTGTAACGAACTGTTTTAACAATCAAAACATTGTCACTTATCTTGATTGGTGAATCGCCAATTCGAAATCTATTGTTTTCATAGCGAACACCATAGGTAGTATCAGTTTTCTTAGTAAAAAGATCTTCAAGGAAGGGAGTAACCAACGCACCATAATTTTGTAGTAAAATGGATTTTAACCGCACATATTGTTCGGGCGTATTTAATATTTCTTTAAGAGTAGGCTGCTTTTCTTTGAGTCTAGTGGGTGTTTCAGCAATTATTGATGTTTTCAAAAACTGGGGCAGCGGTGATTCTTTGGAGCTAGAAGACGGAAGCAATGGAGAAAAAACATCCTCAGGTTCTTCATCATTTTCTTCCTCCTCTTCAATTGTTTGTGTTTCTTTTGAGCGTGTACTAGGTTTTGATGTTCCTTTCAACACAGCTTCCAGAGGTGACTTCAAATGTTTTTCGACAAACAGTTCACTGTCGGCATGTGAACGTTTTAGATAGCGAAACTTTTGTCGAATGCTATTTCGTGCACGGATTATGTGCTTTTTTAATTGACTCCCTGTTGTCGCCATGACATCTGAACTAATGATGTTCAGAAAAGCAATGCAGCTACTTAAATACGAATGAAATGATCAAATCCCATGCGGTAGCGTCCATTGTTGATGTTGCTCTGCTTATCAATAACAAGACAACTGTGGTGATGAGCGTTCCAACACATGGCACACAACTGTGTAAAGGCTTGAAAGGTCATGTCTGGGTTCACATGATCATCGTAGACGTGATGCATGTTGCGCTCATCCTGTCGGAAGAGAACAATCACGTTGGCATTGTCACGGATCAACAGTTTTGGTATTCGCGAATAGGTTTGAGCGAGATAAAAACAATCAATATATTTATGACGTCCCATGCTAAAGTAAGCCTGAATAATACCCTGTCGTTCTGTGGCCACATCGTCAAAAATCATAAGCGAATGGGGGCGAACATTGTCTGGAGAAATGACATCTTCGTGTGCTGCGAATGTGAAGTAGCCCATGTTGCGCAGACCTGACATGACCTGTTCCAAGAACACATACAGCGGTTGATACAGCGATTTGGCAAAAATATAGATATTTTGAAAGCGCACTCCGTTTAAGGAGGTGATGAGGGTAAGCAGAAGATTGGTTTTTCCACATCCCGACGGGCCGGCGATGAGACAGCGAATGGAGGATGGGAAGAGTGATCCATGACGTTGTTCGGACGATGTTGAGAAGAGGTGTGAAACCAAGTCTCCCACCGGAAGTGAATGTTGTTGCTTAATAATCTGCATATCAACTAAATGTGAAAGGGGAAGAGCTGGTCTCTATATACATGAGACAAACGGGTGTTTCAGTTCCAGTGTAACCATGGACGCCTTTGGAAGAACTCTCAAAACAAATGAACGATTTGCTTTGACAAACGATCCAAAACATGATACAGATCCGGCTACTAAACGATATGTCGATGCTAATGTATTGTCACGCACTACAGATGGCAATTACGACTTTAATGGAAAGCGATTGACCAATATAACAGAACCCGTATTACCCTCGGACGCATGTTCAAAAAAGTATGTAGATTATTACCGCTTACGACGTATCAAAGGAGATTATGAGGCTCAGAATAAACGTATTACAGGCGTTGCAGATCCTGTGAACGATCAAGATGTGTGCACCAAAGCCTATATGTTAACCAATGCTGTGGTGTTAACAGAAGCAAAGGACTATGACGTACACCAACGTCGAATCACTCAGCTGGCTCTTCCAACAAACAACACGGACGCTGCTCGAAAGGACTATGTAGATAACAAGGTGAAACAGGTGCTCAGTATTGTACCCACCCTAACTGCAAAGGGCTATACAGCAAATAATGCACGCCTTGTGCATGTGGCTGATCCTGAAGATGATCAAGATGTTTGTACAAAACGGTTTTTAAACTCTGAAATGGAAAAGGTGTGGGAAATTAAGGAGAACGCTCTACAGATGAAGCGAAGACGAATAGCAGAAGTTGCTGATCCTGTGCAACCTCACGACGTGACAACCAAACGATTTTTGGAACAACGGTTATCGCTTTTTATTAAATCAATACCCTCTATATTTCTGCTTCACATTGTAAACCAACAACCGGTAAAAGATCCCAATAACCTCGCCTACATACTACGTTCGGGGTATGACAATTACCGTTTAATGTATGATGGTGCCATTCGTGTAATTGAGTATGCACCAGATTTGAAACATTTAGAGGTACGATTAAACGGTAGTGTTCAACCACTTATTGATCAACCGGTGAAAGCCGGAGACAAATTATTCTTTCACTTGAAACTCTCGTCTGAAGAAAAAGAGGCGGGGAAAACGATGAACGATTTTCCTCTGTATATAGAACTTGAATATACAGCCACCATTGAATAAATAACTACAGGTTCCCTTCCTGAGGAGCGTTAGTTGTGTTCTATACTTTGCGGTGTGAGGTTGTCTTGTTCTTTGGTCGCGATGGTGAAACAGAGATATGTGGTGAAGAAGAGGAAGAAGTTGTCAAGAAAGGGAGGCTTTAAAGCTATTCTTCATGCGGCACGTCAAGCTTCGCGCGGAGAAACAAATAGTGAGTTGGCTATTAAGAAAGCACTCCGAGCAGCACGATTGCATGCGAATCCCAAAAGTAAACTACGTTTTAGAAAACGTGCCCGAGTTATTCCTGTGCCGAAACGTGGTGGATTTTTACCTGCACTGTTTGCTGGACTAGCAGCCCTGGGTTCACTTCTTGGAGGAGCAAGTGCGGTAGCACGAACGGTGAAAGCTGTTGAGGAGGCGAAGCAACAGTTGAAGGAAAGTGAAAGGCATAATAAAACTATGGAGGCCATAGCACTGCGCGGTAAAGGTGTGAACATGAAGCTAGCACCCTACAAGAAAGGACTCGGCATTTACATGTCGCCAAAAAACGGTTAATCGATGCACTGCCACGACGAGCCATGACGCATGAGGAAGTTATAAGATATGCAAAACAGCTTAAGATCTCCCACTTTCGAGGCGTGTTTATGCGCAACCAACTACCGTCTCGTCCACGGAGCCATGAAAGTGCAGTTGTCAATTTGGATGACAGTCATGGACCGGGAACGCATTATGTGGCCTACATAAAGCATGGGCGAACCGTGTGGTACTTTGACAGTTTTGGAAATCTTCCTCCTCCGACAGAGCTTGTTCGCTATTTTGGAAGCAGTGCAACAATACACTATAATGTGAAACGAGTGCAAAATTTTAACACGCAACAGTGCGGTCGTCTATGTTTGACTTTTCTATATAAGACCGAGCACGGCGGGTGACGTGGTCATTATGACAACAGAAAGTAGAACGTTTACACTGCACGGACAAGGGGCGGAAGTAACTGTTGACTTTTATCCTCCTATTGAATTGGGACGACGACCCTACGTGCTGGGACTTGTTTCGTTTGAAGGCTATAATAGAATCTGCAACATAATTGAAGACGTCAATGATAAGTTCTACTACGATGACTATGTGTTAACTCTACCGTCTGGCAGCTACACCGTAGATGATATTCACGATCACATCTACACAACTCTCACCAAGGAATTTAGTCTAAAAGCATTTCTGGACGGGACACGCAAGTTTGAACTCATAGCCAACAACGTGACACATCGCTGCAGTATTCTTTCTTCTTTTAGGATTGATTTTAAATCTCAACCAGATTCGATTGGGTCATTGTTAGGCTATTCACCACAAGTGTTAGTACCGAACGTGATACACAAGTCTGACCAACCGGTGAAAATAATTGAAGATCATCACGTATCTGTCACGTGTAATATTATTACAGACGTCTACACCAATCAAGATCCCTCGCATTCGCTTTATGATTTTATTGTTACTTCACCTGGTGGTTATATCATCCGCGAAAACCCGTCGGTGGTGCTCTATCATCCTGTGAGTGTGACCAACATCAGGAATATTACCTTAAGACTGGTGAATAGAAACCAACGTCTCATTCGGTTAGACCCTCATACACCTGTGACCTACAAACTGTATCTGAAGCCAGCATGAAACAAGTGTATAAAGCGGCAACGCTGTCAAGAGCAGGTGTTAGTTGTGCTCAACACGTGTACAGGTTAACACGTGTCAACAAGCAGATCCTACAACAACTTGGTTACACCTTACGTCATGAATTCGATTCTAGACGTGACAAACCCTGTCGAAGTACAGGAGGGTATTGTAAGAATTGAACACCATTCCTACCAACCGTATACTCAGGGACTAAATAATAATGATGAGATTCGCATTACTATTAACCAACAAGATATCTACACGCTTCCACATGAAAGTTACATCCAGATTGAAGGGCAACTCACCAAATTGGATGGTACCATTCCAACAACGTCAAAGTTGGCCAACAATGCTTTGGCCTTTTTGTTTTCTGAGGTTCGCTACGTGATCAACGGTATTGAAGTGGATACTACTCGAAATGTTGGCATAACAAGTGTCATGAAACTTTATCCCTCGTATGGAAGCGAAGAGAGTAAAGATTTTTGTATGGCTGGTTGGTGTCCCAACTCAACCAACGACTGGATGATTAACGATGATGGTACATTTACTGGACATTTACCTCTAAAATTAATACTAGGCTTTGCAGAGGATCATAAGCGCATTATTGTGAACGCAAGACAGGATCTGATTCTTGTACGAGACAGGAGTGATTATAATGCGCTAAAGGGAGCTGATACAGCGCCAATAGATACAAAAATTCTACTGCAACGAATTCTATGGAAAGTACCGCACGTTACTCTATCAGATCAGAAAAAATTGAGTCTGCTCAAGATTGTGGAGAAGGATACAGCTTTACCCATTCAATTTAGAAGCTGGGAGCTGCATGAATACCCGGTATTACCACTCTCCGATACACATACTTGGTCTATAAAAACCTCACGGTATACAGAGCGGCCACTCTACGTCCTGGTTGGATTTCAAACAGATCGCAAATATCAACAGAATAAAGATGCATCAAAATTTGACCACATCCAATTACGAAATATACGACTCTTTTTGAACGGTGTTACCTTTCCCTATGAGGGAATGGATTTAAACTTTAACAAGAACAAATATGGTAAGCTTTATGACATGTTTGTAAACTTTCAGTCATCCTATTATCAGAAAGAGGCATGTCCGCTATTATCACCACAAGACTTCAAGTCCAAGGCGCCTCTGGTGGTGATGGACTGTTCGTATTTGGAGGAGTCGATGAAGGAAACAACTATTGATATCAGACTAGAATTTGAAACATCTACAGTTATTCCAGAAAAAACAACAGCCTATTGCCTTATTGTTCACGAGGCGCAAGTGTTTTATCAACCGCTGTCCAATATGGTGACCAGAGTATAAATAGCATGTCTTCCTCCATTGCCCTTCACAGTCATGGAAAGCTACGATGAAGTCACAACCCCCTCTGCGAGGTGGGTCTGCAAATGTGAAAGTGATTCACCAGGCTCAGATGAAGATTCAAGGTTTACCATTTATCGCGCCCTAGTGAGTGAAGCTATAACTGCCTATCACAAGAATCATACTGTGCTTAGAATGCCGCCGCATCTGGTTCACTATTTACCGGATGGATTCATGTCTACGTTTGGTATTCATGACAGGGGCTACAACAACAAGCCCATCGCTAATCAAACAAATAATGTGGACGATGGTGTTGCCAAAGCTTCATCTTGTCATGTTGGAGAGCGGGTAGATTGCATGGACTGCAAATGCGATCGTTGCTCAACAAGTCGAGACGCTGATGCAGCATTTGAGATTTATCGCACCCTGGTGAGTTTAGCAATACGCGCCTACCATAAAGCGCAATTTCTTCGTGAAATGCCGCAGCATCTGATTGCCTATTTACCAGCTGGATTTCTGACCGCGTACGGTGCACACGACATTGACCTTAATTGGGATAAGCTACCATTACACCTCCGTATGTCGGCGGATGTTGCAGCTTGCCGTCCTTGTCGTAGACACTTTATGCATCGAGGAGATTCTCACTGTGATTGGGATGGTCCAAATCCTATGATAAAAAATTGTAAGCGATGTACTGATAACTTTATGAATAAAATTGTGTAATTGATTTTGTGTGTATATTATTTTCCCGCTCCTATCCAATCAGTTAGTTGTTAAGAAGCAGCGGTGGTGGAAGGTGTGATATCCGTCGCCATGCCGAAAACATTGATTGTCGACGTGCAGGGTTTCAAGGTGAACGGAAACAAGTTTGTATTTAAAGAAGTTGGAATTATTGACTGCACAACCATGTGGGCACCAAGAGTAACCAGTTTTGTCTTTGAACCACCGTTTCCATTGCATTTGCAGTCAGACGAGGACAGAAGACAAACAGAGTGGTTGCAACGCAATTTGGGACTAGTCTGGAAAGAAGGCGACATTCCTTACCAGCATCTATCACTTGTTCTGAAAGCTCACTTGTTTGGTGCTGACCTTGTATTTGTAAAGGGAAGTGAAAAAAAAGGAATGGTTGCGTCAGTATGTTAATTCAACATGTCAACTTGTTGACCTTCATGATCTGGGATGTCCTGCACTCTACAACCTCTCCGTGCCTGATGAACCTCTACAAAATAAAACACTTCAAAATGTTTGGAAGCTTTTTGATTGGCTAGCTCGCAGAGCATGTCAAAACTTGCATGTTGAGTGCAAAGCGTTGTAACGTCAGCTTCAGTGTGAGACATACCAGTGATCAGTGTGGACGTGTAGTAATATGGCAGCAATTGAAGGTTTGGACTCAAACCCCACAGAGCGAGCTATTGTCAAGTTTTTTGCCTGTAAAAAAAAGCTTGACAGTTTCACAGATGAGGAATTGAACGCTTTGCCCAAGGCGTTCCTTTTTTATGTTGCTTCAAACGCGGTGAAAAATATTTGGCACAGTGTACCTAGTGAATGGAGCAGAGATCCTGGTCTGCGTGAACTACAACCATGCACTGACTTTAGTCATCACCAGCAAGTGTCTATTACTAAAATGCCATCCATTAGACAGTGTGGAACGTGTCAGCTCATCAAATTGTACCACGGCCATACAAATATACCGTCCTGTAAAGACTTTGCTTCATCATTCCATGGTTGCGATGAAGAAGAGGAAGAAGAGACAGCAGCGGCAGTATCGCCAGCACCAAAAAGTAAGACAACGCTTGAAAAAGATATGCCAGACCTTTGCTGGTCATGGTCTAGTTAACAAGGCCATTGATCTACTTCCCATTGAACTGCATATTCCTGGCTATCAATTTTGTGGACCTGGAACTAAACTAAGCCAACGTCTAGCACAAGGGAACTCTGGAATCAACATATTGGATGCAGCGTGTAGAGATCATGACATTGCTTACAACAACAAGAATATAGAAGTACGTCGAGTTGCAGACCGCATTCTTCTAAGAAAGGCCATGCAGCGTGTGATGTCATCTACTGCTTCTATTGGTGAGAAGATTGCAGCCTTGATTGTAGCAGGAGCGATGAAGTCAAAGCTATTGATTGGTGGTGGATTAGTGAGGAAAAGGACAAAGTAATAAACATGAATCAAATATTGTGAAGTATTTATTTGAGAGTCAGTCCACCAGTTCATAGTATACACAAAATATGGTTTAGTTTTCTTCTTGTAAAAAACATACAATTTTAATAAAAAGAATTGAAAATGAAAGTGTGTTCTTTTTTTACATGGTGTGGAAATGTCCATAAGGCAAGCTATTTACACCATCCCACAGACGTTTATTGTCATATGTTGTCAGCGATGTTTTATTTTGATTTACTGTAAAAATATTATGGTTCTTAGAAAGAATGCGTGTTTGCTGGTATAAGCGAGAGGTGTTTGCGTAGAGTACACATCGATATTCCTCAACATTGAGGAATTGTGTGACGCTACGAAGAACACCCTTTGCTTTGCATTGACCTTTATTCTTTTGTGTTGAAAATGCGTACATTTTCGGCGCCAAAGCCACAAATTCTGTCATAACATCACCGGCGCACTCATCCTTAAATAGACCTATTTTTTTTTTATTCATGGGAATTATGCCAAACATATTGTTAACCTCATAGTTTGAGGTATCAAAGTAATTTGGATGTTCTCTCATCACTGAGTAAACATCTATCTTATTGGTTTGATAAATAAGACTGTCTGTATCCATATACAGTAATTTTACATCTCCAAACTTTTGTTTGGCAAACTCATAATGAAATTGATACATTACAAATTTTGAAAAGTCAAGTATCACCATTCCCAAGTAAATTGGTTTGTTATACATGATTTCTGTCTTTGACAATTCAATGGTTACTAAATCAGTTTCAATAACTCGTACAGAATGGAAATTAGGCATAGCTATATATTTTCGTGCGCCATATCGACCGTCCCAGTGGTTTACCAAATGAATAGTTCTATGCTTTCGAATATTTTCCATTGATTTACCGTAGCACGCATTGTTCATTAATTTATAAAAATTTGATTCAAATGTGGTCTTGGCGTGTTGCCGATGATGAGTATTCAATTGCATGTACGGTTGTAACCATGGTTTTTGGTCAAAGCAAATAATGCGGTGAATGGATTGCAGGTTCAAACCATGTTTCAAACATTGCATTAAATTTTCAATGTGTATGACGTACCGATTTTTTGAATTTAACGTTGCCAGCAACTTTTTATTGTTGGAACGTGAACTGGGAGGTTGTAATTTTTCAACACAAAATGGTAGATCAGAATGATCATTGTGTATCTCACAGGGATATAATAAGTCGACCTCTAGAACGTAGCCACGCGTGTCATTGCTCAACACATCTTTTAAATTAAAATTTGAAACTTCATCTGAAGTCAACCATCGAAAATTTTGATATGGAAGAGGTTTTTCCATAGCATATCCGTATAAATTGTTACAATCTAGGTAGGTGAGGTATGTTGTAGGTTGGTTTGGTTTGTATGTATCCATATATGGATTATTTGCTTTGGCGTGCTTTTGCACAAGCGAAACAAGACCACCACGTATTCCGCGTTCAAAAAAGAGTAACATGTCGATGTCTGTTAATAGTTCCAGTTCTATGTCAGTCACCTTCAACATACAGTCCCAACTATATCCGGCAAGGGTGTAGTAATGGGCTGGATCTAGATTGTAGATTTCAAGACACAGTTTGCGAAAGTGTTCAAACACGTCTGTCAAAAGTAGTGTATCAATTTTGAGGTATAAATCAGCATACTCGCCCAAAGTTGATATCTTGAACACGTTCCATACTTTTTGAGCGTGTAAATAGTCTTCTTCAGAAATATGACTTTTTGTTAAGTCATTGTAAAATTTGTCCTTTGAAGGGAGTGCAGTTTCCTGTAAACATGCCCAATTGTTTACATAATTATAGGGAAACACCCCTTTTCGAATGCATAATTCAAATTGTTCGTCACCAGTAAAGTTTTGACGTACAGAATTCAAATTGTTTGGGTGAAGCCCTTGAACAAGCGCATCCAATGATGATGCGAGGAATCTATACGAATCTAAAAATCGTATACTGATTCCATTTCGCCATTTCGAAAACGAAATAAAATTTTCATGATTTTGTGGAATTAAATTAAACTTTTGGTTTTCAAGGTTAGCAAATTCCTTAATAATTAAATGGCTGTCATACCGAGACATGTTGTGTAAGAAACAAGAAATATAGCGTGCTCTTTTATACGCCAAATTACATACACTATGAGCCGCTCCTCTAAATTTTCCAGTGTACCGATTATGGTCTCTCACTGGTGTGTCACAAGGTGCTATTGGTTTTTGACAAATGTGACAAGTGGTTGCTGTTGCAAAAACCGCCTCGTCTGCGTCCGACATTTGAAGCGGAATTGGATTTTGCAGGATATTGTACACCCGATCTGCCAAGGCGTCCAATTCATTTAAAAACCAAGCAGCAGCATCTGCATCGCGATGAGATTTGAAGTATGAAAGTGAAGGGTCGTATGAACAAATCACGTTTAGGGCACAACTGAATGGCACATGTTGCTGTACTTGTTGAGTGTACGGCCGTGTCGGATCTGGTGTACATGTGTCAATGGGTGTGGTTAAACATTCAAAATCTGCATATACTGTAAATGGAAGCGGTTCTTGACGAGACACATTTTGAAATTTCATACTGGCTTTATCCTTTTCTGGAAATATAATTTTTACAGCTGGTTGTGTGATGCAATCAATAGTATGTGCTGTCAACTTTTGATTGCTAGTAAAATATTGCAAACAGCGATCACATATATGTACCCTATTTTTTTTTGTAACTTGTGAACGAACTAGTCTAGAAAGATCTTTGATATAACAATAATGGTTGCACAATTCCCCTTCAATGTACAATAAATTAAAATGCTTTTCTTTTTTTTCCTTTGTCACATACAATGGACCAATAACTTTGTCCCCTTCAACTCCGTATACATTAATGGAGTAAAGCGGATTTTTAGATTCAAAACGAGAAATGGCGTTGAGGTCCATTGGGAATTCTATATCTGCTAAATTTAGACTGATCATTAATTCCATAAATTTCTGGTGATATTTTCCCATTCTGTGAACATTTTCAGTTGCAGGACTTAACCCAGCAGCCAAGGACCACACAAAGCAAAAAACGTCATTATTATCCACATTGATGACTGCGTGATGTTTTTCCTACTGTTTAGGTAAATTAACATGAGCTGAACCACTGTTCATGGGATCAAAGGTGCATACATTAATTTTAAAATGGTTGATAGCTTCCAGCGATTTGCCACTTTCCAATTCTTGAAACTCGGCAAAGCGCGTCATGAGCTTATCGACAATGTTTTTACTATACCAACTGTGTATATTATCAGTGCGGTACAATTCACACATTTTCGTATGTAAATAAATCGGTTTGGTTATTTCAACACCTTGTTTTAAAATAACAAAATCACATAATAACTCAGCGTTAATCTTTAACGCTACATGTTCTCTTAAACAGTCTTGCATTTTATTTTGAAAAATGTTGTAGCTAGCGTTTAAAAATTCATTTGGGTCTAAAAATTTAGCATCATTATTAATTTTTAAGCTACATAACTTATTATTAAAACAACTATCCACGTTCTGCCAACTAAGTTCTGGTGCTGACATCATGACACTTACAGTAATTACATTTACTACAAAAACAGCAAATCACTGAACAGTTTGCAGAGAATGAAAACAAACAAAGTTTATTGTCTCTGCAAATTCTGTTTTAACATTAACAAATTTTAAATTTTATTTGATTCTTCAATAAATTCTACCAAACATCTTTTATTTTCTACTCCCAAATATTTTAGGTAGATGGTTCCTTTGTTGAGGTCATTTACAGCTTCGTCGTTGAGTTCCATGAACCTCGCAGGTAAGAAGACAGCGAAATCTTCTAGTTCGCAAACTATTCTTCTGCCATATTTCGTGTTTACTTTGCGAACAGCTGTCACCAAATAGGACTCGTTAACTGGCAGGTCCTGTAAACGTTTAGTCTCCAGACCGGTTGCTCTGCCAATGAGATTCGCAACTGTTATAGCAGACATATTGGTTCTGAAAGGTAATTATAAAATGTTTAGGTAAACTATTAAAAAGGTTCAGGTACCCTCCACCTTTATTTATTAGCACATTAACTCAAACCCTGATCTATAGACTAAACCATCAAATGTGTATACAAAACTTATTTGCTAAGACGAGGAGTCTCCTAACAGCGCTCAGTCCCAGTAAATCAGTCGGATAGAGCGAGATAAGGTAATATCTCTTTTGACTGACGTCAAGCCTGGTAATGACTGTTAGTTGCAATAATAGTTTCATATATCCACTTGAGTAGTGTGTCCTGCATCCCCATCCAAACCTCTAGACTAAACCATCAAATGTGTATACAAAACTTATTTGCGAAGACGAGGAGTCTCCTAACAGCGCTCAGTCCCAGTAAATCAGTCGGATAGAGCGAGATAAGGTAATATCTCTTTTGACTGACGTCAAGCCTGGTAATGACTGTTAGTTGCAATAATAGTTTCATATATCCACTTGAGTAGTGTGTCCTGCATCCCCATCCAAACCTCTAGACTAAACCATCAAATGTGTATACAAAACTTATTTGCGAAGACGAGGAGTCTCCTAACAGCGCTCAGTCCCAGTAAATCAGTCGGATAGAGCGAGATAAGGTAATATCTCTTTTGACTGACGTCAAGCCTGGTAATGACTGTTAGTTGCAATAATAGTTTCATATATCCACTTGAGTAGTGTGTCCTGCATCCCCATCCAAACCTCTAGACTAAACCATCAAATGTGTATACAAAACTTATTTGCGAAGACGAGGAGTCTCCTAACAGCGCTCAGTCCCAGTAAATCAGTCGGATAGAGCGAGATAAGGTAATATCTCTTTTGACTGACGTCAAGCCTGGTAATGACTGTTAGTTGTAATAATAGTTTTATATACCCATTTGATATTATTATTATCCACTTGATAAATATTTAAGGTCAACTGTATAACCATCGACAGTTAGAGAAACTAAAGGTACTGTGTTCAATATTACCTGATAGAAGATCTTTGCAGCAAAGCGATGTGTATACTACCAACTCGTGGACTTCTCTGACTAGCAACAATAATGTCAGGGCTTATATACCCTTACAATCAGAGGCAACACACCGGTTTGTCCGCTTTCTCAGTAACTGGATGACCTCCATATTTAGTGTCCGCTTTCTCAGTAACTGGATGACCTCCATATTTAGTATAAATGAACCTGCTACTTTACAAAGAATTGTCATTCACTGCTGCTATGTCTGATCAGGAAAACACCCATCATGGCGATAATGAAGAATCCGCAAATTGGGACTCGTCTTTGGACATTTTCATGTAAGTAATATTCATTTTTTTTTAAATTGATACCAGACTAAAAAAATTAAATCAAAGCCTAGAACGCTAACCAATTAACCATGGGACCGGAATATATTTTTAATTAAGACAATACAAACACCCAGTCCCCAAGCCAGGGGAATTAATCACCAGAAAATACAATCCCCACAGACCTCCCAAAAATCTAACCCAGGACCCTCCAGTTCAGAGTCTAACAGCAGCCAAGAACAGTATAGTTGAGCCACACAGCTAAACACATAGTTGTATCTTGTCTCGCAATAAGCAGTCAAGTTAATTATTACACTATTGTTTAAATGCAATGTCAAGCTTGGCTAACACTATTGCTGTTAATGTTAATAGCGTTTGTCAAATTGCGGTCAAGTAGCTTTGAACACTTAGATAGGTGTTAAGGTTTTATATACTTAGCCGTGTGTAGCCCAAGGACGGCCGACGGTGGGGCTCGAACCCACGCGTCTACCGAGTCCGTCCTACCAAGCTTTTAATTGAATTTCATAGCTAGTTTTTTTTGTCGTGTGACCTACTCAGAGGCCGAGTGCAGGTCTTTCTATTCGACGTCCGTGGGTGACCTGCGCGTCGCTATGGAGTATATGAAGATGAAACTGGGCAAGGATGTGGAAGGAATCGGCCGTGGCCTATCAGAAGGTACCGTCCCAGCATTTGCATGTGGAAGGAATCGGCCGTGGCCTATCAGAAGGTACCGTCCCAGCATTTGCCTGGTGTTGAAAATGGGAAACCACGGAAAACCATTTCAAGGACGGCCGACGGTGGGGCTTGAACCCACGCGTCTACCGAGTCCGTCCTGACAAGCTTTTAATTGAATTTCATAGCTAGTTTTTTTTTGTCGTGTGACCTACTCAGAGGCCGAGTGCAGGTCTTTCTATTCGACGTCCGTGGGTGACCTGCGCGTCGCTATGGAGTATTTGAAGATGAAACTGGGCAAGGATGTGGAAGGAATCGGCCGTGGCCTATCAGAAGGTACCGTCGCAGCATTTGCATGTGGAAGGAATCGGCCGTGGCTTATCAGAAGGTACCGTCCCAGCATTTGCCTGGTGTTGAAAATGGGAAACCACGGAAAACCATTTCAAGGACGACCGACGGTGGGGCTTGAACCCACGCGTCTACCGAGTAAGCAGAGAGCTTGGACTCATGACCTAAGTGCAGCGTTTCAGCCTTGTAATACTATCATATATACATACATTTTATGTTACATAAGCACACACATGTTGACGATTTTAAAAATACAGTGTATTGCATCCTACTTGGTATCCATACATTGTTTGGAACAGACAGCTTTCTTTTTCTCCCAGTCCGACTTAAGAAACATGACTAATTTATTGTAATTTAATGCAAATTGTATTACCGGTTAGAGACCTGTTAAATTTATTGCCGCTGTCAAATATAATGGCTTTCATTATATTGCCAAGACATACCGCTTTAACAAAAATAAAAGTTAATAGCCTACATCATCAATCTTGATACCAGTCTAATGTCAAACGGGCTTTCAATATCTTATTAAAATTGAGATGCGCTGTTATGTAAATTAGCATTAGTATACCAGCTTCTCACTCACTTCATGTGAGATCTGTGTAGGGATACCGCAAAAGTTGAATTGTTGTTGTTTGAGTCTTCAGTCTTTTGACTGGTTTGATGCAGCTCTCCATGTCTCCCTGTCCTGAGCTAATCGTTTCATCTCTACATAGTTCCAACACCCTACATCGGAGGCAATCTGTTTAACATATTCTAACCTTGGTCTACCCCTACAGTTCTTGTCCTCGACCCTTCCTTCCATAACTAAGCTTGCTATTCCTGGGTGTCTTAGTATGTGTCCTACCAACCTATCTCTTCTCTTCATTAGCAGTCACCGGAAACATCTCTCCTCTCCCACTCGTCTTAATACCTCTTTGTTTGTAACCCTATCTACCCATCTGATCTTCATCATTCTCCTGTAACACCACATTTCAAATGCTTCTATTCTCCTCTTTTCTGCTGCACCAATAGTCCAAGTTTCACTTCCATGTTGTTTGAGTCTTCAGTCTTTTGACTGGCTTGATGCAGCTCTCCATGTCTCCCTGTCCTGAGCTAATCGTTTCATCTCTACATAGCTCCAACACCCTACATCGGAGGCAATCTGTTTAACATATTCTAACCTTGGTCTACCCCTACAGTTCTTGTCCTCGACCCTTCCTTCCATAACTAAGCTTGCTATTCCTGGGTGTCTTAGTATGTGTCCTACCAACCTATCTCTTCTCTTCATTAGCAGTCACCGGAAACATCTCTCCTCTCCCACTCGTCTTAATACCTCTTTGTTTGTAACCCTATCTACCCATCTGATCTTCATCATTCTCCTGTAACACCACATTTCAAATGCTTCTATTCTCCTCTTTTCTACTGCACCAATAGTCCAAGTTTCACTTCCATAGAGCGCCACGCTCCAGACAAAGGCTTTCAAAATGACTTCCTAATACCTAAATCTATATTCGATGTCAGCAGATTCCTTTTTTGTAGAAATGCTTTCTTTGTCTGAGCCAACCTACTTGCTTCGTCCATCACTGGTTATTCCGCTTCCTAAGTAACAGAAGTCTCCTACTTCCTTCAGCTTTTCACCTGTCAATTTGATCTCCATAGAGGTTTCTGATTTATTTCGGTTGCATTCCAGTATTTATGTTTTACATTTATTTTCATCATGTATTCTTTCCGTAAGACGGAGTACTTTATTCCAATTGGTTTTAAAATGTCAAACAATTTAGTCCAATCAACTTTATCAAAAGCATTTTCTAAATCTACAAAAGCCATGAACGTTCTCTTATCTTTCCTTATTCTACCTTCTAAAATCAGCCTAAGACTTAGTACAGCTTCCCTTGTTCCTACATTTCTCCTGAAACCAAACTGATCTTCGTCCAACTCTGTTTCTATTTGGCTTTCAATCCTCTTGTAAATCATTCTGGACAGGATCTTTGAAGCATGAGTAATCAAGAAGGTTGAATTAAGGATAACAAAATTAACAGTATTATTCTCTTCTTGCAAAACATTTTTTAAACTCAACTTCCAAAAGCTTACATATAGCAGAACGCGGATTTTACAACTACAGAGGTGACAGCCGAGTTCAGCATTGCTTCCACTTACTTGTGTCAAGCTCCTCTCTGTCTTCTTTCCTGTCAACCTCGCTTGGCCAACTCTTGTTCTCTTCCAACTCCAACAGTATTAGAGTATCCAAGGCCCTTGCCACATCTTTTCTGATTCCCTCCTTCTGCAAGAGGCCAGTCTTCTTTTCCCATTATTTCCTACCTTCTGCCTGTCATTTAATCATTGATGCAGAGAAGTGCAAGGAGTATGCCTCCATAACTTAGGAGGTTTTCTTCTGTGTACTTTAATTTTCCCTGAGACAAACATCAAGACAGTTTATATCCTCGCCGCTAGATTGGGTATTCTAATGACATTGATAGACATTTTTTCTATTTTATAGTTTCTCGAATGAACGTGTCATGGCGGAGTTTTTTGTCCGCATGATGATGATGATGGAGGAGGTGGAGGAGGAAAATGAAGGAGGCAGTGACACCGAAGAGGAGGCGGAAGAAGAAGCTTCCGAAAATAAATAATTAAAACAATAAATGTAAGAAAACATGATTAATAAAAAATATTCTTGTTTTGATTGATTTATTTGTCTATCATTCCCACTTTTATTTTTTTATATGAAGCTGAGCGAGCCAACATGTCAGGTGTCAATCTCAGAAATTCACTCCTGTGACATCACACATCGGTTGACCGTTCAAATCAGATTGTTCATTCTAACACCCATCCATGTCCATTAACCATCTAGCACACATTCTATATCCTCAGCTCCATAACACATAAATTCAAATCTCCCAAGTCAGCATAAATAAAAAAATCCTTCGGCTGCACTAGGTCTCTGTGATTATGCCTCCATGGCTTAGGGAGAAGCATGCCAACCTCTCACCGCTAGGTCTGTGTTTCAAATCCCAGTTACTCCATGTAAAATCTGTGCTGGACAAAACAGAAGCAGACTGGTTTTTCTCCGGGTACTCTAGTTTTCCTGACTAACTTTCATTCCACCAACACTCTCCACCATCATTTAATTTTATCAGTCATTTATTCAATCGCTGACTCAGAGGAGTGCGATAGGCTTCAACAGTCGGCACAGTTCATATCTTCACAACTAGATGGAATATTCCAATGTCATCAATAGACATTACACCATCTTGTTTTTATTTCATGTCGAGCTGGCTGAACCGACATGCCATGCGTTTTTGCATCCCCCACCCATTAACAATTTGTTTACCGTTAAGTATTAGAAAAAAAACAATCCCATCCATGACCTACACTACATTCTGCCTGTGACGTCCCAACCTCCATTCACAGTTCCATCTTCATTCACGTTTGTTTACCCGCCAACCTAGCACGTCAGGGTTCAACAACCACCATCCATCTCCATTCATGTTTTCCCATTAAGAACACTTCCAACCATGACCTACCCCACATCCCGTAATCTGCTATGACGTCACACACACACACACACACTACTTGACCGTTCAAATCTGACGATTCATTCACCGACAAAGATTCGGAAACCTTCGGCAACACTCGGATCTCATCGGGCATAAGGCAAAGCTATATAGCCCAGGATAATATCAGAGAAGGCGCTCAGTCCAAGAGAGAGACTGGGTCGAGGAGGGTCTCGTGCAGAGCCTCTTCCATCCTTCCCCCTCGTCCCCCACCCCACCCTTCCCTCCCCCTCCCTCCCCCACCCTCCCTCCCCGCCCCACTCCTCCCCCTCCACCCACACCCCCTCAAACCGGTTCCTGGACCCTCCAAGGTTTGTTTACCTTCCGGGGTCCCGGCGACCTTGGGGGTCAATGAACTACCTCAAGGTCATTGATCATGACCTACCTCAAGGTCATTGACCTTGCCACGCCCCCCTCATTTGCATAAATAACGGTATTTGAAGCAGAACCCTCCTTGCTCCTCTACTTTTGACATTCGTATTAACCTAAAATAAAACCCTGGTCTACCTTAGTCAAGGGCTAACAGCCTAACCACTGCACCACCATAACCGTCTTTCTTAGTTTGGTTCGTTCTAAGCCTTAAAGCTAAAAATCGAGTTCAGACCTCTAGTGCAAGAGCCAAAAGTGCTTGCCACTGCAGCACAAAATGGTTAGCAAGTAACATTAGACATCCAAAAAGGATTGTATTGGTTCGGTTTGGTTCAGTGTAATCACCATCTTGTTTTCTTAGCTACCCTCATTAACCAATCATTTAAGATTTTCTACTCTTAATTATTGAATCAATAAATTGGATTTTGTGCACACCGTTTGTCATGTCATGCCTGAAACCTATACAACCTATGTACTGCGGTCAGGTTTAAAAACAAGTTTTAATGTTTAAAGACTTGTCAGTCACCATACGTGTAGCCTACAATAATTCTTTTTCTACCAAGCTATGTCTCATCACTCACCATAAACATCTAATATTATGAGTTTGCAAAATATTAAGAGAAACAAAAGTCTATGACCTTGTTGTTTTCAATTTTTTTTGGGAAAATTCATAAGCCAAAAAAGAAAGCGTCATGTCAAGTTCTAGGACACCTTATGAGTCCAAATCCCATTATTAGTTTATAAAATTTCAAATCAGTAACCTTGCCGTTTTGAGATATTTAAATAAATGCATGCATCATAGGAAAAATCATAAAAAATATTCTTAAAACAAGTAGTCGCATGACCATCTTCAATCAATGCTTCACAAAATATAGATTCATCCATTGGGCATGGCCACCGTGGTCGGCGACATGCTCGTTTAAACACAACCGGTACTATCTCTCTCTACTAAAAATATAAAAATAAATTCAAAAGTTAACAAGAAGTTCCTTGACGAACTAAAAAGCCTACTTTTCTTAAAATTTAAGATTCATGCCAATGATTAATCTATATGGATCTATCTGGAATAATGACGAAATTAAGTTGGAAATATCGACATTTCTAATTAGTTCGATATACTGTATACCTGGTATAATATAGCCTAATAGAGAACTACATTTGGCAGCCCAGGTGACTGAATATATTCTTAGTTCCATCTCTTAAGGTACAGAATACAAAACTTGGTTGAAGTCCAATGGATAGCATGGACATTACATGAAGTTAAACATTGGATCTAACAGCGCTCGTAAAATCATGTTGGCAACAATGACATACATGTATTGGTCAGATATAATCTGAAATATTATGAACTATCGTTGTGTCAATTGTGAATGAAATCCATTAGTTAGTATAGAAGTTACGTGTATTTTAAAATTGGAACTATCAGCAGGCTTAGAATCATGTTGGCAGCACTGACGTATATTAGTTACTCCAAATTAATCTAGAATGCCAGGTACTATACGTGTGCAAAGTTTAGAGCTATTGGCTTGCATACTTTCTGATATATTGATATTAGGGTAACAAAAATAGAGACAGTATTTATTAACAGTTGGCAGCCCTGGTTACTCTTAAGTATCGGCATAGTCATATCTGTTATGGTACACATAGCACACACGAAATTTGGTTGAAATCCAAATGATAGTATAGAAGTTACATGTATTTAAAGTTGGACTTCTCAGCAGGCTTAAAATCATGTTGGTAGCACTGACGTATATAAGTTACTCCAAATTAATAAAGAATGTCAGGTACTATACGTGTGCCGAGTTTAAAGCTGTCGGCTTGCATACTTTCTGATATATGGGTATTTGGTAAAAAAATGAAAGCATTTATTAACAGTTGGCAGCCCTGGTGGCTCTTAGGAATACGCACAGTCATATCGGTTTATGTACACATAGCACATACGAAATTTGGTTGAAATCCAATTGATGGTGTAGAAGTTATATGCATTTAAAATTAGGACCTATCAGCAGGCTTATTATCATTTTGCCAACACTGCCATGTATGGCCTCTTGAAAATTAAACTGCAATATTATTACCTATACGTGTGCTAATTTTGAAATAGCTCCCATTCATACCTTCCACGATATCCAACATGGAGCTAAAATTTCAATTGCGATTTTTCAGCAGTTGGTAGCACTGACATCATTTTCAAATATGGCTGTGAGATATTCTGGTATAGATCTTTACTCCTACCAAATTTTGTTTCAATCGCTGCAGCCGTTTAGGAGTTGATAGGGACACACACACACACACACAGCCAGACAGACAGACAGACAGAAGGACAGACAGACAGACAGACACACATTTGCCCGATCTCATAAGTCTACTTTTTCCTCATTTTTGCAAAATGTGAAAAGAAGGCTAAAAATCTAAATTTTCAAAATATGTGGTTAGGCCCTTTGTCAAAATTTCAAAAAATAAATAATAAATTCAAGAAGGGATTGCCACCCTGAGTCTTATAACACCTCATGTGTCCAAATCTGATTATTGGTTTCCTCTTATTCCCTGTAAAATCTACATTCATTGTTTTAGGTGTAAAATAACCGATCGTAGTAAAAGAGTATTTAATGACCAATTTTTTGAGCTATCACACCTAATTTTAGGGTTCTTAGTTTCCATGATATCGATTTTTCAATTTTGGGGTAGTTTTCAACCCCCTACTATTTTTCATCAAAAACAAAAGATCTTAGGTTCATTTATCATTTTTAGGTGTTTAACACCTTTTCCCTCCTGTAAAATCTACATTCATTGTTTTAGGGGTAGACCGATCGTGGTAAAAGAGTATTTAATGACCAATTTTTTGAGCTATCACACCTAATTTTAGGGTTCTTAGTTTCCATGGTATCGATTTTTCAATTTTGGGGTAGTTTTCATCCCCCTACTAATTTTCATCAAAAACGAAAGATCTTAGGTTCATTTATCATTTTTAGGTGTTTAACACCTTTTTCCCTGAAAAATCTACATTCATTGTTTTAGGGGTAAAATGACCAATCGTGGTAAAAGAGTATTTAATGACCAATTTTTTGACCTATCACACCTAATTTTAGGGTTCTTAGTTTTCAAGACATCGATTTTTCAATTTTGGGGTAGTTTTCACCCCCCCTACTCTTTTTCATTAAAAACAAAAGATCTTAGATTCATTTATCGTTTTTAGGTGTTTAACACCTTTTTCCCTGTAAAATCACCATTTACTTTTTAGGGTTGAAATGACCTATCGTGGTAAAAGCATATCTTATGACCTATTTTTAAAGCTATCACACATAATATTAGGGTTCTTAGTTTCCAAGATATCGATATTTTCAATTGGGTTGGGGGGATAGTTTCACCCCCCAAAGGGGGACATCACCCCAATTGCTAGGACCCCTCATACAAGTCACTAGCATGATTGGTTCGCGAGTTATTAACAAAAGTGTAGTTAGGCCCTTTGTCAAAATTTCAAAAATACATTCTAAAAGGGGGCTTCATCCCAAGTCCTACAATACCTCATAGAAGTTCCAAGCCTTATTGGTCCGTGAGATATTAACAACAACAACAAAAATAGTTAAGCCCTTTGGAACCATTTAAATAAATTCATGGACCAGTCCATAGGGACCAGGCCAAAGGGACCGGTCCAAAGGGATCAGTCAAAAGGGACCCGTCAACAAGGACCCGTCCACAGGGTCTCGTCAACAAGGACCCGTCCACAGGTACCTCTCAACAAGGACCCGTCCACATGGACCCGTCAACAGAAACCCGTCCACAGGGACCCGTCAACAATGAGTCGTCAACAATGACCTGTCAACAATGATCCGTCCGCAGGGACTCGTCAACAAGGACCTGTCCACAAGGACCCGTCCACAGGGACCGGCGTGTGCGTGCGGGGGAACATACGATTACGTCAGCAAAACATCTCATCTAGAGTTTCAAATTTAGCCACTATGACGCGCGCAACACAGAAAGTGCATGGAAACATACGATTACGTCAGCGAAACATGAACTCACTTGTCCGTTGTATGAGTATCAGTTTAGTAGTGGCATCAAGCAGCAAAAGACGTTTACTTACACACACACAATCCATCATTATGGTAAGGTCTTTTTCTTATCATTATGGAAAGCTCATAGAATAAAATGTTATATGTAGTGGTTCTGGTCACTTATAGCTAAACTGTAATAGAATTTTTTATGGTTTCTTTATAGGCTACTACAATAAATATTCTCAATGATATGGGGAAGAACTGCGGATTAGAGAGAAAAAAGCTCACTGTATTACCAATGCACACTCCATTCCGCATCATCAACATTCAAAAAGTGGACACAGTGTATGTATGGTGAACGTGTACCATGTGTTAGAGAAAATTTTCAGACATTCCTTCCTACACGTTTTAATGATATGTCAGAAAGTGTGCTCGAGGATCTAAATCGTGGTGGACATTCTCTAGATCTAATTTATGAGGGTATAAAAACAATAGATGCATTGTACGTTCTGACTTTGAAGTTAGGTTAGGTTAGGTTAGGTATGGTTAGGTAAGGTTAGTTTAGGTTAGGTTAGGTTAGGATAGGTTAGGTTAGGTTAGGTATGTGACCTTGTAGTTTACTTTTTTTGGAAAATGTAAAATGTAAAATCTAAAATAAAAAAATCTTAAATTTGAAATGTAAAATCTAAAAAACTAAAATCAAAAATACAAAAAAATGTAAAATGTAAAATCTAAAAAATGTAAAATGAAAAAAAATGTAAAATGTTAAAATGTAAAATGATAAAATGTAAAATCTCAAATCTTTAAATGAGGTTTCTGTGGGTTAGGTTAGGTTAGGTTATGTTAGGTTATAACTTAGTTTATTATGTGTGCTCTCACATTTGCTCTGACTTTGAAGTTAGGTTAGGTTAGGTTAGGTGAAGTTGGGTTAGGCAGAATGGCTGCGGTATGAATCAAAAGCCAGCTCCTGTCAGTTTTGCCTCACAAGGCTGAGTGTACCCCGTTCCACTCCTGAGACCAGAAATTAAATTTATTGGCAGAGCCGGGGATTCGAAACTCAGGAATGACCGCCAAGAATGCTAGCCACTACACCAAAAAGTGAACAATATAAGGCTGGTCTTGATTGTACATGATCAACCAATAATTACCTAATAATAATAATACAAATAATAATAATAATATATATATATATATTTTTAGGGGAAGAAATGCATTTACGCACAGAGTGTCGGGCTCCTGCTCCTGAGTAGCAGACTACCGACTAAAACTCCCCCGTTACTTCTGAACACTAGCCTGGAACCGTTTAGCACATTACTTCAGGCTAGAGTCAATTTATATTTGCCCGTAGGGCACTCTTCCGTAATGAATCATCTTCAGTGGCGATCCAGATCCGTCTTCTTTGTTCGGAGGATATCTTCAACAAAACTTGCTACAAGTTTCCAATGTTCTTCATTTTGTAGCATTACCGCAACATTATTGTCCGGAGATATCTCTACATCAATTTCATCTTGAAGAGACTGCCTATTTTGGACCCACCGTCCACAAGAGAAGAAGGTGTGATTAACACTATCTACCTCATTAACACAGTAGATACAATCTGGTGAATCCACTTTCCCCATCTTCTTAAGATAAGAACAGAAGTATCCATGGCCATTCAAGAACTGAGTGAGATAATAACCAACCTCACCATGTTTCCTCTCTGTCCAAACCTGCACCTGGGGTATCATTCTCCTAGTCCACTGGCTTCGGTGTCCTTGCTCCCATTTGATATGCCAATTGTTAAAGGTTTGTGCTCTTGCTGTTCGTCTTGCATTTTGTAAACCTACTTCCGATTTCCTCCAGTAAATGTACTTGCGTTCTTTCGCTAGAAAAAAATTGGAATTATCTCAGCAATAACAAGAACTGCTTCTTCAGAGACCGTGCGATAAGCAGATGCCACGCGTAAAGCACCCCGCCTCTGCATTTGTGCTAGCGACTTCCTATAAATTTCCTTATCCAGGGCATCCGCTCATATTTCCGCTCCATACAGCAGAACTGAATGGATGGCTGTCATCAGTAATCTCCTCTTACTAGATTTTGGCCCACCAACATTGGCTATTAGCCGACTGAGAGACGTTACTCCTCTTGCCGCCTTATCTGCAGACCGTCTAATTTGTTCTCCAAAATTTAGTTTATTGTCGATCATGAGGCCCAGATATTTTGCTGCTGGCCGCGTCTCTACTTGTATGTCTCCTACCTGTATTGGGAGTATTGTCTGAATTCTCTTCTTTGTTAGGACTACAATTTCTGTCTTACTATGTGCTAGAGACAGACCATGTTCCTCCATCCAACTATTGATTGTACGCATTACCATATTGAGTCGCAACTGTGCCTGCTCGACACTTCTTCCTGCTACAAGAGCAGCAACATCATCTGCATAACCTACTAGGATAGTTTCATCAGGGACTTCAGATCTCAGCAAGCTATCATATGTGATATTCCATAGATCTGGTCCTAAAATCGAACCATGTGCTGCTCCGGCTGAGATCCCTACCCTGCGTTGTCCTTCTGTCGTGTTATAAAGCAACGAATGATCTTTCAAGTAGGAATTTATCATCCGTAAAAGATAATTTGGAACATGAAATGTATTCTCCAACGCATTCAGTATGTCACTCCACTTGACAGAGTTGAATGCATTTCTTACGTCAAGAGTAACAAAGAGAACCACACGACGGGAGTGGTGATTGTAATTCTCCGCCCGCTGGACAGCTGCAACAATTTCTTGTATCGCATCCAGGGTCGATCTTCCTGTTCGAAATCCATATTGTCTTGGTGATAAGTCGCCCGCTGCCATGATCGCTTGGCGCAACCTGACCCTCAGAAGCTTCTCAAAGAGCTTCCCTGTTGTATCAAGCATACACTGAGGGCGGTATGATGATGGTAAATCCGGGTCTCCCTTTCCCTTATTAATGAGCGCCAGACGACAGACCTTCCAGCAGATGCTGAACACTCCTGCTTTTAGGCACTCATTGAACATTCGTAATATTAATTGTGGATGTAACTAGATTATTAATTTGAGAATCTCATTTGAGATGCCGTCATGACCAGGGGATTTTTTGCTTCGCAGAGACTGAGTAGCCCTACTCAACTCATCCTCAATAAAAAGAGGAATTTCAATATCTACATCGAAATTATGCTCAGGGATTGTTGGATGTGTTGGGAAAAGAGTTTGGACAATAATGGCCATACTATTTGCATCCATGACGCACGGTGTTCTTTGTGACCCAAGCTTCTTTCAGACAATTTTATAACCCAAACCCCATGGATCAGTGTCAATATCCTCACATAGCTTCATCCAGCTCTCAGCTTTGCTTTGTTTTATGGTTTTCCGAAGTAGCCTCTTTGCATCTCTATGTTCGGCTGATAAGGCATTGGCATCATCCAGATTTCTTGTCCGATGTGCGGCACGTCGGAGTCTAAGGCAATTCCGCCTCAATTCTGCAATTTCATGTGTCCACCAGTATGCAGGGCTCTTCCGATGGCGTGATCTTAAACTTGGCATTGAGGTATCACAAGCCAATGTAATAAGGTTCATACTTGAGGAAACGAGAGTCTCAACATCAGCCTCTCCGTCAGGCTCCATATCCTCAATTAGTTCTACACCACTGGCTAACGCCTCCTTAAATGCATCAAGATGGATCTTATTCAAATTCCATCTCCGTTGTTTCTGAGTAGATAAGTTCTTCCCACTTATATTACTGCACACATCAAAATTAATATACTGATGATCCCTACCAGTGTAGTCTTCTATAACCTTCCACTCCTTGATGTGCGGTACTAACGTCTCAGAAGCCATGGAGATATCCGGAATGGTCTCTGTATAACCCGGACGCCGAAAAGTTGACACTGCACCTACATTTAAGATCAAAAGCCCTGTCCTTGATGCCATTTCCAGAATGAACTTACCTCGGGAATTGGTATGTGGCATACCCCATTCCACTACTCTGGCATTGAAATCCCCAGCTACAATGATTGCTTCAGTTGTATTAAGAATGGCATATTCCAGAGAGTTGACTTTCTGACGAAATTTTCCTATTGTTTCATTTGGAGTAAGATAGACACTAAAATATGTGACTCCTCTACTCTTTAACCAAACGAATCCGTTTCCGCTCTCATGTTCTTTAATTGGAATTTTTCCAGGGTCTAAGATCCAAATAGCAGAGGTGCCTAATTGATCTCTAAGCCAGAGAGGTGACTCCTTATCTTGGTACTGTTCACTAATTAACAGCAGATCAGTTTGTTTCTCGGCAGCTAGCTGGTACAACAGATGATGGGCAGTTCTACTCCTTTCTATATTAGCTTGTAGAACTCGGATCATTTTCGTTTCAGGTACGTCGCTTTCTCCAGGGCCTCTCGGAACACCTTACATTGGCCCGATCCGGCCACATGACACAAATCCTGCTGCGTAACGCCGCTCTCCTCGCATATGACACACTTCTTTGGGTTGATGCAATCCTTGGCTTTGTGATCATTCTGTCCACAGTAGAAGCAAGACTTGCTTCTGTCAAGGCCCTCACAAATTTTGGCTACATGACCATAACTAAGGCATCGGTAGCATAGAAGAACTGATATTCTCCGCCTCACTCTACAACTGACCAATCCTACTCGAATCAAGCCTTCCCTTAGAAGATCATTTGCAGCTTTTTCGGCAGAGTTATAACAGCCATTCTCTGTTTCCGACTGTTAGTCTGCGTTACCATAATCCTCAGACCATCCGGGGGTTCGTTAATAATATCCTTAATGGACTCTAAAACTTCATCTTTGGTCGTGAGAGCATGAAGATCTCTAATCTCAATTGTCACCTTTGGCTCAAGGCTGCGGACTGTCGCATTTTGTCCCAGGATATTCTTCAATGAGTCGCTAAATGCCGCATTATCTCGATTGCTTTTCCTGAGAGTAACAAGAACTTCACCGGCTCTAGTCTGGGTTATAGACCTAACTTCCGTTCCTGTGTCAGCAGGATTTGCCTTCTGCCGAATCTCCCGTAACACATCGGCATACGACTTGCCTTCTGCTGGCTTAATTAACACAGCTGGCAGTCGAGACCTTGTTAGTTGCTTCTTGATCATTTGACTGTGTCTCTTGCCTGGATAATCTTCCCGCTGCAATTCAACCTGCATTTGATTCCTTTTCTCTCGTGGTTTCTTCCCGGACACAACCTTATTCCATGACTCTACTTCTCCTCTTTCCTTTTCTTCCATTTCTCTTTCGCCATCAAGAGAGTTTGAATCTTGTGCTCGATCAGTTATTGTGGTTTCGTCGACTTGTTGTTTCTCCTTGTACCTAGCATTCTTACAGAAGACAATGCTGTCAATGGCCTCCTCCATCTCCACAATACCATCCTTCACATCCTTGGACATGTTTTTCTGTTTCACCTCAGCAAGCTTCATCTTTTGAATAATATTATAGCATTTCTGCAATGCCTCTTCTTCCGTTCTCCTCAGTTTGTCAAGATGTTGGGATGGGAGAATTATTGTATCTTCCGCAACTGCCCCATCACTCGATGACTCTCCCGTTATATTCACCTTAGAAAATCGAGGCCATACCTCATTTTTCCAGTTCGCATCTCTTTCTTGGCTCGTTAGAAAACGATTCATGTTCCGAAACTGGTAAAGTATAGGTCAGGCCAGTGGTGTGGGAAGAAAATAGCGCTGACTCCAAAGAGTCCAGACCCTCGCTCTATTATCAAGCTCGTACCCTAGGTAGCGGGGCTCTAATGGCCGCCGAAGTAGGCCAGACCTTCTTACTGCCCCCTGACGACGGAACCTATAGGCTCTGTTGACTCTACTACTAATCTAAGCTCAGATGGCTTTGGATAATACGATTAGATTACGTCACTTCCTGTCACAGAGGAAACTTCATGCTCTTTGAGCTAATAGTACACCTTCGAGCATAAATACAATAGAGTGCGCATTGCCACACTGCGCCTGTACTGTGACGTGAAACCAACATCTGGATCAGCTGACTAAAGGGAAAACAGAGGAACTCGTAATGGAAGGTGATAGGAGTTGGTGGGGAAATGATTTTTAATGAGGGTTTAAACACACATTTTCGTAATTTATACGACATTGGGAAAAGCATCGCATGTTTCTTTACGTACCGGAAGGTAGCAAAGGTTAAGAATGTAACATATTTGGTGTTAAAAGTGGCTGTCGTGTTCCGTAATACTCATACATCCAGAATCCCCTCTTGTAAATAATTAATAACAAATCCAATTCTGAGTTAGGCCTACTGATTTTTTAACAGAATTGTGTTAGTGTAAAAAGTGGCTGTCGTGTTCCGTAATATTCATACATCCAGGATCCCCTCTTATAAATACTTAATAACAAATACAACTCTGAATTAGGCCTACTGATTTTTGAACAGAATTGTGTTTGTGTAAAAATTGGCTGCCGTGTTCTATAATATTCATACATCCAGGATCCCCTCTTGTAAATAATTAATAACAAATCCAATTCTGAATTAGGCCTACTGATTTTTGAAGAGAATTGTGTTTGTGTAGCTGGTCATTTTTAATTGTACGCCCAAGAGCTCCAAACAAGTTCAATCTATTACTACATCATTTCCTAATTTATTTGTCATCATTAGAAAATGTATTTTGGCTAATTTCAGTACCGGTGCATTATTTTACACAATTTTATCGTACGATTAGCTCCTATTCAGCGTTACTTTCCACTTCAGTATTTTATGAAGGTGAACAAAACATAGGCAAATGGAAATAAGGAAGTCTATTGATTTAGTAAGCGTTGATTTTTAACAACTATGCACTACATTTGCTACAACGGAAATCCTCACAAGCAATGAACTGTTTCCTTTTAAATTCCATTTTCCATGAATCATAGAAACCTTCGCAGTAATAATCCAGAACTTTGAAATCCTACGAATTGACTAATTTAGGGCTGCAATGTATTCTAGAAGGATCTGAAAATTTCCTCAACCAAACGCACTGTCCATACGTTTAATAAGATGACAAATATTACCTCAGCGTATTTATTATCGAAGACTACATCGTCACATCAGTAGCATAACCCGCAATTTGACACTGAACATGATTGAAAAGGAAGGCTATTTGATGTTGTGATGGTCCTAATTTTGCTTCATAGGCCTGTTCAGTGGAGTAAGGGATAGAGCAAATTTTAATAATTTGTAATAAATTTACAGATTAAATTATTTTTCTTTCGTGACTCGGAGTTAAGAGGAAACGTAAAGAAATGCAAGTAGTGAAGTCAAGAATGTTAGGGTTATTTTACAATGAATTAATTTAGGACTACCTATGGAAAGAAATGCCCGATCTTTTCATAAACGTCTCCTTACATCCATACGCTGCACAGTAATACACCATTCTGGCTTAGTACGGTAATGAATAGAACAGAATAGCCCAATTCTATCGTCACGTGTAGTATTTCAGTGCTCCAAACTATCCGCAGTTCCCTTTAGTCAGCTGATTGAGATGTTGGTTTCACAAATGTGACGTCATCAGCCATCTATAGTATTTATGATCTAAGTAGTACACGATAAAACTTAACCCCAAAATCACGTAACAAATCCAGTCTACACTCGATGAAGTTGATTTGAGGAATACAATTTAGTGAGCACCGTATGTTAAACTATGAACTACGATACACACTGACCTGTTCCCAAGCTGGAATACAATTCTCACTTCCACAAATAACAATTTTTTCGATAACTACACCAGTACCGCACAAGCACACTGTATGTCAAACATGGCCATCACAACAATAACAATAATAATAATAATAATAAATATTCCATTTAGCAACTACACGACCGACCTCTTCCTGTGACGTCATGCACGGTCTCAGAGCGTGGCGGCCATCTTGCCCATTAGCCCCTGCCCCAGAATCGCCATTTATATCCTACTGTGAGTGAATGACCATAGTAAAATTTTGTTAAAAATGTATGTCATTTGTATAGCTTAGTTAATATCACGCAGTCGCCAATTTAATTCAAGTATTTAAGTTTGTTAGGTTTGGAATATGCGGTTAAGAGAGGGCCTAGTAAAGGCACCAGTACATAAATAATATCGAATTATTCGCACCTTGGAATATGGATTCAAAGTATTCAAATCTCCAACCTATTTGAACATTCGAATGTTAATATATTCGCATCAGCGAAATAATCCGACTATTCAGTCAATGATTCAATGACTTCTCCGTCGAACCATTTACATTTTCGAATAATTATTATTAATAGCAACCCACTCCGGCTTCGCCCGCTATCTTTACCAGTTCACCCAGCATACGCTTGAAAGGCGCACGGACGTCAGGTCCCAGACTCAATTCAGGAAAGCCGAGGTGAACAGCGAAACTACAAACACACATACTCTTCTCTGAACTCGACAGTTTGATGCTGGTTGAAAATGGGGAGATAGGCTCGCTCCGAAGCTAGTAATTTACATTTCCACTGAATGGAAATTGTATTGTAAAAACACTTATAGTGGGCGATGTAATAAAGATACGCTGTCACGGACGTTTTTTGTTGAACTTTTCATGCTGAACAATTCTTACACTCATTGCCCAGCGTAAGCTTAAAAGACGCACGGACGGCAGGTTTTTCTTCGACAAGATTGACTGAAATCATCACTGCTCGGCTTCCTTTTGTCATAAATGAACCTTCCTTGAGAAATCCTTTACAGAATGGTGATAACCACATCCAGTGGTTGTCGAGATTACCCGTGACATCCAAGACTCGGGGACTGTTTTATACTGAGTGGAGATACAATTAACATGAACACAAAGAAAGAGAGAGATAGCAAGTGAGGCTGTGTTATTTATTTATAAGGATCTATCAGACTCAATGGGGATTCGCCCCTGCTTCTAACAACTCATCCACTGGACGCAGCCTATTTCTTAACACAAATTGCTGTCATTTGCGGGTACTTATAATCTTCGATTCAATTTAATAATCGACTGCTCGAAACACTCGAGTACGGTACTTCGAGTGTTGGGATGAAGTCGTAGGACATCCACATAGTTCGAAAATTCCAATAATTTATTTTAATTTCCAATTCATCTTGTGTAGAATTTCTTTGATAACCTGTGTTATTGTGCTGTCTGTAGTGTGTATTTGTAATGCAGGTGAGGTTCGAGAAGGAGGAGGCCTTGGCTTTAAGTTGGGAACCAACCCGGTATTTGCCTGGAGTAGAAGTGGAAAACCACGGAAAACCACTTCCAGGATGGCTGATATGGGAATCGAACCCGCCTCTTGTTAGCTTTGCCTCACGAGGCTGAGTGTATCCCCCGTTCCAGCCCTCAATCTAGAGTTCGATTTCATGGCAGAACCGGGAATCGAACCCGGGCCTCCACGGTGACAATGCATATTAGACTTTAGAGGTAGGTGCCTCGGGACTTAAAATATGGTATCATGGCGAAATTGGCTTGGGGGGAGTGTGGAAGAACGCATGAAGTGCATGTCACATACACAAGATGAGGTATCCTATATGCCTTATAACTAGGGGTGCTGATTGTCAGCACTTTTAAATCAGGAATTTATAATTTTGATTGTGCATTTTGTATAAAAACAAACAGTATCTTATCTTGAATAATTAATTATGATAAAAGCTTTGATGTGAAATAAATATCACATTAATGAAGGATTAATATTAGGTTCAAGCAACTGCCACTGTAGGCGCTGATTACAATATCACCATCACTGACATCAAAGCTTTCTTCTATATCATTCTCTGCCCGCTGTTTTATACATACTGGTTGGTTGGATGGTTCCTCAGTTTAGGGGCTGCGACAACGCGGTCATGTAGCCCCGTGTACTTTGGGTGTGTGTAGAATCTGTTTGATAACCGGTGTTAATTGTGATGACTGTATTAGTGTGTGTTATCTGTTTTAAATCAAGTAAGGACTGGAGACGATCAATTTTCAAGTAGTTCCTACTTTTGGCGCCAAACGCCACCGTCAACGACTCTAGTTCAGAACTTAGCTACCAGACGTCACCGCAGTTGGCTCTTGGCAGCGAACGTAGGAACCTAGGAGCGTTGTTTACATTCTTAACCTATTCAATTCAGCTTCACACAGGTGTAATTAGTGGAAGGTTCTTTAACATGCCATAAATCTATGACATGGGACCGCCGGCTTTACTTCCCTTCCGAAGGAAGGCATACTGAGGGATTTTAACGCTCTTAAAAAATCGGACGGCTTCGCCCGGGTTTGAACTCGCGATCTTGGGCGTGCTACCGACTACGCCACATACTGTATCTCACGCGATGGGAATGAAGTGCGTCACAATCATAAACATTCGTGGGATGAAAATAAATACAGATATAATAAAGTTATTTATTGTACGTCCCTCTTAACAGGCGGTTTCGGTGGCGTAGTCGGTAGCATGCTGAGCTTCTGTGTCCAAGATCGCGGGTTCAAACCCGGCCGAAGCCGTCGGATTTTTAAGAGCGTTAAAAATCCCTCAGTATGCCTTCCTTCGGAGGGGAAGTAAAGCCGGCGGTCCCATGTCATAGATTTATGGCATGTTAAAGAACCTTCCACTAATTACACCTGTGTGAAGCTAAATTGAATAGGTTAAGAATGTAAACTAACGCTCTTAGGTTCCTACGTTCGTTGCCAAGAGCCAACTGCGGTGACGTCTGGTAGCTGAGTTCTGAACTAGAGTCGTTGACGGTGGCGTTTGGCGGAACCACTTGAAAATTGATCGTCTCCAGTCCTTACTTGATTTAAAACAGATAACACACACTAATGCAGTCATCACAATTAACACCGGTTATCAGACAGATTCTACACACACACAAAGTACACGCGTTGTCGCAGCCCCTAAACTGAGGAACCAACCAACCAACCCTCTTAACAACTGCTTCAAGGGGCGGGACTACGAGGCCAGTAAATCTACTGACACGGCTCCCTCACTGCGCCAGGATTTGATGCTGGAAAGGAAACGGAAGAAAAAAAAAGAAAAGACAAGGAAAGGAAAAAAAGAGAAAAAGAAAAAACAAAAGAAATGGTATATTTCGCATTTATATAGCAATAACAATATATGACGGGGAGGTCCCCTGCCATGTCTATCGAGAGTGTTTGTAGCGCATAAGCACTTCTCGGTAAACTACATTTCTGGTCTTTCTCTCAGGCTGCAGAATGACTAAGCCACCAGATGAACTGACTCTGGTGCATGCCACTTACAATTGATCATGTGCGAAACAGTCACTTCTCAGATCCAAACCAGCTACTTTTAAACTCTGCCCCCGAGCCTTGTTAATTGTCGTGGCGTAGCAGACTTTCAAAGGAAACTGCAGAGATGTTACAAAGGGCAGATGCAGCGTGACTGAGGTTAAGAGGGAGCTTGAAGGCAGAATGCGCTGTTCTTCCACCATCCAGTAGGGTTGCTGCAATACCCGAGGAGGCGACTGCGATGGCTATGTCCTATGGTCTGACTTCTAATGTACTGAGCAGGAGATTAATCAGGAAGGTTTTGTCAGTTCCGCCTGGTGCATCCAGAAAAAAGAGCTGACCACATTCTGAAACAACACTTCGGACTATTTCGTCATAGGCCAATCTCTGCTCGTTGTTCAATTTTGGAAGATTATCAGCAACCACTTTGGACAACTTAATTGTGTCGTAAGATAGTTCACTGACATATTCTCGGTAAACAACGACAGAGTCTTGTTCTCGAGAAGGCGACGGAAGTCCAAAGCGTTCCAGTTGTTGACCAGACATTTTTAGTACTAAATCCTAAAGAAGATAACACCCATGACCAGGTTGACATCAGCACACTGCCTCTGAACCTCTCTCACCACATCTTCCGCGAGGCAGTCTTTGTGGTTTTTCCAGAGCATGATGGGATCACTCACTTGACAAAACACCAGTAAGATGGCATACAGCTCGCGTATCTTGTGGGGAGAGTCAGTGGAGGACGCTTCCTCTAGTGTGCGCTCCCAGTGCGCATCATCCTGTAGCAAGCCAAGTGCTTTACATGCCGCTTGAAATGTTGGTTGAATCACCCCTGCCACGGTTTTTAGCTCAGTAAAAGACTGAGGGCCAGGGATTTTATGTAAAGGAGGATGAGGTAGTAGCACTCGGCATTACCAGGGTGAACGGTGTAAACTCTGCCAAGGGTCTGATCTTTTTTTCACACCAGGATGGCCTGGGACTGGCTTTCCTTGTTTCCTTCTACAGAACTTCTTACCTTTCCAAACGAAATAGGATGGAACTTCACAATATAAAAGTTTTGGAAGCAAATTTAGCGGATCGGCATAGTTCGAAGAAAGCAAGAAGAGTAGTGTTTGGAGGGCTTTTAAACTGGTCACGAACGTCGTCTTCATTAAAGTAAACCCGCTGGCCGTTCTTGAGGTGGACGGCAAGTTGCATGACCGAAGGATAGCGTTCATATAAGAGGAAGCAGAATATGCGCCAAGCCGCCTCTGAGCTGCTGATGTAATGTCCTGATTCATATCTCGCAACTTCGTCAAACTCTCCTATGCTAAAAGTAGCTTTGTCAGAACCTTTGTTAACATACTTGCAAATTTATTTTATTGACTTTACAGAGTTGCAGTACTCAACATTGATATGAGCTGAGAAGATGCGAGATAGGACGGGGTTAAAGGGTACCACCCAGCTATTGTCTATTTCCACTCCCTTTCTAATAATAGAAATCCCATCCTCCGAAGTGGGCAGCCTGCGATATTTCGGATACCCATCTTCCCTGAGTGGTCTGGGGTTCTGCTTGGTGCATACTCCTTCCACCATGCAAGACGAACTCGTGTTGAGAACTCCATATGGACCGTGGATCATGGTTGCCTTGACAATCTCATGGAGAGCAGGGCCAAGATTTGGGTCAGGAATCTCAGCACTGATCACCTTGTCAGGGTCTTCAGGCCTTAGCTTTCCTTCCAGCCACAGACGTATTTGAACGTGAGGTAATCCTCGCTTTTGTCATTCAATGGAATACGTGTGGCACCTTGAAGGACCAAAGATGCAACCCTTATTAAGAAGTCTTATCATGTGCCTGCCTTACTTCGGACCATTTTGGATTGCAGGTGAATGTTATTAAAAAAATCAGGACGTCCAAAATGGCGTATGCGTTCTGCATATAGCGCGGACCTCCAGTGAAAGTCGACGGCAAGACGACCATTTTACCAATATCTGACAAACGGCTGACAACTTTACTCATTGCGTCCTTCAGGTGCACATATTCCTCACTTCTCAACTTTTTCTGATTGATGCGAATCCAAAGTAGTCTCTCTGTCTCAATATTTTCATACATATCAACCTGAAACTGATTGAGAAGATTGCGAAATAACTAAAGATAAGAATTATCACCCTCAAGCTCCAATATTCTGAAGCTGTAAAAGTTAGCCGCAGACACGGTCTTCTTCAAAGGTGCTTGAGTGCTGTTGTGACGTTGAGGGATATTATCCTAACGTAATAAAACAAATCTCTACTAAAAAAAACTGATAAATGGAATAGACCAAGCCTAACTTAACAAAATTAACGTTGGTATAGGTAATTTTCTTTTACCAAAGTCTATTTTTCATTATAACTACCAGTATGTCTTCTTCTCATCATCATTTCCCCTTTTCCAGCTGACACTGGGCGGAGACAAATATGGTTCCTCTCCACTTTGTTCTGTCGTTCCACCATTCCTCTTCCGACACGGTGTTCCAATCCAGGTTCCGTTTTCTAATGCTATTCTCCACCGAGTCCATCCAACGCTTTCTTGGTCTTCCTCGTCCTCTCTTCCCAGTCATCCGTCGTTCCAGTGCTCGTCTTGATAGCCTTACATCATTCATCCGTTTGACATGTCCAGACCATCTCAATCTGTTTTGCTCCAGTTTCTAATTTGGTTTCTGTACTCCCAGTTCTTTCCGTATATCTTCATTTCTCACTCTGTCTCTCCTCGTTTTCTGGACCATACTTCTAAGGAATCTCATCTCAGCTGCCTGTACTCTGCTCTCTAACTATGTACTACCAACGCCGTACCTAATCCAACAAACAAAGGAACTCTACAGTTACTGCAACTAAAGGCTAATATATAATGCAATATGATGATTATAAAGTGATGGTGAAAGTGTCAAGTACAAACAGAAATTACATAGAAGTACTGTTTGAACAGAGAGAGTGGGTAAAGGTCGGGAGCGCAGACAACAATGACGTTCACGTCATGGAAATAAGCTGACTGCCTGCTAAGACTGGTAGGGGCGACGTGCTGCAGCCCGCATTGCTTCATATAATCGCGGTTTTCGCGGTTTGACCATGATCCCGAGTGAATTTTTTGAAAACCTTTCTTAGCGAGCACCTACGGCCCTTGAGGAAGCTGCATACCAAATTTCATTCCAATCCGTTCGGTGGTTTATGAGATTTCGTGATGAATGAATGAGTGAGTGGTATTTGACAAATACAGTATATGGTAGATTTCAGTATATTTTCGCATGAGTAAATTTCGCATTTTCGTCTTGAAATATGAAAATAATTAGTGTACAAGGCTTTATGAAAATTTCACCACCCCTACTTATAACCCTCGTAAATAATATTTTCTTACCTTTGGAGCAGAGCTCATTCGAATGTCGCTAACTTGGCACAGCTCTATGACGTCCCCAACCTGAAACAAACCAAACAAGAGTGGCCTGAGCCCGTGCGGCACAAGGAAACGATTTAATGATTAAATTAAACTTGCAGCGGTACCCTGCTTTGCCCGGAGGATTTATTTATTTGTTTTATAGGTGACTAGCTGAAGTACCCGTGCTTCGCTACGCGTCATAAATAAATTAAAATGTGAAGGTGACAGTTAAAACAGGGGATAGCCTTGGTTCTGCGCAGAGGGAGATTAAGGATGGAACATTTTGTCCAATTACACCGCTCGGCGTTGAACGTGTTTTACTCGCTAACCGTTGGAGATACTTTTCGGATATAAAGTGTAATTTTAAACCTCGTATATGCCATCAAAAGTTTGCTATTTCTTAGCGTTCTATTTTTATTTGAAATGGAAATATGAAAGTTTGAAACCAAAAGGGTGTAGTGACGTCGCTAAAATGGTCGCCATCTTTAAATAGTGCAAAGTATTGAAATCAAAAGTAGCCTATATGTTAACCAGGTAAATCAGCTACTTCCATGTACAATTCATGTAAATCGGACCAGTAGTACTTGCGTGATTGAGTAATACAGAGACACACACCATCTCATTTTTAGTCTCGCTTCGCTCGCGTCATAGTCGTGTCATATTGTTATTCAATGAAATGCAGGTTTAACCCCGTTAACACCACTTTAGAAGCTGAATATCCAAAAATTCCTCCTTAGTAGACGTTTTCGACATACAACAAACATATCCCCAACATATCATTCTTCTAACTTTAATAGTTTTGGTTGGTCGATGAGAGTGAACATCCAAAAATCCTTCCTTAGTGGACGTTTTTCTTCCAGAATTTCACCCCTCCCCATAGGCCCCTTAAATTGGATTTATGAAAAAAAAAACGGTCGAACACCTATTTATTTTAATTATTTATTTATTTATTTATTTTTTAAGCTGATTAATTTCCTCCGAGTTTCAAACTCCTCGCCTATGTCGTTTAAGAGATACACGCTCCGTTAGGAATCTTTCAACCTCCACTTTTCACCCCTTTCACCTCATAATACACACCATATCGATAGACCCTTAGACATAAATGTCTGCTTATTCTTAATTATGAGTTTATATGCCGAGTATCCCATCCCCAAGGAAACCTATCGGGAGATATTGTTATTCAATTAAATGCAAGTCTACCCGCTTAATACCCCTTTAGAATCTGAATATCCAACAAGAAGTTCCGTGACGAACTAAAGAGTCTACTTTTCTTGAAATTTAAGATTCTTGCCAATTTATATAGACCTATCTAGAATAATGACGAAATTAAGTTGGTAATATCGAAATTCCTAATTAGTTCGAAATATACCTTATATAATGTAGCCTAATAGAGCAGTACAGTTGGCAGCCCTGGTGACTGAATATAGGCTATTGTTAGTTGCATCTCTTAAGGTACAGAATACAAAATTTGGTTGAAGTTCAATGGATAGCATGCACGTTACATGCAGTTAGACCTTGGATTTATCAGCGCGCGTAAAATTATGTTGGCAACAATGTCATGCATGTGTTGGTCAGAAATAATCTGAAATATTATGATCTCGTGTTGTACCAATTTTGGATGAAATACATTTGTTAGTATAGAAGTAACATGTATTTTAAAATTGGACCTATCAGCAGGCTTAGAATCATGTTGGCAGCACTGGCGTAGGCCTATATTAGTTACTCCAAATTAATCTAGAATGCCAGGTGCTATACGTGTGCAAAGTTTAGAGCTATTGGCTTGCGTACTTTCTGATATATTGATATTAGGGTAACAAAAATAGATACAGTATTTATTAACAGTTGGCAGCCCTGGTTACTCTTAAGAATCGGCATAGTCATATCTGTTATGGTACACATAGCACACACGAAATTTGGTTGAAATCGAAATGATAGTATAGAAGTTACATGTATTTAAAGTTGGACCTCTCAGCAGGCTTAGAATCATGTTGGTAGCTCTGACGTATATAAGATACTCCAAATTAATCTAGAATGCCAGGTGCTATACATGTGCATAGTTTAAAGCTGTCGGCTTGCATACTTTCTGATATAATGGTATTTGGATAAAATAAATTGAGAGCATTTATTAACAGTTGGCAGCCCTGGTGGCTCTTAAGAATACGCTCAGTCATATCAGTTTATGTACACATACCACATACGAAATTTGGTTGAAATCCAATTGATAGTGTAGATGTTATATGCATTTAAAATTTGGACCTATCAGCAGGCTTATAATCATTTTGGCAACACTGCCATATATGGCCTCCTGGAAATTAAACTGGAATATAATTATCTATACGTGTGCCAATTTTGAAATAGCTCCCATGTATACCTTCCAAGATATCCAACATGGAGCTCAAATTTCAGTTGCGATTTTTCAGCAGTTGGTAGCACTGACATCATTTTCAAATATGGCCGTGAGATATTCAGGTATAGATCTTTACTCCCACCAAAATTTGTTTTGATTGCTGCAGCCGTTTAGGAGTTGATAGGGGGGGACGACACACACAGCCAGCCAGCCAGACAGACAGACAGACAGACAGACAGACAGACAGAAGGACAGACAGACAGACACACATTTGCCCGATCTCATAAGTCTACTTTTTCCTCGTTTTTGCAAAATGTGAAAAGTAGGCTAAACATCCTTCCTTATTGGACGTTTTCGACATACAACCAACATAGCCCCAAAATGTCATGTTTCTGACTTCAATAATTTTGCCTGGGCGATGATGAGTGAGTGAGTAAGTCAGGACATTTTCTTTCATTTATTTTTCAGAATTTCAACCCTCTCATGAACCCCTTAAATTGGATTTATGAAAAGAAAAAACGGTCGAACACCTATTTACTTATTTTTGAGCTGTTCTTCCCCCCTGAGTTTGATGAGTGAGTGAGTTAGGACACTTTCTTTCGTGCTTTCCCCCCAGGGGTTCATCCCTCTCCAAGGGCCCCTTAAATTGGATTTATGAAAAAACGGTCGAACACCTATTTACTTATATTTTAAACTTTCAAACTTCTCGCCTATGTCGTTTAAGAGATACACGCTCCGTTAATAATCCCTCAACCCCCAATTTTCACCCCTTTCACCTTATAATATACACCACATCGATAAACCCTTAGACATGTCTGATTATTTTTAATGACATATCGTTATTCAATGAAATGCACGTTTACCCCCTTAACACCTCTTTAAAACCCGAATAAACAAAAAAATCATTCCTTAGTTGACGTTTTCGACATACAGCGAACATATTCCCAAAATTTCATGTTTCATGTTTTCGCTGGGCGTGATGAGTGAATGAGTCAGACAGGACATTTTCTTTCAATTATTTTTGCCAGAATTTCACCCTTCCCCATGGGCCCCTTAAATTAGATTGATGAAAAAACGCTTGAACACCTATTAATTAATTATTAAAAAAATTAATTTGATGAATTTGATGAGTGGGTGAGTTAGTCAGTCAGTTAGGACACTTTCTCTCCTTTCCCCCCCAGAATTTCACCACTTCGCCTCTTAAATTAATATATGATGAAACGGTTGAACACCGATTTACTTATTTTTTAAGCTGATTTTTTTTCGCTGAGTTTCAAATTTCTCGCCTATGTCGTTTAAGAGATAGGCCTACACGCTCCGTTTGGAATCCTTCAACCACCCACTTTTCACCCCTTTCACCTCATAACAATACACCACATCGAAAAACCCTTAGACACATGTGTGAAGGACTGAAATATCTTTGTGTGTATTGAACTTTGTGTATATAGTGTAGAGTGTTCCTATCTGTACATATAGTTAAATAAGTTGGCGTTATGTTAGCAAGCTGTGTGTTTCCCTGTGCTCCTTTTCACTCATTCTCCACATTATGGTGCCGAAACCTCGTACAAAACCAGTGACATGTATATTTACTAGTGTTACTGAACAGTGCTAATGCTTCTTTGTCGCCTTCTACACTACGGAAGGACACTCGACGCCGAGAACATTATGCACTACCGAGAAGACACACGTCAGCTTAAAGCACGCCACGCCATCAACTACAACACGCTTCAAGAGTTCTCACTGCCAACTAATCCACCAGTAGCGGCTATTCAGGTGAAGAGAGTGAAGAGCCTCTTCACTAGTCATCTCTTAAAATAAATATTACGTTATCTTATTTAAATTAAAACGTAGCCACCAGGTAATCTGTGGTAGCCACCGTTTAATGTAGTGTACTATTTCTACACTCCATTGTTAGATGGCACTGCATGGCCACGTCAGTTGTACACGCTGTCGCTAGATGGTACTAATGTAGCGTGGAAAGAAACCTGCAGATGACGAAGAAACTTGAAATATCAGCAACTTCGTCTCGTTGCCATGGTAACCTAAAGCAGTGGTGATGTCATTACATGCCGTTATACAGAGAGGGATCGTACGAGTGAAGAATTTGCTGCCTCTGCCAGGAACTTCGTCTAGTATACGCTGCCGAAGTGACGCGCCTAGCAACCGTATGGGCGCAGCCACATTGGACCCAAACAACTGGTTGTTAGGTTTTTTGTACATAGGAAGCTGCATTAACGCTGCGCAGTGTCTTGAATTTTGGTGATTAAAAGGTGTAATATACGTGAAATAAGGCAAACGTCTCCTGTGAAGATCATCTACAATGTTGGAGCTACAAAATAGAAGTGAAATTTTGTGGATAAAGTACGAGAATTTTGCGAGATAGTATGAATAAAGTCGACCTCATTCCTGAGGCAAGAATTGCACGGCGGGTACTACAAATTATAAATATTTATTTATAACATCATTTAGTTGATACAGTATATCTCATATAGAGAGGTATTTAGGACATATTTGTCACATAAAGGGATTTTTGGTTCATGTGGGGAGTGTAGTTGTAATTAAATATGGTTTGTACTATAAGTATTATAAACGAAAACCTACATAACCTTACAGCTGATTCACTAACAGCAATAAATTTTCTCCTACAACTTTTCTGAGTGGTGATTTTCACTTAATTAATTTAAGCAGTGAATTGTGTTTCCAACTGACAATTAGGCCTATCTCAGACTGAAAATGTCTGCCTAAATGTTTTATTTTTTGCACTTTCAGAAAACAATAAATTATCATGTACCAGTAGCCTAGTAGTTGGCATCGCGTCAGGCTTGTCTTTCTGTTACGTTGAAGATTGGATTTATATTTCCGATGAGTAGTATTTACTTAATACGTTACATACCCTGGTGTTGATGGAAGGTGGCGGCTTTTAGTGTATACCGTAATGTTTTCATTGAAGGACACAGTATAAATTTTATTATAAATTCCCTTCAGTAGGTGGAAAGACGAAGACAAAAGGGATTTATTAAATTGTGGACGTCCAAAGGAATTAATAGAACTGTGCACTAAAAAGAAATCAAGAAAACCGGTAAGTCCTATAGCCTTCATTGTAAGGGATCTTGGTTCGAACAGTTCACATAGTTGTGCAGTAGTTTTTTTTCTTAAAAAAAACTGTTCTGTTGGACTTGCCTACTTTTTAGTAACAAATGTGGTGTCTGAAATAAACAAGGTTTCGGTGATTTCCAAAACATTACGCGGAACGGAGTTTTTCTTGTTTGAAAAGACTAAAAACTTTTACAAGAAATACAATATCCTAGTCCAGACTTACATCATAGGCTGTTATCACCATACACCGTGAGTTGTTGCTGAAACTAATTGAAGACCAGCCCTTCTACGAGGATATCATAGATAAGTTTGTCAACCATAAGGAACGGAGGATTGATTTATTACATAAAAATAGGTGAGTTTGACTTTTTAGTACGGTAATTTATATTAGGTAAAGTATTCGTTTTTTAGCATTCGGTGGCGTAGTCGGTAGCATGCTGAACTGCTATGCCCAAGATAGCGGGTACAAACCCGGCCGAAGTCGTCGGATTTTTTAAGAGCGTTAAAAACCCTTCAGTATGCTTTCCTTCGGAGGGGAAGTAAAGCCGGCGGTCCCATGTCATAGATTTATGGCATGTAAAAGATCCTTTCACATACTAAACTTGTGTAAAGCAAAATTTGTTAGGTTAGACTTCGTCAGAACGCTCTATCAAAGTTCCAGCGTTCACCACTAGGTATCATTGATATCTGGTGGCGAAAGTTGGAACTACTTGAAATTGAACGGAACTTGTAGCTCACCCTTTAGGATGTCCGCTGGAAGCAGCTACAGACTCAGGCGAGCCGAACATGGGCTCGGACACTCCCGGCACTAAAAGCCATACGATAAATAAATAACATTCAAATACGAAAAGAAATATGTTAATATTCATAAACGCTGTATCGCTGTAAATTGAGTTTGGCTCTCATCTAAGAGCCGCCACTGTAATCCACTTCAGATAAGTCAAACCATCACAAATCGACATCTCTTTATTATAGTAACTTAATGCATGCTGTTCATCAGCTGGAAAATACTTTTGAAACCTACTGATGGGATAATTTCATTAAATGCGATCCCAGAAGTGACGCATCCTCCATCTATCGGTGCAACAGGGAACTCCGTATTGTAAACAATTAAGCTTGCACCCTGCAATCTCGATTTGTCAGCGAGAAAAAGACACCACTAGTCCTCGCTCAACGCCACCAGAAAAATCTTTCATCTGAGTATTTTCCAGTACACATGATTATTACCTCCATGAGATCTACTTGAATTACTTCAAGAAATACCAATATTTGTACAGTACGTTACTGACACATAACTATAGAGCATCCAGCGTTTAGAAATGACTGTGGGTCTTATGTGCTTTTACTTTTAACGGAAATCCCCCCTACACTGGTTTTGTTGCCTCACCTGTTATCATGAAGGAACTCTGAACATATATATTTTTCGTTATAATAGCCTCCTACAATTATCTGTCAACTGATTACCTTTGTTATTGCGTACAAATATCGCACATATTACGTGTTAGTAATAGAAAATTTTTCGAGGTAAGCACGTTGGAAAGAAGAGCCTCGTCCTGTGCTGCATGCTCGCGCTGAGTGGAGCATGTGCTCAGTTCCGCCGACAACATAAGTCCTGAAGCACTATCCGTCATTGGTGTTACTGTTGTGTGTCTGTTTTATTTTCTGTTCGATCGAATCAAGGCTGCCGACAGTTGGGTTCCAACCCACTATCTCCCGAATGCAAGCTCACAGCTGCGCGCCCCTAACCGCACGGCTAACTCACTACTCACTACAATATTACAAATATTAATCTAAACAAAACAACAAGAATAAAATTGAAAGAAACTAAATTACAGCCTAACTAATAAATAAAGAGGTGATGATCAACAGTATTGCTGACAAAAAAATTGTTAACATCGTCAGCATACAGTACATCCGAGAAGGAAGGAAGGGTTGTGCTCTCGACATCTGTCATTCTGTCAATCAGTAATGTGTCATATCACAACGAAATGAATGTCGTTATTGGTTCTCTTCGCATACAGTATCCTTAATACAGGTCCAATCCGTTAACACCTGCAAAACTGCTCCTTCCTGGGCGTGTTCTACTTCAGGTAGCTGCTGGGGTTGTGGTTGTCGCGTTAACTTATGAAAGCGCAGTACTCGAAGCGGGTGAACATAACGTATGACGTCAGCGCTACCTCTGCCTAGAGTTAGCAACACTGTCGCCATAAGGTTCCACAGCCCTTTCTAAACGCTGGATGCTCTATAGTAGCGTGATCTATCTGCAATCATTGGAACTGCATGCACCTCTGCACAGCGCATGCGCACCTGTCAGTTAATTCCCGAACAATAAAATTGTCACGTTCAACTACCCCACTAGCGCATTCTGTTAGCCAACGTTAGAGTCTTGACTAAACACGCACTCTGCCAAAGAAACTAATATCTACACTAAAAGACGTTCCTACACACAAAGACGGGAGACTACCTGACTGTCAGCTAATCCTAAGATTTATTGCCCCCTCATTATGGCAACCCAAGAGGACCTTGCAGCTCGACTACACAAATTGAAAAGAAGTCGAACAAGAGAGAGAAACAATGCGACACGCTTTCTAAGCACTATTGAAAGTTTTACTGAAAACACTAGTATTGAAGACTACGAGTATTATGGAGACCGACTTCAGGAAACATTAACTAGACTAATCCAATTAGATGACTCAATTCACGATCTTCTTCCAGACACAGAATACAACACCGATATTCAAAGTTGCGAAGAATACATAGATAAAGCAAAACGTGGTTTACAGAAAGCCACACGAGGGGCAGAAATTAAACTTTCTTCTGCTACCTCAAACATCACCATAAACGAGAGTCCCATCACTCCCATTTCAACGTTCACCCATTCTGTTAAATTACCGCCAGTGAAACTGGAACCATTCTCCGGCAATATCGAAAGCTGGATGTGATTTTGGGAACAATTTGAAGCATCCATTGACAAAGACAAGTCACTATCGACAATACATAAACATGTCTTTTAACGCGGGTATCTCGAAGGTGAACCGAAACATCTGGTTGACGGAATTGCCGTAACTGCTTCTACCTACGAGGACACTAAGAAAATTTTAAAGGCCAAATATGGAGATCGGAATCGGATAATACAGGCGCATATCGATTATCTAGAAGATATCCGACCTATCAACACTGTTTGTCCAGAATCGCTAAACACGACATACATTGAATGCAACCGCCGTATCCAGGCATTACAGGCCCTAGACGAAGATGTAAACGCATATGGGCGGGTACTTGCTCCCAAGATACTCCGAACCTTCCCTGACGATATCTGTAGACGCTGGATAATACACACCAAACGGAATAATATATCGGAAGGTGACATTCTGAAACTGATGGAATTTCTTGGTGAAGAAGTCGATGGAGCGCTAGTCACCCAGAAGATCAGAGGTGACCCAGTGTTTTCAACCAGTCTCGTCCCCACGACAGCCGCATTTCAATTAAACGCTAAGTTTAAAAAACCATTGCAGCAAACAAAGACGCAAACAGAACCATTCTGTGCATTTTGCGACCAACGAGGCCACTGGGCCCAAGATTGTAGGAAGGTGAAAACTGTTCATGACCGAATTGAGAAGCTAAAGACGAATAATCGCTGTTTCCGCTGCCTGAATCGAGGGCATAATTCGAAGAATTGCAGTAGACGGGGCAGAGCATCTTGTTCAAAATGTAAGCAGTCCCATCACTACTCCATTTGCTCAAGCAATGATGTAACCTCCACTTCGGTCAACAAAATCCACTCAGAGACTCCTGACTATACTCACTTACAAACTGCGCGTATTCGAATTGTTGGACCAACTGGCTTATGTAAAACGACACGTTGCATCTTCGATGGAGGCAGCCAGTCTACATTCATAAGCAAGTCTCTTGTCGACATATTGAAGCTTCCTACTGTCACGGAACGAGACATATCTATAGCAGCGTTCGAATCTGACACAACTATCCCTCAAAAGCGTCGACTGGTTAGTTTCCAGTTACAGAGCACCCAGACCAACGCGTCAATAGGCATCACCGCACTCGAAAGTGCAAACACTTACTCAATGCACCCTACAGTGCGACAAGACGTTTCTGCCCTGAAGTCAGTACGCAAGTTAATACTAGCTGACCCTAAGGATGACTTACACGATCTCCCAATTGAACTTCTATTTGGAGGAGATCACTACTGGAAGTTGATCAAGGACACACAACCTGTTCGCATATCTCCGTCTTTGGTACTCATTCCTTCACTTTTCGGATGGGTACTCAGTGACAATAGATCCGGAGTCACCGTCAACCAGCTAACCGTTAACAAAATAACACTGCAGGATGACCCTTCACTTCTCGAGCACCAAGTCCGTAACTTCTGGAACCTTGAAGCAATTGGAATCAAGGAAGAAGAATCAAGATCCCACACGATGAGCTCCAAGGATCTCGATATCCTCAAAAACTTTCATGAATCTCACTGCATTCAAGATGGACGGAGAGTTGTTTTTTCCAAAGAAAAACCAGGAATTTGCATCGGATAACCACACTAACGCTGAGAGACGATTCCAAGCCTTGACGAAGAAACTGCAACGAAATAGAGACTATAACGCCATGTACAACGAAAAAATGCTCGACTACATCATCCAAGGCCAAGTAGAGATGTTGAACCCAGACAACCGAGCAACGTCTGTGTACTATCTACCACATCATGCAGTCAAGAAGATGAAACAGAACGTAACTAAGTGGCGCGTTGTATTCGACGCTTCGTCTCATGAAAATGGATCTCTATCGCTGAATGACGTCCTAGAAATCGGACCTAATCTTTTCCCCGACGTAATGAGTATCCTGCTTCGGTTTCTATTGTACCAATATGCTATTCTTGGAGATATAAAGCAAGCCTTTCTGCAGCTCTCACTTGACTCCAGCGACAGGGATCTAACACGGTTCTTTTGGTTTCGAGTAATCAAGGACGAAAACGGCCAATACCACGTCCCCGACGAAGTGGTCACCTACCGCTTCAACCGATTACTTTTCGGACTAACCAGTATCCCTTTCCTCCTGTCAGCTACCCTGCGAGAATTGGCTACGAGGCACATTGATGACTACGCAGTTGCTGCTAGCCTCGTGGACCAGCACATGTACATGGATGATTTTGCAGCATCTACTAACGACGTTGAGGGACTCCAAAAAATATACTCTCAGCTCACGGATTTGATGAGTATTATCAACATGCCTATGTCGAAGTGGGCCACGAATGCAATCACACTGCAAAACGAGTGGCAAAATCAAAATGTACCCATTCAAGAGCTTACACAGATCTTGGGAATCAATTGGAACACGGGCCATGACACACTGCATCTTTCAGCTATCGATGACTACAAGATGTCTCCAGATGACACTGCCACAAAACGCCACGTTCTTCAGATAACATCACGACTATACGATCCTCTCGGACTGTTCTCTCCGGTGACAATAATTGGAAAGATGTTGCGAGACCTTACCTTCTGATAATGGGCACGAGTGGTTAGTTTGGTGTTCAAATCTTCAATACGTGTAAAACATTCACACCCCACGATGGATAGGTGCTCTCAACAAAGATTTGGACAACTATTCTCTACACATATTCTGTGACGCTTCCGAACGGGCATATGGTGCTGCTGTATACCTTCGATCTCACGCTCACGATACCACTATCGTTCAGTTAGTATGTAGCAAAGCTAGACTGGCTCCTATAATGAAGGTCACGCTACCACGTTTGGAATTACTCGCTGCACTCGTGGGCACAAGACTTCTTCGTTACTTCTGCCGTGCTACATCCTGTGACATCAGTAAAGCAATGCTGTGGACAGATTCAGCTATCACTCTAGGCTGGATACAAAACGACCCGAACCGCTGGAAAACTTTCATCTGCAATCGTGTTACAGAAATCACCGGCTGCACTTCACCATCACAATGGTTTCATTGTCCAGGAACGGATAACCCTGCAGATCTTTTATCACGAGGACTACATGCACCAGATCTAAAATCAGCAGATATTTGGTGGCACGGGCCGGCCTGGTTGAGGGATCCTCCAAGAAGTTGGCCTCCCAAATACAGCACCTAACATCTAACACTTCCAGAGGCTAAGAAGAAACCCTGTCAGGCCCTTGTTGTTACCACACATGAAGCTCTCTGAGACTTCGCAAGATTCAGCACCTACAACAAATTACTTCGGACTACAGCTTGGATCCTCCGGTTCATTAAGAACCTTCGGTCAGCGGATAAGCAAACTGGTGACTTGACAATGTTGGAACTCGAAGCACGTCGGCGATATTTGATAGCTTCTGTACAACGAGAGACCTTTGGAACAGAATACGAAGCTTTGTTGCACAACACGCCCATCCCCAAAACATCGAAGATCGCCTCTTTTCAACCGTTCCTGCAAGACACATTGATCCGCCTTGGTGGCCGCCTCCACTTCACAACGATGTCGTATGACGAAAAACACCCAATACTTTTAAACGGCGGACATCCCTTCACTTGTCTTCTAATCCGCCATACCCATATCAGACTGCACCACTTGGGATCACGGATTGTGCTCTCCGAGCTGCGAAGCCAATTTTGGATTCTACGAGCAAGGCAAAGCATTAGGAAGGTATTGAATTCGTGTCTGCCTTGCAAGTTATCACGAAACCCTCTTGGACAGGAGAACGAAGCTCCATTACCGACCGATCGTGTACGATACTCCACACCGTTCACTGTAACAGGACTCGATTTTGCGGGCCAACTATACGTCCGCCACGATAACACCGTTCGCAAAAGTTACATGCTTTTGCTTACATGTGCTACTACCAGAGCTGTCCACTTGGAGCTAGCGTCGGATATGACAGTAAATACGTTTCTGATAGCCTTCCAAAGATTCGTCAGCCGCCGAGGCCTATCTCATATCATATATTCCGACAATGCCACCACTTTTCACGCAGCTCATATAGAACTTAGAGAGCTTTCTGTGATCTTCCACGACCACGACGCATCGAGCTACCTTTCCACAAATGGCATCCGCTGGAAATTCATCGCACCACGGGTGGCTGGGTGGGGAGGATGGTGGGAACGAATGGTCGGCACTACGAAACGCTGCTTGCGCAAAGTCTTAGGCCGGCGGCAAGTGAATGAGGAAACCCTGTACACCATTCTCGTTAGCATTGAAGCCGCCATAAATTCCCGTCCTCTCCTTCAGGATGAAGGAACTACAGCCTTGACTCCATGCCATTTCATCCACGGCGACAAGCTGACGACAATCCCTACAGGACCTGAGCCTGCTATTAAGAAGGACTTGAAAAGGGAATACAGGGTCCAGCAACAAGCGGCAGAAGATTTCCGGAAACGCTGGATGAAGGAATATCTTCTGGAACTACGCAACCATCACCACGTACGACAGACATGCGGCAAAACCCGGAACTTCCGGGTAGGTGACCTGGTCCTGCTGCAAGAAGACAACCGTCCTCGCCACGTATTGGGCAGAGGCGTAATCGAGGAACTACGACCTGGACGAGACGGAATACTCAGGACCGTCATCCTTCGCACGCCAGACAGGAAACGGATAACGCGTCCAATTCAGCTGGTCATACCTCTAGAGGTCGACCAGGGTGGGGAGGATGTGAAGGACTGACATATCTTTGTGTGTATTGAACTTTGTGTATATAGTGTAGAGTATTCCTATCTGTACATAAGAACTTTGGAGTTAAATAAGATGGCGTTATGTTAGCAAGCTGTGTGTTTCCCTGTGCTCGCTGTGTGTTTCCCTGTGCTCCTTTTCACTCATTCTCCACAACATGTCTAATGATTAGTTTATATGCCGAGTATCACATCCACAAATGAAACCACTCGTGAGATATTGTTATTCAATGAAATGCAGGTTTAACCCCCTTAAGACCCCTTTTGAAACTAAATATCCAAAAATCCTCCCTTAGTGTACGGTTTTGACATACAACGAACATATACCCAAAATGCCATGTTTCCAACTTCAATTTTTTGGCTGGTCGATGATGAGTGAGTGTGTCAGGACATATTCTTTCATTTTTTCTTCAGGTTTTCACCCCTCCCGATTAACCCATTAAACTGTCGAACACATATTTACTTATTTTGAGCAGTTTTTCACCTGAGTTTGAAGAGTGAGTGAGTCAATCGGTTAGGACACTTTTTTTCCTATTTTCCCCCAGAATTTCACCCCTCCACATGGGCCCCTTAAATTTCGAACATCTATTTACTTATTTTTAAGCTGATTTTTTCCGCGTAGTTTCAAACTCCTCGCCTATGTCGTTAAAGAGATACACGCTCCGTTAGGAATCCTTAAACCTCCATCATTCACCCCTTTCACCTCATAACATACACCACATCGAAAAGCACTCAGACACGTGTCTTCTTATTTTTTAATGATGAGTTTATATGCCGTGTATCAAATCCCCCAATGAAACCAATCGGGAGATATTGTTATTCAATGAAATGCAGGTTTAACCCCCTTAAGACCCCTTTAGAACCTGAATATCCGAAAATCCTCCCTTAGTAGACGGTTTTGACATACAATGAACATTTCCCCAAACTGTCATGTTTCTAACTTCAATAGGCTAATTTTGGCTGGGCGATGATGAGTGAGTGAGTGAGTCAAGTCATTTTCTTTCATTTTTTTTTTCAGAATTTCACCCCTCCCCATGAACCCCTTAAATTTGATTTATGAGAAAACTGTTGAACAGCTATTTACTTACTTTAAAGCAGTTTTTCCCCCTGAGTTTGATGAGTGAGTCAGTCAGTCAATCAGTTAGGACACTTTCTTTCCTGTTTTTTTTCCCCCAGAATTTCACCCCTCCCCATGGGCCCCTTAAATTGGATTTAAGGAAAAGCGGTCAAACACCTATTTACTCATTTTTTATGCTGTTTTTTTTCCCGCTGAGTTTCAAACTCCTCGCCTATGTCGTTTAAGAGATACACGCTCCGTTAGGAATCTTTAAACCCCCACTTTTCACCCCTTTCACCTCATAATATACACCACATCGAAAAATCCACAGACACGTGCCTTCTTATTTTTAATGATGAGTTTATATGCCGAGTATCACATCCCCAATGAAACCATTCGGGAGATATTGCTATTCAATGAAATGCAGGTCTACCCCCTTAACACCTCTTTAGAACCTGCATATCCAAAAATCCTTTCTTAGTGGGCGTTTGCGGCCATTGTGGAAGCTCCATACCAAATTTCATTCCAATCCGTTTCATGGTTTCTGAGATTTCGTGATGAATGGATGAGTGAGTGAGTGAGTGAGTGGTGTTTGACAAATATCTAGTAGATAGTGTCAAATCTTGGTTATGCTATACTCGGTTGACAGTGCTGTGTGAGCAGTTGAGTAACTAACGGGATTTCAAGTAAAGGTCCTCGTTTTCTATACCGGTAGTGCAGAGCGCAACTGGTATCCAGTCGGCCGTGTCTCGACTTGAGCTATGTTGCCATGGAAATTATCTGCCTTGCCATTCCTTCATGAGCATATTTTATGACTTTATATTAGCCTTTGATCGAGTACAAAAGGACCGAAATCAGAAGAATGAGAAAGACTATCGAAAATTCATGTAGCCAGCGGTTCCTTCTGGGTCCTAAACTATGTGTATGCAAAATATGGTTGAGATTGGTGGAACGGTGTAGATTAGTATACGGAACCAACCCACATACATACGTACAGACTTTCACTTTTATATATTAGATAAGGGATCGAATTCCTAGATTTTTACCTATTTTTTCCTTACTTCTAAATACAAAAATATCGGATTCGTGTTGACCGACTGAAAAGCACCAAACCTTTGTTTTCTTATTGTTTGGTTATTTACTGTCAGGAAATTGGGGATACATATCTTTTTGTTTCCAAGTGCCCTTAGTAGGGGAGTGGTGACAGTTCTAACGCACTCGGCGTTGCTCGGGCGGTGTTCATGTTAAATAATTAATATTTGGTGAACCCATAGTCCGATTTTGACAAATGAGGTGTCGTTGAACTCGGGCTGACGTCCTCTTTGCTATGGACCACACGTAAATTTTTTCCAAAAATTTTTGTTTTTGAAAATAGGCAAAACCAAACATGATATAACGTTGTGCCGTGCTTGAAACGAATGGTCTTTATGTCCTTTATATTTTATAATAAAACTTTTTTTATTTATTTTCTTTTGAAACAAGTGTAATATTGATTTTTTTATATTTTGGAAACTAAAGAGTTTACAAAAATATTTGTTTGACAGAAATGAATGGCCCTGACCCCGTCTACCGCCAAAATAAATTTCAAGTCTCTAGGACTAAAACTGGTAGTAGTGGGGTAAGGGGGTTCTGCTTACTCGCCTACTTTCATATAAACTTTGCCGATATCTCCCGAATGCGTGGTCGGATTTTAACGAACGAGGTATTGTTGGCATTTGGATGACGTTCTCTAGGCTACAGCCGTATGCTATTCCCGAGGATATGCACCTCTCTATTCATAATTACATGTGATGATGGCCTCCTCCCTTGTAAAATTTCATTCCGGAGGTAAACTAGTTCCCCGTTCGGATCTCCGGGTGGGGACTACTCGAGAGGGGGTTAACATCACAGAGGTGACAAAGAGGAAATCTGACATTCTACGGATCGGAGCGTGGAATGTTAGAAGTCTGCTAGGAAGTGGAAGGTTAGAAAACTTAGAAAGGGAAATGGATAGGTTGAGGTTGGATTTGGTTGGGATTAGTGAAATGCGCTGGCAGGAAGAACAGGACTTTTGGTCAGGAGACTATAGGGTCATTAGCACTAAATCAAACAATGGCCAAGCAGGGGTTGGCCTCATATTGAGTAGGAAACTTGGACAGCGCGTGGAATATTATGAGCAATATAGTGAACGGATATTGTAGCAAAAATCAATACTAAACCTACCTGCACCACAGTGGTATAAGTCTATATGCCTACCAGTCAAGCTGATGATGAGGATGTTGAAAAGGTCTACGAAGAAATAGACGAAATTCTGAGGTATATCAAGGGTGATGAGAATGTTATAGTAATGGGAGATTGGAATGCTGTGGTAGGAAAAGGGAGAGAAGGGAAGATAGTAGGAGGTTTCGGATTAGGTGAAAGGAATGATCGAGGAAGCAGGCTGGTAGAATTCTGCACCGAGCATGAGTTGGTCATAGCTAACACCTTATTCAATAACCACAATAGAAGAATATACACATGGATGAGACCAGGAGATACAGGGCGTTACCAAATCGACTTCATTATGGTCAAGCAGAGGTTTCGAAACCAGATTTTGGATTGTAAAACATATCCTGGTGCTGACATAAACTCTGACCACAATCTGGTTGTAATGAAATGCAGATTAAAGTTGAAGAAACTGAAGAAAAGTCAAAAGCCAAAAAGGTGGGCAATAGACAGACTGAAAGAGAAGGATGTAAACGAAAGATTCAAGAAGAGTATAAAGGAAGGACTAATGAAAAACCCTAAACAAACTTCAATTGCAGACGAATGGGCACTTTTGAAGAATGAAATAACAAAATCCGCAGAAGAAAACATTGGTAGGAAAGAAAGAATAGGTAGAAAACCGTGGATCACTCAGGATATACTAGAATTGATGGTAGAAAGGCGGAAACACAAGAATCTAAGAGATGAAGAGAGGAAAGCAGAATACAGACGTCTGAGAAATGAGGTTAACAAGAAGTGCAAGGAAGCAAAAGAAGAATGGTTGAAAGAGAAATGTGCAGGTATAGAAAATTGTCTGAAATTAGGAAAAGTAGACACAGCTTATCGAAGGATTAAGAATACTTTTGGGGAAAAGAAGACTAAGTGCTGTAATATTAAGGACAAAAATGGAAAGCCTCTAACAGATAGGGAAGAAAAGGTTGAGAGATGGAAAGCTTACATAGAGAGTTTGTATAAGGGAAAGGAGATTGAGAATCATGTAATGGAAAGGGAGGAGGAAATTGATGAGGATGCGAAAGGAGATTTAATATTGAGATCAGAATTTGATAGAGCTTTGGAAGACTTAAGCAGGAACAAAGCACCAGGCATAGATGATATACCGATTGAGTTGCTACGCTGCATAGGAGATGAAGGTCTGATCAGGTTATTTCACTTGGTGTGTAGGATTAATGAGACAGGTGAGGTACCCCCTGATTTCAAGAAGAATGTAATCATCCCTATACCAAAGAAATTGGGAGCTGACAGATGTAAAGATTACCGTACAATCAGCTTGATTACTCATGCTTAAAAGATCCTGTCTAGAATAATTTACAAGAGGATTGAAAGCCAGATAGAAACGGAGTTGGGCGAAGAACAATTTGGTTTCAGGAGAAATGTAGGAACAAGAGAAGCTGTACTAAGTCTTAGGCTGATTTTGGAAGGTAGAATAAGGAAAGATAAGAGAACGTTCATGGCTTTTGTAGACTTAGAAAAGGCTTTTGATAACGTTGATTGGACTAAATGGTTTGACATTTTGAAATCGATTGGAATAAAGTACAGGGATAGGAGGGTGATATACAATCTATACAGAAACCCGACAGCAGTCATTCGAGTTGAAGGACATGAGAGAGAAGCTGGTATTCAGAATGGTGTAAGGCAAGGCTGCAACTTATCACCCATACTTTTCAATCTTTACATTGAACAAGCAATGAAGGAAATTAGAGAAAAATGTAAAGTGGGAGTGAAGATTCAAGGAGAAATAATTTCAACTCTGAGATTTGCTGATGACATCGTCATCTTGGCCGACAAGCCTGAGGATTTGAATGAGTTTTTGAATGGTATGGACTCCGTCTTACGGAAAGAATTCACGATGAAAATTAATAAATGTAAAACAAAAATACTGGAATGCAGCCGAAATAAATCAGAAACCTCTATGGAGATCAAATTGGCAGGTGAAAAGCTGAAGGAAGTAGGAGACTTCTGTTACTTAGGAAGCAGAATAACCAGTGATGGACGAAGCAAAGAGGATATAAAAGGTAGGTTGGCTCAGGCAAAGAAAGCATTTCTACAAAAAAGGAATCTGCTGACATCGAATATAGATTTAGGTATTAGGAAGTCATTTTTGAAAGCCTTTGTCTGGAGTGTGGCGCTCTATTGAAGTGAAACTTGGTCTATTGTTGCAGCAGTAAAGAGTAGAATTTTGAAGCATTTGAAATGTGGTGTTACAGGAGAATGATGAAGATCAGATGGGTAGATAGGGTTACAAACGAAGAGGTATTAAGACGAGTGGGAGAGGAGAGATGTTTCTGGCGACTGCTAATGAAGATAAGAGATAGGTTGGTAGGACACATACTAAGACACCCAGGAATAGCAAGCTTAGTTATGGAAGGAAGGGTCGAGGACAAGAACTGTAGGGGTATACCAAGGTTAGAATATGTTAAACAGATTGCCTCGGATGTAGGGTGTGGTAGCTATGTAGAGATGAAACGTTTAGCTCAGGACAGGGAGGCATGGAGTGCTGCATCAAACCAGTCAAAAGACTGAAGACTCAAACACACACTCTAGGCTAAGCATGTGTGTTGGTATAAAAAAAATTGAAAACTTTTGTTTTTTGGATTGGCGCTATTTTGGAAACGGTGAATTTCGAGAAAAAGTTTGTTTGACGTTAATGAAAGGTGGGTATGCCCTCTAGGTGGACAGCAAGTTTCAAGGGTGTAGGGGGAAACAAATGATAGCCCAATTTCTCGCGAACATTGGTGATCATTGGCGAACGGATGGTCGGATTTTAATAAATGAGGTGTCGTTGGACTCGACCTAACGTCGTCTTTCCTATAGACCACTCGTTATTTTTTTTGAAAATTTTTGTTTTTAAAAGTACGCGATAGTTTGAAAACCAAACATGATAGAACGTTGTTCAATAGTTCAAACCAATGGTGTGTATGACCTTTATTTTTTATGATAAAACTTTTTATATTTTGAGATTTTTTGAAAACCCTTAAATTTTGAATTTTTACTATTTTGGAAACTAACACGTTGACAAACAAGTTTATTTGACATAAATGAAAGGTCCCTACCCCCTCTACCAAGAATATAAATGTCACGTCTCTAGGACAAAAAACTAGGCATTTTAAATATTTTTTTTTTATTTTTTTTAAAATAAAAGCGTGTTTGTAGACAGAGAGCCGGTAGCGCTTGACGTATGTTACAACGAGGTTATGATTGGCCATGGTGGATACTGGAAACGGCTATTTCGACGGGGCGATGTATGGCAAAACGAGGGGTCGCTTTTCGATATATATATTTTTTCCTATGACAGATGAATGTAGGCGAATATTTTCGAAAATCCCTCATGGTGATCGTTGAAATAGGTTAGTAAACACTGACCAGTAACCAGACAAAATTCATAATGCTATGAGACGAATAAAAATAGTCGACAACAACAGAACTTGTTTTTTTTTCTATGTCTGACTGGCAGCCAGAATGGGAAAACAGAATATCTGCTCGAGAGGCCAGCTTGGAGCCTGGCTGGCTGGGTGACAGGATGTAACATGTTATCGCGATTCAGGAATGTAAGCAGACGGGGCAACAGGCCAATGGAAAGTTACAGTGACGTAGATGTCACTTGGAGGTCGAACAATATCGCAACGACGTCAGAGAAATAATGCAGTAAGCGAGTATAACTCCTCCCCCTACCATTGCCATAGCCAATTGCAAGGCAAGAGCGATGTTAACAGCTGTGGCAAGAGGGACACAAGGCGAGGGGCTGGACGAGGAGAGTAGGGCAGGGGGTATTAGAGTGTTGATCATGTAATGACACACAGTCAGTCATTACTGTTTTAAACGTTGCAGTGCAAACATAGGCTGTGTCTTATGTGTATAACATTAATTGCATTCGTGTGCTGAACTCTAATTAGTGACCCTATTGGATACATTATATATTTGAGGTAAGTTTTGGAATAACATTGTTTATTTTATTTTATGCCAATCAATGAATAAATGATTGTTGGTTTACCATTTGATTGATGGATTGTTATTTTTTTGTTGTTTTAGATAATTGGCATACCTGGTGTTGGGAGACTGAAACCCCATTCCACTCGAACCTAGGGAAAGGCAAAAGCAGGGCTTTTTACAAAGCAAGGAAAGATTTTTTGGTTATATATAAAAAACCTGTTTTATATTTATTTTATTTATTTATTTACTTATTTTTTGTTTATGAAAGGTTCTATTTCAAATAGATATACTCATGGTGATTTATTTTATTTCTCTTTAGTGTGTGTTGGAAAAGGCTTGTCCGTTACAGCCACTGCTGAAAACCCACAACGTGTGTGTTTGGGACCATTGTTTACCAGGCAGTCTACGGCTGAAAACTCTGGCAAGATTGTTCTTTTTTATAAAAATCATGTCTTTTTCCACTGCTACTGATACATTAACTTGGGAGCCTCTCGAGTCCTGTTTCAAGTCACGTGTGTGCTCTGGACACATAGTGAATGTTAGAGAGAGTTTGATCCCAAAAGACTTTATAGAATCATGTTTTGAAATTTTTAAAGAACAAATTGGTACAGCGCAAAGGTTGCATACAGCTTTAATGGTTAATGCTCAACTCGTGTGCGATTTCATATATAAAAACAAGGACGATGAGCATAAAAGACCATTTTATATTGGCAGTAAAATGCATGAGCTTTTGATAGCCGATAATCTGAACGAGTGGTATCAATCCCATGTGGTAAATGCCATGCTATCAAAATTTGATAAACTGCAACAAGGACCAAGTGGTTTAGCGTTAGACAAAATCCATTACCTGCAAATCAACATTTGTCATTACAACCCGTTGAATGCTGAGTCTAGCTATATTAAAACACCACCAGCAATGATTGCTTCCTGTGGTGTGTGGCTGGATATTTGCAGCCAGTACACTCACCACACCACGTGACAGTTGTCAGGAATGTAAAAGGTCAAGATTGATGAATTAAAACAAATTTTAAATTTAACTCGAGTATCGTTCCCTATGGACTTAACCGAGATCCATAGGTTTGAACAAGAAAACCGTGACTTTTCTTTCATGGTGTATGGCCTTGATGGTGATGAGATTGTGTGTCCTCTTTATGCTACAAAAGAACCGAAACGACACCACATTCATCTTTTATATCTGTCTTATGAGAGGTGAATCACTATTGTCTGATTAAAAGCTTGGGTAGATTGCTAAGCAGTCAAATGTCTAAACATGATGGTAAGAAGCACATTTGTGATCGATGCTTGCAATATTTTACAACCCCTACGCTTTTGGAACGCCATAGGGTAGAAACTTGGACTATTGGTGCAGCAGAAAAGAGGAGAATTGAAGCATTTGAAATGTGGTGTTACAGGAGAATGATGAAGATCAGATGGGTAGATAGGGTTACAAACAAAGAGGTATTAAGACGAGTGGGAGAGGAGAGATGTTTCTGGCGACTGTTAATGAAGAGAAGAGATAGGTTGGTAGGACACATACTAAGACACCCAGGAATAGCAAGCTTAGTTATGGAAGGAAGGGTTGAGGACAAAAACTGTAGGGGTAGACCAAGGTTAGAATATGTTAAACAGATTGCCTCGGATGTAGGGTGTCGGAGCTATGTAGAGATGAAACGATTAGCTCAGGACAGAGAGGCATGGAGAGCTGCATCAAACCAGTCAAAAGACTGAAGACTCAAACAACAACAGGGTAGATTGCGTTTCTCAGGAAGCGGTGGGACTGATATTGCCACAAGGGAACAAGGCTGTGTTAAAAGTTTAAGGACATTCATAAGCGTGACACTGTTCTCTATGTGGTATATGCAGATTACGAATCACTCATCACACCCATGGCGGAATGTTAAACAGATCCCACCATCAGCTCAACCACACCCATTCAAAAACCTGAACCTTTTGCCATAGGCTTTAATGTGGTGTGTGCCTATGACTCCACACAATCCGTTTACAAATACCGTGAGGGGCCACATTGTGCCAGATGGTTTTTGGATGAACTTGTTAAGTTAGCTCATGATGTACAGGAATTACTGGACCACCCAGTACCCATGAGCCTATCTCCAGAACAGCAGCAGCAGTATGAGCATGCCACGACATGCCATATTTGCGAAAAGACTATTTTAAGTGGAGAGGAAAAAGTCAGAGACCACTCGCACTTTACGGGGGAGTTTCGTGGAGCTGCGCATAGTAAATGCAATTTGAACTTTCCAGCTCCTCGTTTCATTAGTGTCTTTTTCCACAATCTGGCAAATTATGACATTCAGTTTTTGATTCGTGAATTGGGTCATGTCAACAAGGGCTCGTTTACCATTATTCCCCAAAACCATGAGCGTTTTACAGCCCTGACATGGCGGTTGAGCGACTTTAGCATTCGATTTTTGGATTCCTTTAAGTTTATGGCATTCTCGCTAGACAGTCTTGTGAATGGCTTGAATGAGGAGGAATTCCTGAGCAATTTCAATTGTGCATTCGGAAAGGTATATTCCCGTATGATTTCTGCAACAGCTGGGACGTGTTAAAGCAAAGAAAACTCCCACCACAAGAGAAATTTTACTCGAAACTAACACGCTGTACCGTTTCCGATGAAGACTATGCACATGCATGTCAAGTTTGGCGAGTGTTTGGCATTAAGACGCTAAGTGAATATGCTATGCATTACCCAAACTGGATGTATTGCTGCTCACCGATGTGTTTGAAAAATTTCGTGAGTTGTGTCAGCACATTTACGGTCTTGACCCGGCTCACTATTATACGAGTCCTGGGCTTTCGTTTGATGCCGCTTTGAAATACACTCAAGTGGAATTGGATTTACTCACTGATGTAGACATGGTTCTATTTTTTGAAAAGGGCATTCGTGGCGGCTTTGTGTCGCTTAACCAACGCCATGCCGAAGCGAACAATGTCTACATGCCTGATTATTCACCAGACAAACCAGAATCGTACTTAATGTACTATGATGTGAATGATTTGTATGGTTACGCCATGAGTCAGCCTTTGCCCTATGGCAAGTTAGCTTGGCTGACAGAGAAACAAGTGTCAGAATTTGATGTGATCAAGGCTAGCCAAGAAACAGGCCGTGGATATGTCTTAGAAGTGGATATTTTATATCCCTCATCCTTGTATGATGAACATGCCGATTTCCCATTCTGCCTTGAGCAAATGGTTCCCCCTGACAGTAAAGTGACAATTGAAAAACTCATGGGTACACTACAACAAAAATCGGTATGTACTACAATTCCAAAATATGTTAGTGCAATGCCTCGCCCAAGGCTAGGTGTTGAATAAAATCCATAGGGGTATTTCATTTGCTCAAAAAGCATGGCTCAAGCCATACATGTAACTCAACACAGAGCACTGACAAATGGCAACACAGCAGTTTGAAATTATTTTTTTTAAATTAATGAACAACTGCATCTATGGCAAGTCCATGGAGAATGTCCGCAAATACAGTGACATTAAATTGGTGAATGTCTGGGAGGGGCAGTGGGGTGCCCGGCGGTACTTCGCCAAGCCAAATTTCAAATCGATCAAAATTATCGATGAGGATTTGGCCACTATTGAATTGAGTAGGACCAGCGTGACCATGGATAAGCCCATTTACTTGGGCCAAGTAATTTTTGGACTTTTCTAAATCGGTCATGTATCGATTCCACTATGAGTTTGCCAAACGCCATTTTGAGAACGTATCTCTTTTGTATATGGATACGGACTCATTCATTGACCACATTCGCCACTGCAACACCTATGACGTCATGAGGCAGCATAGTGACTGTTCGACACCTCTTCGTATAGCGCTGACAACGTGTTTCAGCTGCCCATAAAAACAAGAAGGAAATGGGCGTTTTAAAAGATGAATGCGGTGATTCCGTTATGATGGAATTCGTAGGTTTGGCTTCGAAAATGTATGCTTATCGCACACTAGACTGTAGGGAAGCCAAAAGAGCAAAAGGTGTAGGTAGGGCAGTGGTAAAATCGCTACGTGTAGACGATTACTTAGCGGTTTTACGCACTGGCAAAGCTATGTCCCATACACAGTGCAGGATACAATCCAGCAACCATCAGTTGTATCTTGTGGAACAGAGAAAACGCACCCTCGCCTCCATGGATAACAAACGTGTGTGGGCTGATGACCTGCTCACCAACCTGCCATGGGGTTATGACCTCAAGGAGGAGGAGGTGTGATTTCACTGTTTTTTCGTTTAGGGGCATGGCTTTTTGTAAATTGTAGATATAGTATTTTGTAAATATTGGTTTTTGACATTGTAAATAGTATTTTTTTTTACAAATAGTGGCAACCCACATGGACCTTTTGCTCTTAAAAAAAGTTCTATGCAACCTTATTTTTATTTTAATTTTAAATTTAACCGAGTTGGGAATTGAAAAATGGAATATAGTGTGATTCTTTTAAAGCTGTACAAAGTTGTAGTGTTTGTAAATATGAAATGAGTAATAGTATTTTTTGAGTAACTTAATGACTAGTATTTCTATTGTTTTTTGTAATGTAAATCGTAAATGGAAAACTAAAAAAGTTCGTTTGGGATGAGTGTGCATGTCGAGAATGTGCTTTTGGGGATAAATAAAGTGATTGTGTTTGTTCCCAAACACAGGTGTGAATGTATGAGTAGAGAGAAAGCTGGTGTGTGTGTATGACCAGAGCAAACACGGTGAGGTAGGGTGGGTGGGGAGGGGGAAATATTCACTTATATACTCATTTTGTTTTGCCGATAGTTTTTTCCCTTTAAAATGTAGTGGTCAATTGACATTATTTTTGTAAAACAGTCTTACCTGCAGTAGTCGTAGACCTCGACATTTCTCCAAACACCCGTAAACACATTGCAGCAGCATCATCATGGTTAAGCACTTGCATCAACATCATTGACAAATGTCAACATTCAACATACACCAAATGGAAAAAATGTCAAAACAGCAAAATGGAAAATCCATGCTTCGATATCACCAAAAACGCAAAACTTAAAATACACATTTTATAAATGGAAATGCTCAAGTGTGAAATATAAAAATTCAAAAACATGAAACGGACATTTTTAAAAAGTGTCATCAACAAAATGGAAAATCCATATCATCAAAAACGCAAAACTTGAAACAGACATTTTTAAAAACTGTAAATTGCAAATTGGCAAATGACAATGTGTGAAAATGTGAAAAAGAAAAAACAGTCCATCAACATCATGATTTTTTAAAATTAAAATGAAACATTGTGTTCTGGTAAACCTTTGTTTTTTATTTCATAACCATAGGGAATTGACAAAAGAAAATAGAATACAAACAAATCCCAATTCCTTAATCTTCAATTCCTTAATGTTCATGTCCACGCATCATCAACTTTCCTTTCATAGCACTTATCACAATCAGGGCTGTCATCCTTTCACCCACTGAGGCATCACAGGATGTGAAACGTTGTTTAGCTTTTTTCAGTAACAAATTATCTGCCACATGTCTTAAACCAGGATGACTGTGGCGATAAGCTAGGTCATGTTCTTTGCATGCTTGATCCAAAAGATTAATGGGTACATCACCACGCTGCAAGCGTTTTTCAAGATGAGTTCCAGGGCCACCAAAACGATAACCTGGAAGATGGATTTCGAAAGGTAAGTATTGAATCACTTTGTCAATGACGCCATTGCCAGTACAGGTCTGGCATATCCTTTTCCATCGATGGTGAAAAGGTTTGGTCTTCCTCCTCCTCTGTGGACGATGTTTGTGTTTGTTGTTGTTGCTTTTTCTAGCCATGACACCCGTTGAATGATTCAACATAGTCATTACACGGACTTTTATGACCGTGATACAGTTTCACCAGCTGACAAGTCGCGCACTTACGCATAGAGGGTATTTTTGCCATGACCACTTGCTTATGGTGATCGTAATCCGTACAGGGTTGCAATTCACTCAACACAGGGTCTTGAGTCCATGATTTTGGAACATGTTGCCAGATTTCTTTCACCGCGTTGGCAGCCACATAATAAATGAACGACTTGGGCAACGCTAAGAGTTCCTCTTTGGTAAAACTGTCTAGTTTCTTTTTGCACACAAAGAACTTTCCGAAGGGCTTTGTCTGTAGCATTGCCTTCCTCCATGGTATCACGTGTAGTAGATGTTTACACGTCGCTTGTAGAAATCTCACTGGCGTCATTCACAGGTAAATCTTTAGTTATAATTTTGTTCAACAACTCCCAGCAGGCATGGGTGGTTAACCAATGAAAAAGATGCCACGCATGCGCTAGGGCTGTATGGATAATGTTGCCACAGGAACAAGTATCCATCAGCGTTTGCAGGGAGGGGCAGCCCAGGTCCATGAGGTCGATACTTTGACAGTAAGACGCCAAAAATGGTTGCAACCATTCACGTTTTTCATTACCTTTCACAAATACCACATTGGCCGAGGACAAGTGTGCTTTCATGACCACATTCAAATATATATAGGAAATGGTTCCTTGATTCCAGTCTAGTTGCTTATGATTTTCAATCCACTGGGTTTGTTTGCTGCCTTTTTCACACAACAAATCAAAAGCATGGGGCGGTTTAAATAGCAAATGCGTAGCTTGCGATATCCAAAACGTGGTGCAATCGATAATGGCCACTTGTTTAAATATAAATTTGTTGTCATCAATTTTAAACCCTTGGCAATCCACAATCAGTGTGCGCAACATGTTGCCGGTTGCCTGGACCAAGTTCAACTGCCGTCTGACTGACAATCAATGACTAAGGTGTGGTCATGACATGGACTTACCTGCCATGCTAGTTTGAAAAAAAAATTGAGGTTAGGGTAGGACAGGGGGACATGAAAAAAATAAGAATTTAAGAATTACATCATTTTATTATCATGACACGTCTTACAGGCTTTTGTCATTTTGGGATAAGGACGATACCAACTGATACAACAATATAGTCTCTTGTGTTTGTAACGTCCATAACACCGATGATGTCCCAATATCTCTAAACTAGGCGTTTTTGACGGTGAGCTGCTCGCCGAAGCACCGTTAACACCATACAGTCCACACATATCGTAACTTGTTTTTTTCATCACTCAGAGGCACGAGTGAGGGATAGCTTCAATGACAGGGTATATTTCCCACGTCCATTCTGCACAGATAGGGGCAGGCAGGTGACCAGCGCTGATGCCCTGCATGGGTTCATCTCTCTCTTGCCATTGGTCTATGATGATGGCACAAAAGGCACATTTCACTTCATCTCTTGTTTTTAAATAGTAGAATCGAGCGGCCGCCAAGGCTTGTGGGTTTATGAAAGGCACTGGCCATGTTGCAAAAGTCTTGAAACGTTGTTCCTCAGAGTTAAAATTCATGGATGTATCTTCTCTTGATGCTTTAAAGCAAGACATGACTGAGCGGCTTGACGTGGGTTGACCTGTTATTTATACACTCGTCACTTGGTTGGACAGTGGATAATAGTTGACTTGTTTGTGATGAATAATCAAACAGTAGGCTGTCGTATTGGCTGGTACATTGTCATGCGTTTCAAAATCTAGTCGAATGTCAATATTGGAAGGCTTGACAGACTCTTCCAGGTAAGAACAGTCAAAGACAATCAGTGGCGCCCTTGCCTTAAACGCTTGGGGTAGCAGCATTGGGCCGTTCTCTTTTTGATAATACGACCATCGAAATTTAAAAAACAAGTCGTACTGGGGGCCAAATTTCTTTTTGAAAAATCCAAATCCAGTCCTTCATAGGGAAACACAGCTCCGTCGAGGAAAAGTCGTGCATTTCTCAATTGCAGGTGATCAAATTGCAAGGCATCTTTGGTTTGTTGATACTTGCGATTCGTTTGAAAACCCACGATAATGTAGAGAGGTCTCTCTGTATAGCGAGCTGTTTTTACAGACCAACTGTGTGTGTTGGTGGTGGGCAATAGCGGGTACTCGTGGAGTGCCCAGCTTCTAAATTCCATAGGTAGAGGCATATCTCTCTTTACCATCTTGAGTATATCCAGTTTTTGCTATCGTCAAGAGTCACATGGGGCACTTTCCATAGCAAGCGTTGTAGTTGAATTTTTGAATCTATGTGGGCATTGTCAGCTCCCTTGAGCACATTATTATCACTCCTGTCTCTCACCAGATAAAGCACTTGACCACAATGCGCTGGTGATCTTCGGCAAAGCCTAAAATGAGTTTAAGAGGTAAATATCCAGTAAAGGTGCCATCGGTGTGTACCATCCAGTCATTGGTCGAGTCAGGGCACCAACCTGCCATGCAAAGTGTTTTATCTTCTTCCTCACTATAAGAGGGGTATAGTTTCATGACATTTCGAGTGCTATCCACCACGATATCGTTAATGACATACCGCACTTCAGAAAACAGAAAGGCCAAACCATGGTTGGCCAACTTGGATGTGGTAGGTGTAGAGCCATCGGCTTTGGTGATCCGACCTTCGATCTGAATGACACTTTCATGCGGTAGGGTGTAAATATCTTGGTTATTGATAACAAATGGAATTTCATCATTGTTATTGAGTCCAGGTGTTTGAGCTTGATAGGAATGGAGATCAATTCTTACCACTTCTGGTTGCTCCTCGATGCGGTTCGCTATCTCTAGGATAGAATTCATTATGAAGGTTGACGTGGTAACTCAAATGCTGTAAAACCTGCTTGTCTTGAGATGTTAACGTGTATTCACGTGGCAAACAACTAACACCAATCCTAGATGGTGTTGTTACTTTATACACAAACTTCATAGTGGCTTTAGCACCAACTTGTAAGTCACTGGTGTGGTAGAATCTAGATCAATGAGTTGTTGCTCTCTATTGATCAGTCTTAATGTTATATTACTAATACCATCGACAGCCACAGAATGAAAAAGCACCACTGGAGGGTTTTCACGAATAATATAGCCATTGGGCGATGTCACTATAAAGTCATAAAGCGAATGCGATGATTCTGATTGGTGTACACTTGGCTAATAATATTACACGCTACCGACACATGATGGTCCTCAATGTATTTCACTTCATGATCCGATTCATGTTTCTTGTTGGGCTCCAACACGCGTGGTTTAAATCCTAGTAATGGACCAATGGAATCGGGGCGTGTTTTAAAGTCAATTTTTTATGTGGAGAAAGTACGGCAGCGATGAGTGTTGGTATTTCCTACAAGTTCAAACTTGCGCGTTCCATCGAGAAATGACTTTAAACCATATTCATTGACCAACACCACATAAATGTGTTCATAAATGTCATCTATCGTGTATCCACCCGAGTTCAGGGTGAGCACAGAATCATCATAGTAAAACTTGTTGTTCACATTTTCACGTATGTTGTATATTCGATTGTCTGTTTCAAGAGAAACAAGTCCTAAACCATAGGGTTTACACTCAATTCGATAGGCGGGTAAAAGTCGAGGATGACTTCAGGTCCACGTCCATGCAGTGTAAACGTTTTACTTTCTGCCGACATACTGTTGGCGTTTTTGCTTATGCTGCGTCTTATATAAAAAAATTAAACACAAACGTCCACACTGTTGGCTGTTAAACGTTTGCACACGTTTCAAATTATAATATATCTTGATCCTGTTTCCAAAATAGGTCACTAGTTCCATGGGCGGGGGCAAATTCCCAAAACTGTCAAAGTACCATACAGTGGATCCCTCTTTGACATAAGCTACATAATGCGTTCCTGGTCCTCGGTGATCATCCAAATTGACAACAGCACATTCCTGTTTCCAGGCTCGTGGGGGTAATTGGTTTCGCATAAACACACCTCGAAAATGAGAAAGCTTTAGTTGTTTAGCATAGCTTTCCACTTGTTGATGCATCAGGGCATGTCTTGCTATGGCTGAGTTTTGTTTTGATGTTTCGAAATGGTGAAATCCCAAATCCTTGTTGATAAAAAGCTGGCTTTAAATTGGCATTTCTAGCCCCCCATAGCAATCGCTTCCATCGTTTCATTATGTCGCTGACTTTCTTTTAGTTGTTGCTTGCCCTGCTGCGCGGCTTTAATGGTTTTCGCCACTGCACTGGCACTGCCCAAAAGTGAACCTAGAGCAGCCAGACCAGCAAATAAAGCAGGTATAAATCCGGCTCGCTTTGGGGCTCGCTCTTGGTTTGAAACCTTTCGCCGAGTTTTGGAATAACATGTCTCTGTGCTGCTCGAAAGGCTTTCCTTATGGTCAATACATTTTTTAGCCTATTTTCAATTTTGAAAAAATAGGCTTATGAGATCACCTTTTGTCCGTGTGTGTGTGCGTGTGTGTGTGTGTGTGTGTGTGTGTGATTCGTGTGTGTGTCCCCACCTAATAAAATCTAAACGGCACGAGCGATTTCAATGAAACTCGGAAATTTCATAGCACTACTCCGGGCGACCTCGACCGTGCCCTTCAAATTTTGTTACGACTCACCAATCCAACATGGTGGCTATGCGAAATATTTCACCAGCATTCAATATCTCCGAAACTATTACCGATATTACCCTGACATTTTCTATGGTGATAGAGGGAACTACTATAAGTTCACTTATGTGACCTTTGAAAACCTGGTAACTACAAAACCAACATGGCGGCCAAGCGAATTTGCGACTTTTAAATAGACGTTTCTCGCGATTTGGCCATCCTAACGCAATGAAACTTGGTACAGTATATGTTTATATTCATTTTAATGCACAGACATCTAACTTCGTTCAATTGTTTACATAATCACAAGATGGCGGATGTGCGAAATATTTCACCGGCATTCTATATCTCTGAAACTAGTAGCGGTATCACCCCGAAATTTTGTACGGAGATAAAGGGCACTACTGGAAGTCCATCTATAAGACTTTCAAAAACCGGTTAACTACAAAACGAACATGGCGGCCAAGCGAATTTGAAAATTTTAAATAGACCTTTCTCGCGATTTAATGTTCCAAGCGCACTGAAACCTGGTACAGGAAATATTTATACACATTGTAATCCACTGGTATCTAATTTAGTTCAATTGTTTACATAACCTCAAGATGGCGGCAGTGCGAATTTTAAAATTAAGTTTTTATTTCTTGTGATGTAGTCATGCGATCGAAGTGAAAGTTTGAATAATGAACCTACGCAATAATTTTCCTTTAATGGTACATGACTCTATGGCCTATACATTTAACAATCCAACATGGCGACCATCCGAAATATTAAGACGATACTGAATATCTACGAATCTATTTTAGCAATCAAACTGCATTTTTAATGTCCATAGGGGCTATGAACTTAAGTTCACCTATAGGACTTTAAATAACCTGGTGATCACAAATCCAACATGGCGGCGACGCGAATTATAAATATTCACATGGACGTTTCTCGCAATTTAACCATCCGCGTGCAGTGAAACTTGGTACAGTAAATCCTTATACGAATGTTAATCCACTAGCATCTAATTTATTTCAATTGTTTCCATAACCTCAAGATGGCAGCTGTGAAAAATTTTTAAATATCCTTGTTACTTCTTGTGTCCTAATTATGCGATTGAAGTTTGAATACTACACGTTCACAATAATCTGCATGTAACAGTACGTAACTCTAGGACCTACATATATAAAATTCAACATGGCGACCATCCGAAATATTTAGTCGGTTCTCAATGTCTACGAATCTATTACAGCAATCAAACTGAAATTGTGTATGTTGATAGTGGCAATTGACATAAGTAGGATATATGAAAATAGGCTGTATAGTTCTTCACGGAACTACTTGTTTGTCTTTTAGGTAGATTTCTTTAGAAAGCTAACTATTGCAATGGGTCCCATGTTTCGACTTCCGGAAAATTTCGACATATCTTCGCGTTTCACATCCCCCAGACCCCAAAACCACCGTCAGTTCAAAAGTTTATATATAATTTATGTATATATGTATCTATATATATATATATATATATATATATATATATATATATATAGATATATATATATATATATATCAGTTTCTTGTGGACACGATAACTGCCGTAATTTTGCACCAATCACTTTGAATTTTTTACATAATATGTATCCCTATAAAATCTCGGTCGAGTTCGTTAATGGGCAAAATCGGTCAAAGGGGGTAAAAATGGGGGGCTTTTTTCGAAAAAGTGAAATATCGCTATAACTCTCTTAATACATGAAATATCGAATCCCTTCAAAGTTCATAATATGTGACGGATAAGTGCCAAAAATTTATGTCAAATAAGTTTTTTGATAGCACCAACCATTGACCAAAGGGGTGGGAAAAAGTGGGTTTTTCGGGAAACATTAATCATATCTCTGTTAATAGGCACAACATCAAAACCGCACAAAATGGACAATATTCCTCCAATAATTACCTAAAACTTTTGTCTGAAAGAATTTTTGATATGACCCACCATTACGCCACGGGGTGAACAAAATGATTTAAATTATAAGAAAATGCCAAGTGCCAAGAGAGGTTGCCATGACAACTTTACTTTTAATTGATAAGGGATGACCATCAGCAGTTGCTATGACAACGCCACTGCACGAGATCACATTCAGTTTTCATATGTCAGTGGGAAGCGACTTCGATATCGGAACTGGTAGCATGCTGAACTTCTATGCCCAAGGTCGCGGGTTCAAACCCGGCTGAAGTCGTCGGATTTACTAAGAGCGCTAAAAAACCTGAGTTTGCTTTCCTTCGGAGGGGAAGTTCCAACGTTCGTTGCGAGTTGCTGATTGAGGTGGCATCTAGTAGCCAAGTTCACAGCTAGGTGTCGTTGACGGCAGTATTTTAGGTAGATTTCATTAGAAAGCTAACTATTGCAATGGGTACCATGTTTCGATTTCCGGAAAATTTCGACATATCTTCGCGTTTCACATCCCCCAGACCCCAAAACCACCGTCAGTTCAAAAGTTTATATATAATTTATGTAATATATGTATATATATGTATATCAGTTTCTTGTGGACACGATAACTGTCGTAATTTTGCACCAATCACTTAGAATTTTTTACCGAATATGTATACCCATAAAATCTCGGACGAGTTCGTTACTGGGCTAAATTGGTCGAAGGGGATGAAAATGGGGGACTTTTTTTTTTCGAAAAAATGAAATATTGCTATAACTCTCTTAATATGTGAAATATCGAATCCGTTCAAAGTTCATACTATGTGTCGGATAAAGCTCAGAAATTTATGTTTGAAACGTTTTTTTGATAGCACCAACCATTGACCAAAGGGGTGGGAAAAAGTGTTTTTTTCGGGGAACATTAATCATATATCTGTTAATAGGCACAATATCAAAACCGTACAAAATGGACAATATTCCCCTAATAATTACCTAAAACTTTTGTCTGAAAGAATTTTTGATATGAGCCACCATTACGCCAAGGGATGAGAAAAATGATTTCGGAATTGTAAGAAAATGCCAAGAGCTATCAGTGGTTGACATGGCAACACTACTAAATTGATGAGGGATGAGCCATCAGACGTTGCCATGACAACGCACTTGCGCGAGATCAGATTCAGATTTCCATCTGACTAAGTGTGATGCGGCTTCGGTGACTTAACTGGTAGCATGCTGAACTCCTATGCCCAAGGTCGCGGGTTCAAAGCCGGCCAAAGTCGTCAGATTTTCTAAGAGCGCTAAAAATCCCTCAGTATGCTTTCCTTTGGAGGGGAAGTTCCAACGTTCGTTGCGAGTTGCTGATTGCGGTGGCATCTAGTAGCCAAGTTCACAGCTAGGTGTCGTTGACGGTAGTATCTGGTAGCAACATTAGGAACTACTGCTTGAAATTGAGCGTCTGCATTCCTTACCTGAATTACAGATTAATACAGCTATCACAATTCACACCGTTTATCAGACAGATTCTACACTCACCCAGAGTACACGGGGTTACATGACCACGTTGTCGCAGCCCCTAAACTGAGGAACCAACCAACATCTCTGCGGGAGATATAATTTTGCGTGAAGAAGTAACAGACCGTTACATAGTTACACATCAGTGTCGAAACTTTGCATAAGGACAGTGTGACCACAAGTATAAAAATGGACTCCAAATGACAAGAAGGTTACCGTCATCATAACACAATAGAATGTTTAAAATATGCATAAAATGACGAAAAACAAAGTTAATTAATCTCCAATTATAAAATACTTTCACGCAATAAATGTGGTCTGATCCTTCTACGAAAACCTGCATATTCTGCCTATTTTCGACTATCCCCAAGTTTGTCCGGTGAAATCTACCTCCGCCTTCCGGCGTGCCGAGAGGACTTTTTTCTTTCGCAAGGGCTTGTCCACGAATGTCGTAAGCCCAGGCTTTGCCAAAGACAAAGTCCTTTTTTTAGTCTTTCTCACCACATACCTTTGTTTCACCATGATGATAATGACCAGCAACCTTTCACAAGAAAGTTTAAATCACAACTAACATCAGATTATTTCATGGCTGTATATTCCAATTCCACATAAAGTGGGTAATCGTTTATGTTTTTCCCCGCTTGCTTTTCATCCCATGTCAACATGAGATGAAAGGATAATTCGTCACCTGCATTGACCATTTCATGGTTATGGACCAACATCCTATGACCATTTATCTTCATTTATAAATGGTTCTCATCAGGCATGGCATATTTAATGTGAATGGTTCCATCATAGTGTAATCGATAGTGGCTTAAACCCGATGCAAGCACATAGGTCAAGTGCTGATCATGGACTAGCGGTAAATGGTTTCTGTCATTCACAGGTTATTCATTTGTCAGATACACTAAAAATACAGGTGGGATAAATTTATAAAGCCTTTTCATTTCATAGGTCACGTAGCGCTTGGTACAGACATCGTCTTCGTCTGGCGGGTCTTCCACGTGAATAATACGATGGTGATTAACGCTATAGCCATTCACCGTAAGCTGGGGCACTTTGTCATAAAACTCATACACTTTGTTATCCAAATACGTTTTCGTGGTAACGTCTGTAGACACTTGAGGATGTTTTACATGGGTTAACCGCTCTCCCTTAAATTCATAATCTCCCTGTTTTGTGCGTGGCACTACTGACCTATTCACATAGTGTTTATTAGCAGGATCTGTTTCTTGTTTAGGATCATGTATGGGGACAGACCTAGCTTTGGCCATCAACGCACGTCCAAAGACATCCATCGTCAACCTGTAGTACCAGTCTACTGTTTCTATGACAAGGCTCGGTGTCCTGTATATAGACAGCCTGCTAGCCTGTCTAAGCCTTAGTTGACATGAAGATTATTAAGCAGCAAGAGTCATTCCCCGTAGGGGACATGGTTTCCCATCTCTGTCCTACATCACGTGAACAACGCCATGGTTCACTGTTTCCATCTTCCATTCGCTGCATCATTGTGGGACCTTCCGGCTGTGGATAGTCCAATCTTTTGCTAAAACTCATCACAGCGCCCAATGGTCTGCGTTTTCAAAATCTCTCTACCAACCCCTCTACGTGTTTCTGGATCAAGTCATGTCTGGATTACAAAAGTAGAATACGGGTTATTTCACTTTTTCCACACAAGAAAATGTTATTTCACCGGATGAGGTAAAGCCTGATTCACTCATGATTTTCGGTGATGTATTTTCTGAACGTATTTCAGCATGGGTCGACACAAACATATCGATTGCTTTTATCTTGGACAAACGTATTCTAAAATGTCCAAACAGTCGATTCGTGACAATGCCAATGTCATTGTTTTATTTCGCCAGGACGAGAGGAACAGTCGTAACATTTATAATGAACATGTGAATCCGGATATGACCTTTCAAATGTTTACTGAATTGTGTGGCAAGTGCTGGAACACTCAACGTCATGCCTGTTTAGTGATTGACAAACAAAGTGAACTCAACCAAGGACGATATCGCTTAGGGTTTGATCACTTTATTGCTATTTAAGGCACTGTCACATTCCCTCTCAAGTCATTTGTCAAGACACCATGGTGTTAGCAGAGAGTCAATTGAAAAAGCATATTATTAGAGCAAAAATTACTATTCTGCAGAAGTTTCGTCAATTGAAACGATCACTTGCAGATCATGCTTTGTTTATTCAACATGTTTTAGCACCTCCGCTAAAAGCCATGTTGAAACCCTCTTTCAAGCCATCTGAAACGCTACCCACCGTTTCACAAGCCACTCAGACGCTGCACGAGGACCCTGAGGAAGAGGAAGAGGAACAGGAACAGGAAGATTTGACTAGTATTAGCGAAGTTGAGAATGACGAGGAACAAGTGTTTACGCCTCAAAAAAAGGCCGCACCCCTTGCAGAGTTTTTGAGAAAAAAGAAATCCTAGGTAATGGTCGAAACACCTTGCCCTTCCAGATCGTCTCCGTTTTCACAAGTCTTGGCCACCCCTCAAAACAAGTCTCAACTGAAAAACATTTTAATAAATTATTATGGATCAACACTAGAACCCTATCTCATTGATCTATTTATTGGAAACACAGATACCACGTATGGTGTTAGCTATGAGGATGATAGTTTTAAAATCGGGGATTCATCCATTAAATTTGCTCGTACTAAAGCTGTCATTAGGAACACCAACTATAAATTGACGCCAGGACTGTTAAAGCTGCTCTTCTCACGAACACCCTCATTCCATGATTATACGTCTGAGGACCTTGGCAAATATAAATCCATTTTATTGGATACCCATGCCCACAAAAGACAGTATGATCCCGCTCAACAAGTGAATGGCAATATATCTCAAAAATATAAACCATCATTGCAAAAATGTTTCCCACCAGTCAAAGTACTCGTCGTAATGTGTCCGCTTCGGGGGTGACATTTACACCATTAAATCCCCTTGTGGATGTTACCTACTGGCACAATCCAAATAAGCTCATCCAGCGGCTACAGTTGTTGCATGCTTCACGTCAAGCCGGCCATACCGGTCACGATTGGGAAAATCAAGAAATTGAACAAGATCTTCGAAATGCCAAAATTATTGTTTAAGCCCTCACCCATTAAAATGGGTATTGCTCACGAGTTGCATCGCCCAGCTAGGCGTCACTATCCGCGACTCAAGGTGATTTCACGAGGTGTGGATGAACTTTGGCAGGCTGACTTGGTTGAAATTATACCATATGCTGGTGTTAGCGACGGTGTACGCTATATGTTGACCGTCATTGATGTGTATTCCAAAATGGCCTTTGTTGAACCTGTGCGTCGCAAGTCTGGTCCATTAGTCACCAAGGCCTTTCAACATATTATTCAACACTCTAAACGTCAACCTCAGTTGCTACAAACCGATCAGGGAAAAGAATTTTTCAACAAGGATTTCTCCAGTTTTCTCAAATCTAAGGATATTCACCATTACACCACGTACAGCAATCTCAAAGCCAGCGTGGTCGAGCGGTTTAACTGAACATTGAAAACCCATATGTGGAAAGCGTTTACCGCTCAGGGAAGTTCTCGCTGGTTGGACATGTTACCTGACCTAGTGTCACGTTACAATGGCACCAAACATAGGACCATTGGGACCAAGCCACGTCTCGTGACCAAAATATTCAGCGACTGGGTAAACTGTTTAACCCTATAAAACAGCAGATCCTAAATGTCACCGACTGAAAATTGGGGATTTTGTTCTTGTGAGCAAATTTAAGTCTGCCTTCAATAAGGGCTACACGTCTCAGTGGGGGACTGAACTATTTCGAATTCGTCAAGTCAACTTGGACAGTCCAGTCACCTGTTTACTGCAAGACCTCAACCATCAACCCATTAAAGGTAGATTTTATCTCCATGAACTTCAAAAAACAGAATCTCCTAAACCTTATCTTGTGGAAAAAGTGTTGAAACTAAAAGGAAATAAACTATATGTCAAATGGTTAGGATTCAACTGTACGTTTAATTCTTGGATCAATAAATTACATGTTGTGTGAACCTGTGCATTTTTTTATTTTTAAATTTATTTATTTAGTTATTGAATCATTATGTACGAGAGCTCAGTGTATGGCGCCCCTCGCTTTATGCATGTCCATACATGTTTGTCTTTCTCTCTCCACACTTGTGTCTCACTCCTTTACTCCATGTTGACATACAACTCGTTCAGCTATTGGCTGTCGTGGGTTCTCCACTCCTCCCCTCACCTCTCCCCCGGCTCTGGCCCCTCCCCCTCATCGCTCTGTAGTGGTCATGTGATTTCCTGTTCTCTCTTTGTGTTCACACTTCCCTATTTCCCCTTTCCTCTCTGCGTGTCCCCTGCCTGCATCTGCTGCTGCTCGCCTGGCTAGCTGTTATCACCTTTTTACAGAGTTGCCAAATGGTTGCAACCTGTTATCATCTTACAGCAATGTTGTCAGCTCTCACCCACATTCCATTCTCTTAGCCAACTAGCCAGGCACCAAGCAGGCCTCTCGAGCAGATATTCTGTTTTCCCATTCTGGCTGCCAGTCAGACATAGATAAAACAAGTTCTGTTGTTAACAACTTCCCCTCATACCATTATGAATTTTCTCTGGTTACTGGTCAGTGTTTACTAAACTATTTTAACGATCACCATGAGGGATTTTCGAAAATATTCGCCTTCATTCATCTGTCATAGGAAATATATATATTTATATATATCGAAAAGCGACCCCTCGTTTTGCCATACATCGCCCCATTTCCAGTATCCAGCATGGCCTATCATAGCCTCGTCAAGCGCTACCGGCTCTCTGTCTACAAACACGCTTTTATTTTAAAAAATAACAAATAATAAAAATATTTAAAATGCCTAGTTTTTTTTTGTGCTAGAGACTTGACATTTATTTTCGTGGTAGAGGGGGTAGGGACCTTTCATTTATGTCAAACAAACTTATTTGTCAACGTGTTAGTTTCCAAAATAGTAAAAATTCAAAATTTAAGGATTTTCAAAAAATCTCAAATTATAAAAACTTTTATTATAAACAAGATGTTCAGCAAAGAACATATAGCCTACTTTCTCCTAAATGTATGGGTATCTTTATGACTCTTTGTCCTCATCCCTAACACAATCACCTCTACCACAATGTATTCTTTGTTTTCTTTTATATTGATAATAAGCCAGTAAGTGTCAAAATCAATATTATATACTTTATGATGATTGAATAACAAAACTACTAACTTATTGTAATGCATTCACGTCCGTTAATCTCTATATTAAGCCAGCCTGCAAAATTAAGAATCTTCCGCCCCAATCACAGTAGGTTGGAGCTGCGACCTATCGGTGAATTAATCTTTATCTTGTACGCCTATGCACTGCCATCGTAATGTACTACGATGGCAGTGTTCTATGGGTGTTGAATGAGTAGGCAGTTTAAAGTAGCCAGGAGGGAGGCGATCCAGCTGGCAGTGTTTAAAGGTATTCGGAGCGCGATCGTGGCTAATAGTTGAACTACCAGTATTACAAAATTGCCATACTTCAGGAGGCCAGCTCAGGCATTTACACAGAGATATGTTTGGAACAATATTACCCACATAACCCACAAGAGGACAGCACCGTACAGAGGCATTAAGAAGGCTGTGGTTAATGACAACGTGTATCTAGTTCTTCTATTCTCCTTTTCCTAATGTCTTCTGTTTATGTGCGATGCTGGGACTGTGATTTTATTAATATACGAGTGTATACTTTATCCTCTCCTTTGAGCTAAATGGCATTTTATTCAGTATCTGTGGAAAAAGCTCGTGCACATCATTTGTAAAAGAATTCAAGAAAAAAACCTAACTGTAGCAGTACTCGATCCCCAGTCAACTGCGTGTCAGACTAACATGCTAGCCCAGAGCTAACCCTATCCATGACGTCAGGTGTTCTTAACTGACATATTAGATACAAACTGTTGGCAAATAATGACTTCAAATAAACGATTTCTTCACTGCAGTACATCTTCATTAAAGATAATTTCATACAAAGTTTATATTATTGTATCAGTACGGTATATCACATACAACATACTAAAACTACTGAAATATAAGACAGGCACATGAGGACAGCTGCCATCTTGTCGTGTGACACAAACGGCTCAGCTCTTTTAAGCCACTCGTACTGTATAATATTATAATATTAAATTATAATAAATAACGGATCACGACCTTCAGGATAGCTTAAACCCCCCTAGGCTCGATAATCGGAATTGGTGGGTCTTAAGCTATTGATTAAAATGGTTGCATAATTCACACGGCCGCCATCCTGAAATGGCATGGCCGATGACCTTTAATTTTGGGTCATAGGCGCGTCCTATATAAAGGTATGTTGTCACCAAATTTGGTAGAGATCGGATAATTAGTTAAGCCGTAATTTGATTTTACGTTTTGAACATTTGAGTGGCCGCCATTCTGTTTTGGTAAAGATGGCGGCGATATAAAGTATGACACTGAGGTGTCCTTTACTGGTGCTATCTCTGTACCAATTTTCGTTCAATTCGGTTTCACCGTGTTCGAATTGATAGGGGGGGACAGACATTCAGAGTGCACACACTCACACACACACAGACACACACACACACAGACTCACACACACACACACACACAGACTCACACACACAGACTCACACACACACATACACATACACAGACAGACACACTTTTTTCGCCCTGTGTTGATCTCATAAGTCTACTATCATTTTTTGCAAAAATCGAAAGTAGGCTAAAAATAAAGGTCATAGAGACCATTGGTTTGAACTATTGAACAACGTTCTATCATATTTGGTTTTCAAACTATTTCCTACTTTTAAAAACAAACATTTTCAAAAAAAATAAAAAAATAACGAGTGGTCTATAGGAAACACGACGTTAGCTCGAGTCCAACGACACCTCATTTATTAAAATCCGACTATCCGTTCGCCAATGATCACCAATGTTCGCGAGAAAGTAGGCTATCATTTTTTTTCCTCCTACACCCTTGAAACTTGCTGTCCACCTAGAGGGCATACCCACCTTTCATTAACGTCAAACAAACTTTTTCCCAAAATTCACCGTTTCCAAAATAGCGCCAATCCAAAAAAATTCAATTTTTATTTAAAATACCAACACACATGCTTAGCCTAGGGAACGTTATCCCAAAGCCAACAATACCTCGTTCGTTAAAATCCGACCACGCGTTCGGGAGATATCGGCAAAGTTTATATGAAAGTAGGCGACTAAGCAGAACCCCCCTTACCCCACTACTACCAGTTTTAGTCCTAGAGACTTGACATTTATTTTGGCGGTAGAGGGGGTCAGGGCCATTCATTTATGTCAAACAATTTTTTTGTAAACTCTTTAGTTTCCAAAATATAAAAAAATCAAAATTACATTTGTTTCAAAAAAAATAAAAAATAAAAAAGTTTTATTATAAAATATAAAGGACATAAATACCATTCGTTTCAAGCACGGCACAACGTTCAATCATGTTTGGTTTTTAAACTATTGCCTATTTTCAAAAACAAAATTTTCAAACAATTTTTGAAAAATTTAACGTGTGGTCCATAGGAAAGAGGACGTCAGCCCGAGTTCAACGACACCTCATTTGTCAAAATTGGACTATGGGTTCTCTTAATATTCATTATTTAACATGAACACCGCCCGAGCAACGCCGAGTGCGTTAGAACTGTCACCACTCCCCTACTGCCCTTTATTCTAAAAATATATATATATATATACTAAACGGGCTTCAAATAAATACAGACACCAGTATTAAAACTCCATCAGAAAACATAAATCCACCCACAATCCAAGAAGTCTACAAAGCGCTGAGAGAGCTCAAAAACTACAAAGCGAGTGGAGAAGATCAAACATTTGCAGAATTGTGGAAATATGCAGCATAACCAGTAAAGATTTCATTACACCAATGCATAGTTAACATTTGGATCAAAGAAGAACTGCCAGACCATTGGACTACTGCTATAATACATCCATTACACAAGAAAGGAGAAAAATCAAATCCTGACAACTATCGAGGAATTTCCCTTTTGGATATCACATATAAAATCATGTCACGAATTCTATATAATCGTTGTAAAGAACAATTAGAACTGGAAATAGGAGAATATCAAGGTGGATTTCGGCCATGGCGAAGCTGCCCTGAACAGGTAGTCACCTTAAAATTAGTAATGGACTACTACAAACGTAGACAAAAACAGCAAGTCATAACCTTCGTAGACTTCAAAAAAGCTTATGATTGTATACATAGATCTTCATTGCTGAAAATACTAAGGAATTTCGGACTTCATCCCAAATTAATAAAAATTATAAAACTAACTCTAACAAACACCAAATCTAAAGTAAAATTCAGAGGGGAAATATCTGAGCCGTTTACGATTAAAAGAGGATTAAGACAAGGAGATGGTTTATCGCCTCTACTTTTCAATTGTGCTTTGGAATATGTAATGAGGGAATGGTACAGGGAAAATCCTAGGAACATAAGAATTGGAACCAAGAAAGATCAAATAGACTTAAATTGCTTGGGATTCGCAGATGACTTAGCGTTACTGGCTAATAATATTCAAGAAGCCAGAAATCAAATAATAAGCCTACAAAATATAGCACAAAAAATTGGACTTCAGATATCATTTGAAAAGACAGAGATAATGGTAGCAAATCCACTTGTAATCAATCACATAACAGTAAATAACAAGAAAGTTTAAATAGTGAAGCAATTTAAATACTTAGGAGAAATTATAACTTACAACTTAGATGAGAAACCTGCATGGCAAGAAAGACCTAATAAAATGATAAAAGCCCAAAAAACAACATGGTCTACATATAAAAGAAAATGTCTATCAATCGCAACAAAATTAAAACATTACAAGACGGTGGTTCAACCAGAGGTGACCTATGGAAGTGAAACTCTTTTTAAAGTTACTCAGAAAAACAGAATGGTCAAAATTTTAAAAGTAGAAAGAAGAATAGCTAGAACATGCATAAATAAAAAATATCAGAAAGATGGACAGTGGCGGATAGTACCAAATGAAGTGGTATACAGAGAACTGGAGCCCATCACTGATACTATTCGAAAAAAACGGCTTTCTTTCTTTGGTCACATCATGAGGACACCAGAAACCAGGTTATCTAGAAAAATTTTAGTGAAACTTTGGAATATGAAACAACAAGTAGGATGGTTTAAGGAAATTAGAGAAGATATCAAAGAATTGGAAATAACCTTGGATGACTTGCAAAACAAAACAACAAAATTAAAAAAACTGAGAGATATAAAAATAAGATTTCAGGCTAAAATAGACAAACGTAATACAGTAAAAAGGGTATTTACAGATGAGGAACGCCTGAGAAGATCAGAGTGAAGAGCTACTGGGCGACTCGGAAAGGAAACTTACTGAAGAAGAGGACCAAGAAATGATTGACTGAAGTGGTCCAATGAGGCCGTAAAAGCAGAAGAAGAAGAAGAAACGGGCTTGTTGTGGTATGAAGGTGTACCTTCTAGTGGACTGTAATAGGCAATGAAATCATACGGAAGGCAGCTTTTTCAAATGTATATTCATATAAAGTGACAGCACAAAAAAACACAACAGTACACAACATGATGGCTGCACATTGTTAATGACACTGAGTATACAAAACAAGTGAAGAATAAAATGCCAGTTCCCAGGGAGCATACATACCATCTCGTGGTGAAATATGGAACTAATAAAACAAGTGACTGATGAGAGCTGAACATTCTCCCACCCGTTGATTGAATATAAATCAAATTAATTGGAACTGAAACAATGCATACAATATACAATGGTGTTACAATTCTTGAATATTACTCCACTGGAAGTGGGCAAAGATTTACCATGGATCTCTTGAGTTCTCCACTGATAGTCCTTACAATTGCCACACGAACCATTCCATCTGCTTCTGGATGACGTTCTGTCACGACTGCTAACCTCCATCTTAACGGTGGTAAGTTGTCATCTTTGATGGCGACTTCGACTCCAATTTGAAGATTGATCTGGTTGTCTCTCCATTTGGGTCTGTGTTGAAGTTGAGTGAAATAATCCTTATGCCATCTATTCCAGAAATGCTGAACTAGTTGTTGAGTTCTTTTTCACAAGTTCAACCTATTAGAAGGCATTATGGTCACGTCGGGATCTGCGATTGCAGTTAAACTCTTGCCGACCAGAAAGTGACTTGGAGTTAATGCTGTGGGATCAGACGGATCTGACGAAAGAGTTGTAATTCGTCTGAAATTTAAGCAGGCTTCAATTTGAGTTAGTACGGTATACAATTCTTCAAACGACAGCGCGCAATTACTAATAACTCGACGTAGATGATACTTGACTGATTTAATTCCAGCCTCCCATATGCCACCAAAGTGTGGAGATTGTGGTGGTATGAAGTGCCATTTGATTCCTTTGTTGGCCATATCATCTTAAACCTTGTTGGTTGTCATGATATTGTTAAGTTTTTGAAGTTCCTTAGCAGCTCCTACAAAGGTAGCTGCATTGTCACTGTAGATGTCTGCTGGCTTTCCTCTTCTTGCAATAAAACGACGTAATGCAGCTAAGAATGATTCGGTTGTGAGGTCACTGACTAATTCAATGTGGATTACCTTTGTAGTGAAGCAAACAAAAAGTGCAATATATGCCTTAATTTTCACGTTACTTCTTTTGTTGATAGGACGCAAAAGAATTGGTCCTCCGTAATCAATGCCACAAATGTTGAAAGCTGGTGCTGGTTGAACTCTCGGTTTAGGATAATCAGCAATGATTTGCCTCATTGTAATTCCCTTTAATCTGTAACACCTCACACACTTATGTATCAGCTGTTTAACCACGTTTCTGCCATTTGGAATCCAGTAATTCTCACGAAGTGTGGAAAGTAACAATTCAGGTCCTGCGTGAGCATTCTGTAGATGTGCATGTCGAATGATGAGTTTTGTAATATGATGCTTGGGTGGTAGTATGATCTGATGTTTGGTGGAGAATGGAAGTGATGCATTCGCTAATCTACCTCCAACTCTAATTATGTCATTGTGTAAAAACGTACACAGAGTTCTCATCTGACTTTTCTTTGAGACAACTCCAGTAGATCTCAGTTTTGCAATGTCCTCACTGAAGGCTTCATTCTGCGATAATCGAATGCTAGTTTCTAGTGATCTTTGTAGTTCTTGAACTGTAAGTGATCCTATCATTTTGTCTTTAGGGTGTTTGGCATTGTGAACGAATCTGTAGCAGTATGAAATAACTCTTTGACGTCTTATTAATGATGAGAATTTGAGAATAAAGCTATCTGATTGATTACAAGAACTGTTTTACTTGTCGCTGCTCTAATACTGATGGTGAAGTTTCTTTAGCATGCCTTGATTGAGGCCACTCAGATGACTGTGCTGATAACCACAGTGGTCCTTCCCACCAAAGTGTCGATGAATTTAAATTATGTGCACTAACACCTCGGGTTATTAAGTCAGCTGGATTGTGTTGTGATTGAACGTGGTGCCAATTTTCAATCTCTGTTAGTTTTTGAATCTGAGCTACTCTGTTGGCTACAATCGTTTTCCATTGAGACATTGGTGCCGCTCACCATCAGAGTACTATGTTTGAGTCTGTCCAGAGGTATGTTTCATTAATGTCTAAGTTTAGCGCTGTCATAGTTTTCTTCAATAACTGGGCCAGTAAGGTTGCGCCAAGAAGTTCTAATCGAGCGAGTGTTAGCTTCTTTACTGGGGCGACTCTGGATTTAGAGCAAACCAATCGAATCTGAGTTTCACCATGTTGATTTACCGAGCGAATGTAAATGCATGCACCATAGGCTCGTTCTGAAGCATCACTGAAACCGTGAATTTGAATGTTAGTGAGTTTGCCCTTGATGGTTACTAAACCATCAACTTGAATGCTATTGATATGTGTCAGCTGATTTTCTAACTTGATCCAGTCCAAATCTTAAATCATCTGTCAATAACGAATCCCAATCTATGTGTTTTAACCACAATTTCTGAAGGAATATCTTGTATTGAATTACCAAAGGACTGAGGAGGCCTAAGGGGTCGAATATGGATGCCACAACTGATGTTGTAGTACGCTTTGTAATTTGGTTGGTCTGATTTTTGTTGCTATGATCAGTTTATCAGCAGTGGGGTGCCATGATAATACTAACGTTTTTACTGTGGTCTTGCCATCAAATTGGAAAGGTAATGCCATGTGTCTATCTGAATCTGGAAGTGCTTCAAGAAGATCTGGATGAATGGAGCACCATTTCTTGAGTGGGAATCCCCCTTTCTTGAGTAGTGCGATTAATTCCTTCTGAATTTGTAACGCTGCAGTGTCACTTGAAGAACCACTCAGGACATCGTCTTCTTCTGCCAGCTGATTCAAACATTGGGTTGCTGAAAATGGAGCTGATGCTGTACCATAAGTTACTCGCTGTAATTCGTAAGATTTCAATGATTCCTCATGAAAATTTCTCCATAATATTCGTTGCAATTTTGTGTCATCCTTGTGTATTCTAATCTGTCTACACATCTGTGTGATGTCAGCTGTAAATAAAATTTGATGGGTTCTGAAGCGAAGTGTGATCGAATATAAATCTTATTGCACAGTTGGTCCTTCCACGAGTATGCTATTCAATGAGACCCCGGTGGAAGATTTTGCTGAACCATCAAAAACAACTCTTGTGGCAGTTGGTTTGAATACTGCATGATGTGGAAGATAGTAACGCCCGGTGTTGTTGGTGTCTGCGGTGGTTACTTTTGTCATATGACCTAAGTCTTTGTATTCTGTCATAAATACAGGCTGTTTCTGAAATTTCTGCTCTAACAGTTGAAACCTTCGCCTAGCTTGTTCATATGAATTCCCCAATTGTTGATGGATTTCCTTGAATGGATGTCTTACTCTGAATCTGCCATCACTATCCCTTGTGGTAATGTTGTTGATGGATTTCCTTGAATGGAAGTCTTACTCTGAATCTGCCATCACTATCCCTTGTGGTAGTGTTGTTGATGGATTTCCTTGAATGGATGTCTTACTCTGAATCTACCATCACTATCCCTTGTGGTAGTGTTATTGATGGATTTCCTTGAATGGTAGTCTTACTCTGTATCTGCCATCACTATCCCTTGTGGTAGTGTTGTTGATGGATTTCCTTGAATGGAAGTCTTACTCTGAATCTACCATCACTATCCCTTGTGGTAGCGTTGTTGATGGATTTCCTTGAATGGAAATCTTACTCTGAATCTGCCATCACTATCCCTTGTGGTAGTGTTGTTGATGGATTTCCTTGAATGGAAGTCTTACTCTGAATCTGCCATCACTATCCCTTGTGGTAGTGTTGTTGATGGATTTCCTTGAATGGAAGTCTTACTCTGAATCTGCCATCACTATCCCTTGTGGTAGTGTTGTTGATGGATTTCCTTGAATGGATGTCTTACTCTGAATCTACCATCACTATCCCTTGTGGTAGTGTTGTTGATGGCTTTCCTTGAATGGATGTCTTACTCTGAATCTACCATCACTATTTCTTGTGGTAGTGTTGTTGATGGATTTCCTTGAATGGAAGTCTTACTCTGAATCTGCCATCACTATCCCTTGTGGTAGTGTTGTTGATGGATTTCCTTGAATGGATGTCTTACTCTGAATCTACCATCACTATCCCTTGTGGTAGGGTTTTTGAAATGTTGCATGCACTTTTGCCCGTCTGCTGTTCTTGGGATAGTGTCTAATTCCTCAATTTCCCAACATTTGTGTAGTTGATGATCGAGTGTTTCTTCTGTTTCAATTAAGAATGAGTTTACTGTGTTGTTATTGACATAATTCTCCTGAAAACATTTTCCAGAGATTACCCATCCCAATTGAGTGTTTTGTAGTACTGGATAATCACCTTCGCGTTGTTTACGATCTGCCTTCAGGATGTTGTAGAACATTTCTGCACCAATTATTAAATCGACATTTTCTGGCTGGTAGAAATGTGGATCTGCCAATGTAATGTTGCTTGGAATATCCCACAATTTAAAAACTAGCTGGATTGAAGGCATTTGACCCGTCATTTTAGGAACAATGAAACATTTCATTTTGGCCTTGAATTGAGTTGCCATTGAATGAATTTCAATCTCTACGCTGTGTTTCATGGTGGATGAAGCTTTGTTAATTCCTAAAATTGCTGTGGTTTCCTCATTGCGTTTCAACTTGAGTTTGTTAGCCACATCTTCTGTGATTAAGTGTGCTTGACTGCCACAATCAAGAAGAGTTCTAACCTTGTGTAATGTGCCATTATTATCTCTTACTTTCACAACAGTGGTTGTGAGTAGGATATAGGGCTTCTTGACAGTGTGACTGTACGGATTTGTGTTTGTATGTATACTCGCAATGGTTACTCTATCTGAGGTAGGTTGATTGCCACGTCTCTCACTGCCAGTGTCCTCATGAAATAATGAATTGGTTTTCTATCACATTTACGACACTTACTTGAAGTACATTGCTTTGTTGAGTGTCCTTGTTTCAGACAATTGAAACAAAGACCGTTTTCACGTACCGTACACACTGAGATCTCTGCCGAGGACTAAATTCTAGAAATTTAGGGCATGCAAATCTTCCTGCCTTATGCTCTTGATGGCAGAATAAACACTGGTTACATGAAAATTGTACTGGGTTTACTAGTTTGTGATTTGGTTGGAACGTTAATGTTGTTTTGGATGTTTTCAAGTGACAAGCATTGTTGTTCTAGAAACTTAAGTAACTGTTGAAGAGAAGGAATTTCTGTTGGGCTTGTCGATAATTCCCAACTTTTCCTGGTATTTACATCAATTCGATCAAGTACATGGTGTGTAAAAATTATTTCTTCTAAGGGATGATATAATGAGTGCCTTGAGCGCTTGTAGGTTGCTATTGAATGTATTGCTTATTTCCCTAAGGTCACTGACCGATTCATTTTGCATAGGCCTACTATTCAAGATTTCTCTGATGCACTATGAAGTTATAGTTTTCTTATTTTCATATCTACTGCAAAGCAATTTGTAATTGCCTTCAGTAGTTGGGAGATGTTGTAATAATAATTTGGCACCTCCTTGAACTGAACTAAGGAGATAGTGAAACTTTTCAATTGTTCCCAAACTGTCATTGTTGTGCACAAGCAATTTGTAATTATCAGCAAATGCGATCCAATGTTCATAATTCCCACGGAATGTAGGAAGTTTAATTGTTGGTAGTTTTATATTCGTGACATCATTTAAACTAATGGACTTAGTAGTCAATGAACTGGTACTGCCTTGATCGGGTTTTTGCCTTTAGTGAATACAAGGTTGTTTCCACTTCTTCCCTATCTGCAGAATGATCTGAATTAATATCTTCTATTTCAAGTTGTGTTTGAACTGTGTCGTACTTTGATTCGAGTCCCAGGATTGCATCGTACCTAATCCTTAATTCATGCAAATTAACGTTGGTTTCTTGATTGAGTTGTTCAACGTAATGTTTAATTCTTGTGATTCTACTCTTTAAGCTTCCACGTTCTCTAATGTGACTTTGATCCGTTATAATGTTGAATAGTCGGAGTACACAAAGAAAGGAGTTGATCTGACCTGTTATTACAGTTGCATCTTGCTTGTTGAAATCACTGCCATCCGTGCCCGTGATGGAATATTGTGGTATGAAGGTGTACCTTCAGTGGACTGTAATAGGCTAGGCGATGAAGGCAGCTGTTTCAAATGTATATTCATATAAAGTAACAGCACAACACTACACAACATGATGGCTGCACATTGTTAATGACACTGAGTATACAAAACAAGTGAAGAATAAAATGCCAGTTCACAGAGAGCATACATACCATCTGGTGGTGAAATATGGAACTAATAAAATAAGTGTCTGATGGGAGCTGAACTGGGCTAGAGTGTGCAAATCACCTCTGACATCCTTGGTGTATTGAATTTGAACAATTAAGATATTTGAGGAGAGCAAATATTGCCTAAAAGTGAGAAGTTCTCGGTGAAAATTTGATAAAATACGTATCATTATGTAGAATATTTACACTCTCGTTACAATCAGATTGTCTACTCACAATTAGGTATTAATGCTACGCTTTGCGCAGTTTATGTCACCTTTGCTACACGTTAAAACCCTGTTTATGTTCGACGATGTCGAAATGTAAATATTATATCTCAGAAAACTGTATCATAATGAGGGTCAATATAACACTATTTTTCATTATGAAACAGTTTCTCCCACCAATCAGAGCTCAAGAAACAGTTGTATGACCAATTAGGTAAGGATAGCATCGCATCTGCGCTGACTTCCACGGCCTTCTATTTTAAATGTCACTGCGTGGCTAGTGTCATAGTGGGGTATTTCAGGATGCCATGGTCCAATACAAGGTATTCTCTGCGTCCCATGCGCTCTGTTCAGTACATAAAACTGGCGAAATCTCGACAGATATTTATGAATATTTATGTTCGAACATAAAATAGTTATAATTATCGTCGAACATAAACAGCCGTATGCAACTCGCCTATAAATCTTTCTTTCACTAATTAAGCCTACTCCTCATGACTGTCATTTGGAAGCCACTAACTATCTTTGCAATTCCGCACCAGAAGACCGGTAGGAGCGTCGTGATGACCGCTTTGCCAGCCAACAATAGACTTAGTTACACCTCATCTCTGGACCCCTACTACAACACCGAAATACTTACAACATTATTGGTTCCAGGTCCCTGAAACGTGGTTTTCAGTTCCCTTGGTCTGCAAGTAGGCCTACGTAAAATTTGATTCAGTTCGGTGAAACTGTGTAGATTTGTTGGTTGGTTCCTCAGTCTAGGGGCTGCAACAACGCGGTCATGTAGCCCCGTGTTCTTTGGGTGTGTGTAGAATCTGTCTGATAACCGGTGAAGGCTGTATTAGTGTGTGTTATCTGTAATTCAGGTAATGACTGCAGACGATCCATTTCAAGTAGTTCCTACTTTTGCTACCAAATGTTACCGTCAACTACACCTAGCCGCGAACTTGGCTACTGGATATCACCACAACTGGCACCTGGCAGCGAACATAGGAACTTACAAGAGCGTTAGTCAAATATAATCTACAAATTTAGTTTCACATAATTGTAGTTAGTGGAAGGTTACTTTACATGCCTTAAATCTACGGCCCACCGGCTTTACTTCCCCTCCGAAGGAAGGCATACTCAGGGATTTTTAACGCCATTAAAAATCCGACGATTTCGGCAGGGTTTGAACCGGCGATCTTGGGCATAGAAGCTCAGCATGCTACCAACTATGCCATCGATGCCGCTGGTGAAGATTTGCGCCAAAGACCTAAATCTAGCGAATGGAGAGGGCTGTCCGAAATTTCAAGTGGACAGTGTGTTTTGGACAGTTCAGATGCCACCTCCACCTCCCCAACTCACAAGATGGCGGCAGCCCGATAACTCCCGAACCCGTGGTCGGATTTTGACGAATTAGGTGTCATTGAACTCAGGCTGACACCCCCTTTCCAATGGACAACATATTTCCACCCCAAAAATAAAACCTACCCTACTAGGGGTGAAAATTAAATTTTTTTAGACAATCTCTCTTTCCAATTGCAACATGTGAGAGTTTGAATGCCGATATGGATTTGAACGTTGTTCCACATAAAGTGCATGTGTTCGGTGGTTAGCCACTATGAATTAACATGCTTGTTTTTTTTGTTTTTTACGCATGCCCACTCATGGCTTTTGTAAGAGGGTACGGGAGTGGATCCCTGTGGATGGGTTATTGTTGACAGGTCATTGCTGACAGGTCATTGATGACAGGTCCTTGTGGACGAGTCCTTGTGGACTGGTCCTTGTGGACGAGTCCTTGTTGATGAGTCCCTTTGGACTTATCCCTTTATACCGGTCCCTTTGGACTGGTCCCTATGGACTGACCCATGGTCCCTAATGCTATGATGAAGTTAAACGTTGTTCCACATGAAACGCATGTGAAGAGCCGATTGCTACTATAAATTAACATGTTTGTTTTCTGTTTTAACGCATGTGCGTAAGAGGGCGGACTTTTTAAAATGATGATTTATAGATGAGTTATAAAAAAACATCAGAAACTAATAGGTCATTGGCTTTTTAATATCGCATGAACCGATAAAGCTACGGACTTGTATGAGGGGTTGTTGGACTTGGTATGACGCCCCGTTTTTCAATGTATTTCTGATTTTTGTCAAAAGGGCCTAAGTACACTTTTGTTAATATCTCGTGAACCAATAAGGCTAGGGACTTGTATGAGGGGTCGTAGCACATGGGCTGACATTCCCTTTTTAAATGTATTTTTTGAAATTTTGACAAGGGGCCTAACTACACTTTTGTTGATATTTCCTGAACCCATGATGGGATTTTGACCTGTGAGGTGTCGTTGGACTTGGGCAGACACTCTCTTTTTGAATGTATTTTTGACATTTTAACAAAGGGCCTAACTACACTTTTGTTAATATCTCGCGAACCAATAAGGCTAGGGACTTGTATGTGGGGTCCTAGCACTCGGGGTGACGCTCTGTTTTTAAATATATATTTAATGTTTGTCAAAAGGGTCTAACTGCACTGTTGTTAATATCTCGATAACTAATAATGGGAGAGAGTCAAGTGAGGTGTTATAATACTAAGGATGGCCAACCCTTTCCCATGACCAACGAATTTACCCCAAATATTCAAAACAACAAGGACAATGACCTGAGATTATATAAACTAATACTTGGATATCGACATGTGAGGTGTCATAGGATTTAGAATGGTCAACTCTTTCCCATGACCTATGAATTTACCTAAAATATCCAAAATATTAAGGTCATTGACCTGAGATTTTATAAATTAATAATTGGATACGGACATGAGAGTTGTTTACCGTGAGTGATGAAACATAGCTAGGTAGAGAAAGAACTAGTGTAGGCTACATGTATGGTGTCTGACAAGTCTTTCACTATTGGAACTTGTTTTCAGATCAGACTGTAGTACAGAGAGAGTATAGGTTGCAGGCATGGGTTAATAAATGACAAAAGGTGTATACAAAATCGGATTTATTGATTCAAGAATTAAGAGTAGACTATCGTTAATTGATTGGTTAAAGAGGATAGCTAATGAAACAAAATGGTGACTATATTGAACTAAACTGAACCAAGCTGAATCAAACCCAACCAAACCGAACAAGCCAAGGGTTTAAGTGTAAAACTTGTGGGTGGATGTGGTCATTGGTAATGTCAAAAACGAAAGGGATAAGGCTCTACCTTTAGAGGGTAAGGTAAAGCTAGTGCATGATGCTAATGCACACACCCAAGTTCATGAACCTCACACAACTATCCTATGCAGTTTTTATGGGTTGACTGTTAAAACTTGCTCAGTGGTTACTGGGATAAGATGGTCGCTACACACAACAAGCTTTAAATATCTGAGGCTAATAATCTATACACACACTCACACACACTTGTTCTAAACTAAACTGTCTTGCTGGCAGAGCTCACACAGTAGGTAAATGACAGAAATGCTTGGCTAACAGAAATACAATCATTTTCGGTTGTCTAATGTTACCAGCTAAACATTACGTGCTATAGTGGTGAACACATGTGCCACTTTCACTGTAGATCTTAATTCGATTTCTAGCTCTAAGGCCTAGAACGAATCAAACTAAGAAAAAAGGGTATGGTAACGCAGTGGTTAAACTGTTAACCTTTCACTAAGGCAGACTAGGGTTTGATTTTAGGTTAATATGCATGTCATAAACAAACAAATAAAAGCAGAGATAATGTTTAAAACAGATTACACTTGTCTCTTTTCAAATTCTTACTTAGATTACAAATACAAACGTGGACTGGGCTTGACATACAGTTAATGCTTCCTATCACATACTAGACTGTAAGAAAGCCAAACAAGCAAAAGGCGTAGGTAAAGCAGTGGTAAAATCAATATGTGCAGAGAAATACCTAACGGTTTTATGAACTGGCAAAGGTATGTCGCATAAACAGTGCAGGATACAATCCAGCAACCATAATTTTTATCTTGTACACAAGAGAAAACATATATATATAGAGAGAGATATATAGAAAGCTTGTGTATGTGTGGGTAGCATTGGTTGTTTGACCAGAGAAAATACGGTGACGTAGGGTGGGGAGAGGGAGAATTAGCACTGATATATGAATGGAAAATAGATGTTTTTCAATCGTTTTGTTTTTCAAATGCAGTGGTAGAGTAAAACATTCTTACTTGCAGTAGTATAAGCCTCTATGGTTCCGCTAACAAATAGATAGACTGTATTATTGCCATGGTCAAGCACTCACATTAAGATTATTTACAAAATCATACAATGAAAAATATAAATCTTGTTTTGGAAATATCGTTTTTCAACATACACAAAATAAATATATAAAAAATTTGTAAACAGCAAAATGGAAAATCCATGTTTCCATATAGACGAAATTTAAAAACCTTAAACGGACATTTAAGAAAATATATGCAAATGGGAAATTGACAAATGTGTAAATATGAAAATGGAAAAATCCATGTTTCTATATCATGAAATTGAAAAACATCAAACTGTCATTTAAAAAAATGCAAAATGGAAAATTGACAAATTGCAATGTGTGAAATGAGAAATTGAACAAATGTTTTTTTTTTTTTTTAAAGAACATGGTGCTCTATGGTTGAGGTGTGAATCAAACCCTCTCTACTTATTTAGACCACTCGAGACTGAGTAGACTAGTTTTAGTTGTCATACCACTTTTAAAAGTTTGGGTTAAATCTAGGAATTGAACCCAAGAGCTTGTAGGGGAGATCCAAGGTTATAATATGTTAAACAGATAGCCTTGAATGTAGGGTGTGGTAGCTATATAGAGATGAGACGTTTCGCTCGGGGCAGGGAGGCATGGAGTTCTGCATCAAACCAGTCAAAAGACTGACGACTCAAACAACAACATGTAGAGCTCACCAAAATAATGTTGTGTAACGGTAAATGTTAGTCAACGAACAGTAATGCATTACTAAAACCCATGACACGATACCTAAGAGCTTTTCTAAAATTATTTTAAAATGCCTTGAACCCTATATTAAACACCCAGTTCACAAGACTCATAACTGCAATGTTATGGTCAAACAAAACAAAATCTATATTTCAGAACAAGCAAGTGGTTTAGTCAATGTATACTGGAAAAAGTTTTATAAACACCCAAGTCCACAAAAATAATTAAATTAGTAACTGTCAGGTTGACCGAGTGGATATGGTGTTTGACTTAAGTTCAAATTTTCTGTACAAGAAAGCAAGGGGTCGAATCCCTTACCTGATATAACTATTGCCTCAACATGGCTTGACCACACTGTATTATTGTGTACTCGGTACACAAACCATAGATAGAGTGTATTGTTTAATGTCACTCTCTTTGCGAACATAGTCAGAGACTGTTGATGGTTAACAATTGCATTAATATTGGGATATAGGGATAGCAATTAAGAAAAAACAGACAATACCCATACACTATTTTTATTTATTTAATGTAAGTACTTGTACAATAGTTATATACAAACTACAACTCTCTTTTGTCTATTACTATCTAGTCCTTTTCGATCCACTTGCATATCAAGGGCAGATGACTTTGTAGTTCAGCCCCTTAAAACAACAACAACACTACCTCTTGCATAGTCTGTGATATTGATGATTCTTGAGGCGTGGAAGATGGATACAACATAACTTTTACAACAGGGGTTAAACGTTGCTCAACAAACAATGCACTATTTTGAGTAGCAACATCTTTCTCTTGTACGAACTTTTTAACATTCTGATGATTTTTTGTCAACACCATTAGTGTTTTGTCTGGAGCACTACATTGATGATCACTCACACTTAAAACCACACCATTTCTACTTTTCATTTTGCCTCGACATTTTGTTGACCTCTGTTTTGAGCATCGCCAGAATAGTATTCCTTTTACATTTTGTCGTCTATAGTTATAAGAGTAGCCTTTATAGAGTACACGTTGTTTACCTCGGTTAGTTGTAGTAAGTTCCATAGTAGTAACTAACGTGTTAGTATGATTTGCACACTACAAAGGTTATCTCTGTTCTGGTAATAGAATTATTTAGCGTTGGCTTTTATATTTGATATGTACAGTTTAAAGTGATAGAAAAGTGGTAGAAACGTGGTAGAAACGTGGTAGCAAAGTGGTAGACAAGTGGTAGACAATTGGTAACATAGTGGTAGAAAAGTGGTAGCAAAGTGGTAGCAAAGTGGTAGAAAAGTGGTAGAAAAGTGGTAGAAAAGTGGCAGAAAAGTAATAGAAAAGTGGTAGCAAAGTAGTGGAAAAGTGGTAGCAAACTGGAAAAGTGGTAGAAAAGTGGCAGAAAAGTAGTAGAAAAGTGGTAGCAAAGTGGTAGAAAAGTGGTAGCAAACTAGAAAAGTGGTAGCAAAGTGATAGCAAAGTGGTAGAAAATATTACATGTATTGTTAAGAAATAGTTTAAGCGGTTACATGGATTCATTACACTATAATTTTAGCATCACAAAGCTCATTTTCTATATCCAAAAGTTCTTCCTCATATTTAGTATGACCAGCCTGTTTACAGGTATGCAAGTACTGAAGCCGCTGGATTAGCTTATTGGGATTGTTCCAGTAAACAAATTTAAAAATGATTTTTTGGGGTGTAAACCATTATCATCATCATCATCATCATAATCATCATCATCATCATCATGGTTATCATCATCAATATAATTATCATCAATATAAACATCATCACTATTACTATCTAATCCTTTTTGTTCATTTTGCAATGCAACTACCTTAGGCATAGTTTGTGTTGTCCTTGATAGTGTTAGAGGTTTCTTAGACGTTAACGACTGTACTAACATGTCTTTTTCAGGAGATAATAAATGCTCTTTAACAAACAAAGCACTATATTGAGCCACACTATTATTTTCTTGGTCTTGCTTTTTTACCTTGGTTAGAGTATTTTGTCCATTTAAATGAGTATTATTTTGAGATTTACAATGATGATCGATTGAAATAAGTATGTTGGAGCCTTTTGTTTTAATCATTCCTTGACACTTTTTAGATCGTTGTTTCGAACAGCACCAAATAACAGTTCCATTTTTATTAGTTCTTTTTACAATATATGCATATCCTTTATAGTAAGCACATGGCTTACCATAGCTAGTCGTTGATACTTCCATGTCAACTGTTAAGCATAAACTAATCTCTAGTAAAGTTAACTCGATAATAAAAAAGATAGTTTGTAGTATGTGCAGTTTAAAGTAAGAGCAAAAGTGAGAGTCAAATGGTAGAAAAGTGTTAGCAAAGTGGTGGAAGAGTGGTAACAGTTTATAGTAGTCATGATCTTTTTTTTTTACCAGAATGTGATTTGAATAAATGTAATTTCTAAACCTTAGCAGTGAGTAGTCAGTTAGTCTTGGTTCAGACAAGCGTAAACAGTTCTCCAATGAATCAGAGATCAAGATTTTCATTATGAAACAGTTGTGTAACCAATTAGGTATCGGTACTTGATAGCTTCACACATGAACAAAAATTCCAACATATCTGACATGAATTACATGATTTGAAAGTTGACAAAGAATATCCAATCAACCATTGTAGTTACAATGTCAAACACAAAGACAAAATCAGCATGAACTTTTAAGTTACAGGAAAATTCTATGAAATAGATTATGCAGGAAATTTGGAAATACACATCAGAAGTTTGCAACACCATCCTTCTAGCCTATATAAATTATCGACATGGAAAGTGTGCACTGCCCCTAACATTAAACCAATTTATCAATAACACAAGTCAACAATCAAAACATTTTGTGTTGAGTCTATCATTTAATGCATATATTCTGTCTACATTGAACAGTAACAAAAAACGCCATTCATAATTAATTAAGTTTGCTTTAATTCTTTATGTAATGATAAATACATATCTAAAGTTTTGGCTGACTGTTCAGGGTGAATCGTCTTTGAACACATAAAAGAGGGAATATTTTAAGACTTAACCTCAGCTCACCTAACATAACCTAAATTTACCTAACCTAACCTTGTCATATAGGTAAGAAACGGGTCAAGCTATGCTTTCGACTACCGAGTTTCAGCTACTTTTCAAGGTTACTCTCCCGAACATTGCCGGAGACTGCTGATAAACACCTATGTTCCCACGGCGGCGGCGCGCAACGACTTACATAACGCGCTACCCCCCTTTTCATTGAAGATGGCGGCCGTAGCTTAACTTAACCTAGCCTATGGTAACAAGATGGCGGCCGTAGCTTAACTTAACCTAACCTACGAGGTGTGATCAAAAAGTTCCAAAAATGTGGCTGCGACTTAACCTAACCTAGCCTAACCTAACCTAACCTACAAGGTGTGTTCAAAAAGTTTCAAAATGGCGGCTGTAGCTTAACCTAACCTAACCTAACTTAACCTAAACCTACGAGGTGTGATCAAAAAATTTTCAAAATAGTGGTCATAGCTTAACTGAACCTAGCCTAACCTAACATAACCTAAACCTACGAGGTGTGATCAAAAAGTTCCAAAATGGCAGCCGTAGCTTAACTGATTGATCCCTGTTGGTTGACCCCTTTTGATTGATCTCTGTTGATGTATCACTTTGGACTGGTCCCTGTTGACTAGCCCCCTTTGGACGGGTCCTTTTTGAAGGGAGTCATTTTTTTTACGGGTCCCGGAGGACGGGTCCTTGTTGACGGGTCCCTGTGGCGGGTCCCCTTTGACATAATTTGGATAAAATGCAAGAGCCAGTCCATAGGGATCAGTCCAAAGGACCCGCCCACAGGGACCCGTCAACAAGGACCCGTCCTCCGGGACCCGTAAAAAAATGATTCCCTTCAAAAAGGACCCGTCCAAAGGGGGCTAGTCAACAGGGACCAGTCCAAAGGGTTACATCAACAGAGATCAATCAAAAGGGGTCAATCAACAGGGATCAATCAGTTAAGCTACGGCAGCCATTTTGGAACTTTTTGATCACACCTAGTAGGGTTAGGTTAGGTTAAGTTAAGCTACGACCGCCATCTTGGGACTTTATGATCACACCTCGTAGGTTTAGGTTAGGTTAGGTTAGGCTAGGTTCAGTTAAGCTATGACCACTATTTTGAAAATTTTTTGATCACACCTCGTAGGTTAAGTTAAGTTAGGTTAGGTTAGGTTAAGCTACGGCCGCCATTTTGAAACTTTTTGAACACACCTTGTAGGTTAGGTTAGGTTAGGCTAGGTTAGGTTAAGTCGCAGCCACATTTTTGGAACTTTTTGATCACACCTCGTAGGTTAGGTTAGGTTAAGTTAAGCTACGGCCGCCATCTTGTTACGTTAGGCTAGGTTAAGTTAAGCTACGGCCGCCATCTTCAATGAAAAGGGGGAAGCGCGTCTTGTAAGTCGTTGCGCGCCGCCGCCGTGGGAACATAGGTGTTTATCAGCAGTCTCCGGCAATGTTCGGGAGAGTAACCTTGAAAAGTAGCTGAAACTCGGTAGACGAAAGCATAGCTTGACCCGTTTATTACCTATATGACAAGGTTAGGTTAGGTAAATTTAGGTTATGTTAGGTGAGCTGAGGTTAAGTCTTAAAATATTCCCTCTCTTATGTGTTCAAAGCCGATTCACCCTGAACAGTCAGCCAAAACTTTAGATATGTATTTATCATTACATAAAGAATTAAAGCAAACTTAATTAATTATGAATGGCATTTTTTGTTACTGTTCAATGTAGACAGAATATATGCATTACATGATAGACTCAACACAAAATGTTTTGATTGTTGACTTGTGTTATTGATAAATTAGTTTAATGTTAGGGGCAGTGCACACTTTCCATGTCGATAATTTATATAGGCTAGAAGGATGGTGTTGCAAACTACTGATGTGTATTTCCAAATTTCCTGCATAGTCTATTTCATAGAATTTTCCTGTAACTTAAAAGTTCATGCTGATTTTGTCTTTGTGTTTGACATTGTAACTACAATGGTTGATTGGATATTCTTTGTCAACTTTCAAATCATGTAATTCATGTCAGATATGTTGGAATTTTTGTTCATGTGTGAAGCTATCAAGTACCGATACCTAATTGGTTACACAACTGTTTCATAATGAAAATCTTGATCTCTGATTCATTGGAGAACTGTTTACGCTTGTCTGAACCAAGACTAACTGACTACTCACTGCTAAGGTTTAGAAATTACATTTACTCAAATCACATTCTGGTAAAAAAGATCATGACTACTATAAACTGCTACCACTCTTCCACCACTTTGCTAACACTTTTCTACCATTTGACTCTCACTTTTGCTCTTACTTTAAACTGCACATACTACAAACTATCATTTTAGCCTACTTTCCACATTTTGCAAAAATGAGGAAAAAGTAGACTTATGAGATCGATCCGGGAAAATGTGTGTCTGTCTGTCTGTCTGTCCTTCTGTCTGTCTGTCTGTCTGGTTGTGTGTGTGTCCCCCCTATCAACTCCTAAACGGCTGCAGCAATCAAAACCAAATTTAGTATGAGTAAAGATGTGCACCGGAATATCTCACGTCCATATTTGAAAATGATGTCAGTGCTACCAACTGCTGAAAAAACGCACTAGAAATTTGAGCTCCATGTTGGATATCTCGCAAGGTATGCATGGGAGCTATTCCAAAATTCGTACACATGCAGATAATACTATTTCAGTTTAATTTCCAGGAGGCTCACAATGACAGTGTTGCCAAAATAATTTTAAGCCTTCTGATAGGTCCAATGTTTAAATGCATATAACTTCTACACTATCTATTGGATTTCAACCAAATTTTGTATGTAATATCTGTACATAAACAGATATGATTGAGCGTATTCTTAAGAGCCACCAGGGCTGCCAACTGTTATTAATTGCTCTCTCTATTTTTTTTATCCAAGTACCAATATATCAGAAAGTATGCAAGCCAACAGCTTTAAACTATGCACACGTATATTCTGACATTTTACACTAATTTGGAGTAACTTATATACGTCAGTTCTACCAACATGATTATAAGCCTGCTGATAGTACCAATTTTTAAATACATGTAACTTCTATACTATCAGTTGGATTTCAACAAAATTTCGTATGTGCTATATGTACCATGACAGATATGACTGAAAGTATTGTTAACATCAATCAGGGCTGCCAACTATTAATAAATGCTGTCCATATTTTTTTACCCTAATATCAATATATCAGAAAGTATAAAAGCCAACAGCTCTATACTTTGCACACGTATAGCACCTGACATTGTAGATTAATTTGGAGTAATTAATACAAGGCAGTGCTGCCAACATGATTGTATGCCTGCTGATATGTCCAATTTTAAAATACATGTAACTTCTATACTAACAAATGGATTTCATCCAAAACTGGCACAACAAGATATAATATTTCAGATTATTTCTGACCAGCACACGCATGGTATTGTTGGCAACATGCTTTTACGCGTGCTGATAGATCCAGTGTCTAACTGCATGTAACGTCCATTGGACTTCAAACTAATTTTGTATTCTGTATCTTAAGAGCTGGAACTAAGAATATATTCAGTCACCAGGGCTGCCAACTGTAGTGCTCTATTAGGCTACATTATACCAGGTATATTTTGAACTAATTTTATATTTCGATATTACAACTTAATTTTGTCCTTATTCTAGATAGGTAGAATAATCATTGGCATGAAAAGTAGGCTGTATAGTTCCTCACGGAACTTCTTGTTATTATCGAGTTAACTTTACTAGAGATTAGTTTATGCTTAACAGTTGACATGGAAGTATCAACGACTAGCTATGGTAAGCCATGTGCTTACTATAAAGGATATGCATATATTGTAAAAAGAACTAATAAAAATGGAACTGTTATTTGGTGCTGTTCGAAACAACGATCTAAAAAGTGTCGAGGAATGATTAAAACAAAAGGCTCCAACATACTTATTTCAATCGATCATCATTGTAAATCTCAAAATAATACTCATTTAAATGGACAAAATAATCGAACCAAGGTAAAAAAGCAAGACCAAGAAAAGAATAGTGTGGCTCAAGATAGTGCTTTGTTTGTTAAAGAGCATTTATTATCTCCTGAAAAAGACATGTTAGGACAGTCGTTAACGTCTAAGAAACCTCTAACACTATCAAAGACAACACAAACTATGCCAAAGGTTGTTGCATTGCAAGATGAACAAAAAGGATTAGATAGTAATAGTGATGATGTTTATATTGATGATAATTATATTGATGATGATAATCATGATGATGATGATGATGATTATGATGATGATGATGATGATGATGATGATGATAATGGTTTACACCCAAAAAAATCATTTGTTAAATTTGTTTACTGGAACAATCCCAATAAGCTAATCCAGCGGCTTCAGTACTTGCATACCTGTAAACAGGCTGGTCATACTAAATATGAGGAAGAACTTTTGGATATAGAAGATGAGCTTCGTGATGCTAAAATTATAGTGTAATGAATCCATGCAACCGCTTATTTTCTTAACAATACATGTAATATTTTCTACCACTTTGCTATCACTTTGCTACCACTATTCTAGTTTACTACCACTCTTCTACCACTTTTCTGCCACTTTTCTACCACTTTTCTAGTTTGCTACCACTTTTCCACTACTTTGCTACCACTTTTCTATTACTTTTCTGCCACTTTTCTACCACTTTTCTACCACTTTTCTACCACTTTGCTACCACTTTGCTACCACTTTTCAACCACTATGTTACCAATTGTCTACCACTTGTCTACCACTTTGCTACCACGTTTCTACCACTTTTCTATCACTTTAAACTGTACATATTAAATATAAAAGCCAACGCTAAATAATTCTATTACCAGAACAGAGATAACCTTTGTAGTGTGCAAATCATACTAACACGTTAGTTACTACTATGGAACTTACTACAACTAACCGAGGTAAACAACGTGTACTCTATAAAGGCTACTCTTATAACTATAGACGACAAAATGTAAAAGGAATACTATTCTGGCGATGCTCAAAACTGAGGTCAATTAATGTCGAGGCAAAATGAAAAGTAGAAATGGTGTGGTTTTAAGTGTGAGTGATCATCAATGTAGTGCTCCAGACAAAACACTAATGGTGTTGACAGAAAATCATCAGAATGTTAAAAAGTTAGTACAAGAGAAAGATGTTGCTACTCAAAATAGTGCATTGTTTGTTGAGCAACGTTTAACCCCTGTTGTAAAAGTTATGTTGTATCCATCTTCCACGCCTCAAGAATCATCAACATCACAGACTATGCAAGAGGTAGTGTTGTTGTTGTTTTAAGGGGCTGAACTACAAAGTCATCTGCCCTTGATATGCAAGTGGATCGAAAAGGACTAGATAGTAATAGACAAAAGAGAGTTGTAGTTTGTATATAACTATTGTACAAGTACTTACATTAAATAAATAAAAATAGTGTATGGGTATTGTCTGTTTTTTCTTAATTGCTATCCCTATATCCCACTATTAATGCAATTGTTAACCATCAACAGTCTCTGACTATGTTTGCAAAGAGAGTGACCTTAAACAATACACTCTATCTATGGCTTGTGTATCGAGTACACAATAAAACAGTGTGGTCAAGCCATGTTGAGGCAATAGTTATATCAGGTAAGGGATTCGAACCCTTGCTTTGTTGTACAGAAAATTTGAACTTAAGTCAAACGCCATATCCACTCGGTCAACCTGACAGTTACTAATTTAATTATTTTTGTGGACTTGAGTATTTATAAAACCTTTTCCAGTATACATTGTCTAAACCACTTGTTTGTTTTGAAATATAGATTTTGTTTTGTTTGACCATAACATTGCAGTTATGAGTCTTGTGAACTGGGTGTTTAATATAGGGTTCAAGGCATTTTAAAATAATTTTAGAAAAGCTCTTAGGTATCGTGTCATGGGTTTTAGTAATGCATTACTGTTCGTTGACTAACATTTACCGTTACACAACATTATTTTGGTGAGTTCTACATGTTGTTGTTTGAGTCGTCAGTCTTTTGACTGGTTTGATGCAGATCTCCATGCCTCCTTGCCCCGAGCGAAACGTCTCATCTCCATATAGCTACCACACCCTACATTCAAGGCTATCTGTTTAACATATTATAACCTTGGATCTCCCCTACAAGCTCTTGGGTTCAATTCCTAGATTTAACACAAACTTTTAAAAGTGGTATGACAACTAAAACTAGTCTACTCAGTCTCGAGTGGTCTAAATAAGTAGAGAGGGTTTGATTCACACCTCAACCATAGAGCACCATGTTCTTTAAAAAAAATAATGATAACCATTTGTTCAATTTCACATTTCTCACATTGCAATTTGTCAATTTTCCTTTTTGCATTTTTTTAAATGACAGTTTGATGTTTTTCAATTTCATGATATGGAAACATGGATTTTTCCATTTTCATATTTACACATTTGTCAATTTCCCATTTGCACATATTTTCTTAAATGTCCGTTTAAGGTTTTTAAATTTCGTCTATATGGAAACATGGATTTTCCATTTTGCTGTTTACAAATTTTTTATATATTTATTTTGTGTATGTTGAAAAACGATATTTCCAAAACAAGATTTATATTTTTCATTGTATGATTTTGTAAATAATCTTAATGTGAGTGCTTGACCATGGCAATAATACAGTCTATCTATGTGTTAGCGGAACCATAGAGGCTTATACTACTGCAAGTAAGAATGTTTTACAAAATAACGACTATCTACCACTGCATTTGAAAAACAAAACGATTGAAAAAAATCTATTTTCCATTCATATATAAGTGCTAATTCTCCCTCTCCCCACCCTACCTCACCGTACTTTCTCTGCAAACAACCAATGCTACCCACACATACACAAGCTTTCTATATATCTCTCTCTATATATATGTTTTCTATTGTCCACAAGATAAAAATTATGGTTGCTGGATTGTATCCTGCACTGTTTATGCGACATACCTTTGCCAGTTCATAAAACCGTTAGGTATTTCTCTACACATAACGATTTTTCCACTGCTTTACCTACGCCTTTTGCTTGTTTGGCTTTATTACAGTCTAGTATGTGATAGGAAGCATTAACTGTATGTCAAACACAGTCCACGTTTGTATTTGTAATCTAAGTAATAATTTGAAAAGAGACAAGTGTAATCGGCTTTAAACATTATCTCTGCTTTTATTTGTTTGTTTATGACATGCATATTAACCTAAAATCAAACCCTAGTCTACCTTAGTGAAAGGTTAACAGTTTAACCACTGCGTTACCATACCCTTTTTCTTAGTTTGATTCGTTCTAGGCCTTAGAGCTAGAAATCGAGTTAAGATCTCCAGTGAAAGAGGCACATGTGCTCACCACTATAGCACGTAATGTTTAGCTGGTAACATTAGACAACCGAAAATGATTGTATTTCTGTTAGCCAAGCATTTCTGTCATTTGCCTACTGTGTGAGCTCTGCCAGCAAGACAGTTTATTTTAGAACAAGTGTGTGTGAGTGTGTGTATAGATTATTAGCCTCTGATATTTAAAGCTTGTTGTGTGTAGCGACCATCTTATCCCAGTAACCACTGAGTAAGTTTTAACAGTCAACCCATAAAACTGCATAGGATAGTTGTGTGAGGTTCATGGACTTGGGTGTGTGCATTAGCACACCTTACCCTCTATAGGTAGAGCGTTATCCCTTTCCTTTTTGACATTACCAATGACCACATCCACCCACAATTTTACACTTAAACCCTTGGCTTGGTTTCGATTAGGTTTTGTTCGGTTTGGTTGGGTTTGATTCAGCTTGGTTCAGTTTAGTTCAATGTAGTCACCATTTTGTTTCATTAGCTATCCTCTTTAACCAATCAATTAAAGATAGTCTACTCTTAATTCTTGAATCAATAAATCCGATTTTGTATACACCGTTTGTCATTTATTAACCCATGCCTGCAACCTATACTCTCTCTGTACTACAGTCTGATCTGAAAACAAGTTCCAATAGTGAAAGACTTGTCAGTCACCATACATGTAGCCTACACTAGTTCTTCCTCTACCTAGCTATGTTTCATCACTCACGGTAAACAACTCACATGTCCGTATCCAATTATTAATTTATAAAATCTCAGGTCAATGACCTTAATATTTTGGATATTTTAGGTACATTCATAGGTCATGGGAAAGAGTTGACCATTCAAAGTCCTATGACACCTCACATGTCGATATCCAAGTATTAGTTTATATAATCTCAGGTCATTGCCCTTGTTGTTTTGAATATTTGGGGTAAATTCGTTGGTCATGGGAAAGGGTTGGCCATCCTTAGTATTATAACACCTCACTTGACTCTCTCCCATTATTAGTTATCGAGATATTAACAACAGTGCAGTTAGGCCCTTTTGACAAACATTAAATATATATTTAAAAACAGAGCGTCACCCCGAGTGCTAGGACCCCACATACAAGTCCCTAGCCTTATTGGTTCGCGAGATATTAACAAAAGTGTAGTTAGGCCCTTTGTTAAAATGTCAAAAATACATTCAAAAAGAGAGTGTCTGCCCAAGTCCAACGACACCTCACAGGTCAAAATCCCATCATGGGTTCAGGAAATATCAACAAAAGTGTAGTTAGGCCCCTTGTCAAAATTTCAAAAAATACATTTAAAAAGGGAATGTCAGCCCATGTGCTACGACCCCTCATACAAGTCCCTAGCCTTATTGGTTCACGAGATATTAACAAAAGTGTACTTAGGCCCTTTTGACAAAAATCAGAAATACATTGAAAAACGGGGCGTCATACCAAGTCCAACAACCCCTCATACAAGTCCGTAGCTTTATTGGTTCATGAGATATTAAAAAGCCAATGACCTATTAGTTTTGGATCTTTTGGTTATTTTTTTTAAATAACTCATCTATAAATCATTATTTAAAAAGTCCGCCCTCTTACGAAAACCCCAAGTGCGCATGCGTAAAAACAGAAAACAAACATGTTAATTTATAGTAGCAATCGGCTCTTCACATGCGTTTCATGTGGAACAACGTTTAACTTCATCATAGCATTAGAGACCATGGGTCAGTCCATAGGGACCAGTCCAAAGGGACCGGTCTAAAGGGATAAGTCCAAAGGGACTCATCAACAAGGACTCGTCCACAAGGACCAGTCCACAAGGACCTGTCATCAATGACCTGTCAACAATGACCTGTCAACAATAACCCATCCACAGGGATCCACTCCCCCACCCTCTTACAAAAGCCATGAGTGGGCATGCGTAAAAAACAAAAAAGCAAGCATGTTAATTTATAGTGGTTAACCACCGAACACATGCACTTTATGTGGAACAACGTTTAAATCCATATCGGCATTTAAACTCTCACATGTTGCAATTGGAAGGAGAGATTCTCTAAAAAAATTACAATTTTCACCCCTAGTAGGGTAGGTTTTATTTTTGGGGTGGAAATATGTTATCCATTGGAAAGGGGGTGTCAGCCTGAGTTCAATGACACCTCATTCGTCAAAATCCGACCACGGGTTCGGGAGTTATCGGGCTGCCGCCATCTTGTGAGGTGGGGAGGTGGAGGTGGCATCTGAACTGTCCAAAACACACTACTTACGTAGACGGTGTAGATTTGCATAAATAACAGACAGACAGACAGACAAACAAACCAACTTTCAGCTTTTATATCTTGAACATTTTGAGTCAAATTGATACAGACAAGTGTTAGAGGGTTCACGATGGAGTGTATTGAGATAGGGAACCAAACACAACTTACGCCTGTCCCATGGCATACACCTTATCACACGAACACGACTTAAAGATGAATACTGATACTAACAGCTTGGGGAGCGGGAGATTCACCAACCAAGCGACAACATGCCGATACCGGGGCATCGCAAGTTTCTCCCGTAATTTCACAACATCCTGTATTCCCCGTATTGCGCATCAGTCGATATACAATGGGGGACGAATTGCTTGAATAACAGAATGGAGCGAAAATTTACTTTTAAATTGACATGTTTTGGGTAAAATAAGCTATTTTAATTACAAATCATAAAATAAATAAGCAAACCCGTATTTCAGCGAAAAAAGCATTTCGCTTAGAAAACCGGGCCCTAGTTATGCCTTATGGAAAACAGGCACCAGTACGGCGAGCCAGTCTGAACTCCCATAAAAAGAAAAAGAAGTACAAGTGAAGAATGAACAGCCTATTTTCATATATCCTACTTATGTTAATTGCCTCTTTCAACATACAACATTTCAGTTTGATTGCTGTGATAGATTCGTAGATACTGAGAACCGTCTAAATATTTCGGATGGTCGTCATGTTGAACATTTATATATGTAGGCCATACAGTTATGAACTATTTCAAGAAGATTACTGCATAAGTGTATTATTCCAACTTCAATCGCATGATTAGGACACAAGAAATAAAAACGAGATTTTAAAATTTCGCACAGCCGCCATCTTGTAGTTATGAAAACAATTGAAATAAATCAGATGTCAGTGGATTAAAATTTGTATAAGCATTTACCGTACCAAGTTTCACTGCACTTGGATGGTTAAATCGCGAGAAACGTCAATTTGAATTTCGTGTCGCCGCCATGTTGGATTTGTGCTCACCAGGTTATTGAAAGGTCCATAGGTGAACTTATGTTCATAGCTCTTATGAACAGACAAAATTGCAGTATGTTTGCTGACATAAGTTTAGATTAGTAGATATTGAGAACCACCTAAATATTTCGGATGGTCGCCATGTTGGATTTTTATATATGTACGCCATAGAGTTACGTACTATAGCGGCAGTTGAGCTCGTAGTTCCGTCCCTTAAAACCTCAATAACTCATTAACTAGTTATGTACTATTGGATGACGATTATTGCATACTGTAGGTTCATTATGTAAACGCTGACTTCGATCGCATGATTAGGACACAAGAAATAAAAATTTAATTTGTAAATTTCGCACAACCGCCATCTTGAGATTATGTAAACAGTTGAACTAAATTAGCTTTCAGTGCATTACAATGTGTATAAACATTTGCTGTACCACGTTACACTGCTTTCGGATGGTTAAATCACGAGAAAAGTCTATTTAAATGTTTCAACTTCGCTTGGCCGCCATGTTCGTTTTGTACTTAACTGATTTTTGATAGTAATTTAGGTGAACTTCTAGTAGTGCCCTTTATCACCCTACAAAATATCAGTGTGATATCAGAAATTGTTTCGGAGATATAAAATGCTGGAGAAATATTTCGCATTGGCACCATGTTGGATTGGTGAGAAGTAATGCAATTTGAAGAGCACGGTCGGGGTCGAACGAAATAGTACTATGTCCTTACCGAGTTTCATTGAAATAGCTCCAGCTGTTTATATTTTATTAGGGGGACACACTCATACACACACGGACAAAAGGTGATCATAAGTCTAGTTTTACCCTATTTTCATTTATGAGCGAGTTCAATGAAACTCGGCAGGGACATAGTGCTATTTTGTCCGACACCGACCGTGCTCTTCAAATTGTATTACGTCTCACAAATCCAACATGGCGAATGTGCGAAATATTTCACCGGCATTCTATATCTCCGAAACAATTACTGATATCGCCCGGAAATTTTGTTGGGTGATAAAGGGCACTGTTAAAAGTTTACCTATGTGACTTTAGAAAACGCACAAGGTGGCCAAGCGAAGTTGAACCATTTAAATAGACTTTACCCGCGATTTAACCAACCGATCGCAGTGAAACATGGTACAGCAAATGTTTATACACATTGTAATGCACTGACATCTAATTTAGTTCAATAGTTTACATAACCTCAAGATGGCGGCTGTGCGAAGTTTTAAAATTAAGCTTTTATTTCTTGTGTCCGAATCAAGCGATCGAAGTCAGCGTTTGCATAATGAGCCTACGCCATAATCGTCATCTAATAGTACCTAGGTACATAACTCTGGCCTACATATATAAACATTCAACATGGCAACCATGCGAAATATTTAGACGGTTCTCCATATATATTAATATATCACAGCAATCAAACTGAAATTTTGTTTGTTGATAAAGGCTCTAAACATAAGTTTACATATGGAACTTTCAATAACCTGGTGGGCACAAATCCAACATGGCGGCGATGCGAAATTTAAATATTTAAATGGACGTTTCTCGCGATTTAGCGCAGTGAAACTTGCTACCGTAAATGCTTAATACAAATTTTAATCCACTGACATCTAATTTATTTCAATTGTTTTCACAACCTGTGTGCGAAATTTCAAAATCTCGTTTTTATTTTTTGTATCCTAATCATGCGACTGAAGTTTGAATGTTAAACCTACGCAATAATCGTCAGCTAATAGTACATAGCTCTATGGCCTACATATATAAAATCCAACATGGCGACCATCTTTAATATTTAGACGGTTCTCAATATCTACGAGTCTATTAAAACAATCATAATTATTTATATTTATTATAGATCCTTCCTGCGGCGCTCACAAGCGACTGATCGGGTGACAAATGAACAAATGAAAGAGAATAGACATTAGCAGTGACGAATTTCAGTCTAACTTCATAAATATCTATAATTTATTTAAAAAATTACTTTTAAAGAACTGTACGAAGTGTGCGATTTGCAGATACTGTTCCTGTAGGAAAATACGCTCCATAATTGGTGTCCACTTCACATTTTGGCCGCTGTGACGCCTGTCTCATGTCATTTTAACATTCTGAGGTCTTTTCTTTATCATTTTGCATGGATTTCGGATACAGTAAATCAAAGGAATGAGTACTCAAATCGTATAATTTCATAAATATCGAATAACGGGTGAGTGTTACATCAACCTTTCTCCTTAAGTCTCTCATTATAAACCTATTGGGGAAAGTGTGGCTTATGAACATGCACGGGTCCGCTAGACAAACTGAAATCCTGTACGTTGTAAGAGGCAATTAACATAAGTAGGATATATGAAAATATGCCATTTCGTTCTTCACAGAACTACTTGTTTCATAAACGAAAATGGGCTAAAAATGGAATCTCTGTATAGTCAATAGAACCACTCACCGCCCCCTCACTTCTCCAGTAGATGAAGAAGCCGTACTCATCCACTCGGAACAGGCAGTCTTGCTCGAGGTCCTTGTCTTCGATCCATCGGTCAACCACACAGCCTTCCTGCAGGAGCTCAGGCACGGGAATGTGCCACCGGAAATCATAGCGTTTGGTCATCCTAAACAAAAAGAGATAATGCCACATTGGTCTAGAAGAGGATTTTCAACATCTCCAGGTCACGAGGTTCGTCGTAAATTCTACTGCGTCTCCTCTAACCCGGCCGGCTGCAGGATCGAATCCTGGCGCAGTTCGTTGACATTTGAGGGAGTTGTACCAGTGGATTTCTAGCACTTCGAGGCAAAGTTCCGGCCCCCTAGCGTCTCTAAAAGCCACAGTAGTTAAAACCAATACTGTACCTCCTTCAACCGACCACGGTGGGTGAGTGGTTATCGTGTCGAACTACCAACCCCAAGCTTGCAGCTTCGCTCCTGGACGTGGTAAGTGATTTTTGAAAGGAGACAAAAATCACGGACGCATGTTATACATTTTTGGCATGTTAAATAACCTATTTGAATTCAGTAGGCCGTGTTCATAGTGGCAAAATTTATCTCGGGATTTTCCGCCGACACTAAGTTCCTCCTTTCTCTAATAGAAAGCGCTGTATTGTCAAGGAGTTTAGATATCTAACCTCCTAACATCCTTGGCTTTCATAGCGCTCCGAGGAACAACAAAATTCGACATGCAAGCTGCACTCTGGGCATTAAATATCAAAGCTTGCACCCGGCATCTGAGGCCATAGGATATTATTATTATACCATTCCATCGGCATTTGTTGCAAGATGGAGTGGAGTTCTCTATACTGGTAGGTTGAGGAACGAACGAACAATGGAGCAGGTCTCTAAACTAACTACTTTCTGCAGATTATGGTGGAGCATTCAGCGTCTTCGGTATGATCCCTGTGGAAGAGATTATGATATTCCTGTCGCCACATCTGTCGGATCTCTTCAGCCCGAGGCATGTAGTCACTTTCTCAGCATAACTGTGCTGGATATTATGCGAGTTAGGGACTGCGATGTCTATTAGAAGAGTTTTCCTCTGCACTTGATCAATAAGAATAATGTGATCACTGACGTGTCCCAGAGTAGCTTCTCCAGAACAGCTTCAGTGCAACCCGGACACGTAAGCATCATTTATATCAAATTCACGGCCAGTGAATTAAAACTCTGCAATTATTCTAGGTTTGTGCCGTGTCTTGTGTGGGGTTTCGCCTAGGACTCATCAGCGGGCTCTTGGTGTCCCCACCCAGACCCCCACAAGAGTGGCGAACTGTGCTCTACCTCCCCTCTCATGAAGCGCACGGGCGCCTCTTAACTGCGAGAGCTTTCACGGCCTGTGAATAAAAACTCGGAAATTTTTCTAGGCTTATGCCGTGTCTTGTGAAGCGCACGTGCGCCTCTCAACTGCGAGAGCTTTATACAAAGTTGGCTACTCCTGTGGGGGTCCAGGAGTGGACATCAAGAGCCCACCGATGAGCCAGCTTGGTGTCCGTAGGCGAAACTCCACACAAGACACGGCACACACCTAGAAACATTTCCGAGTTTTAATCATTTATTTCATTTACGGATGAATTCTTTTTATCGGGCCGCAAACCATAGGATCTTTGGGGATGGCTCCCTTTGTCTCTCTTGTGCCAAACGTGAAATTATGTGTTGCTCAGTTTCATGATGAGCGTATGTTTTCCGATGTCAATGAACTACGACCTATATCCGTTTTACGTCTCGGCATGATGGGTTAAAATCACTGACTGGCTATTAATTATTATGATCATGGAGATGCATGTGCAACGCATTCTTGTCAGACGTAATTTAAGAATGGCGAGGTGCATGAAACACAAATCCGCCTTCCGTTCAATCTTAACTTGACTGTGTATTTTGCGGAACGAAAAGTTCACAGGAGAAGTAAAAAAGCCGAGTTGCACTTCCAGGGAAACTCCAAACACAACCACTCTTCTCTGAAGTCATGACTCGATTGGTCTCGACAGTGTCTGGGGTCATAGGCTCGCTTGCCAGCTAGCTGGTAAACTGTCTCGAAGCTAGTAATTGAATGGAGATTGTTGGAAGAAATGAAAACGTTAAAACACTTATAGTGGGCGATGTATTGAAGATAGAGATATGCTGTAGCGGACTTCTTTGTAGAACTTTCCATGCTGAACAATTCTTACACTCATAGTATATAGATATTTTTAACGGTTTACCCAGAGTAAACTTAAAAAGTGCACGGATGCCAGTTTCTTTTTCGACGTTTTCACTGAAATCGGAACTGCTCGGCTTCCTTTGATCATAAATAACTTAAATTATTTTCTACAGAAACCTTCCTCGAGATATTATATACAGAATAGTGAAAACCGCTTCAAAATCCATCCAGTGGTTCTCGAGATTACCCGTAACATCCAAGAATCGAGGACTTCGTTTTATACTATGTGGAGAGAAGGCAGAACATTATTATCGGTACTTAAGGAGTGTTCCTTTGCCAGGTTCAGGCGGATTATCTTGGCTACAGAAAGGCCTTTATCAAGACCAAAACTCACCATTATATCTGTAAATATTGAAGGCTTATCTACATCTAACGAAGTAATGTTATCTCAGATTTGTCAAACACACGCTTGTGATATATTATATGTATGGTAGAAACGTAGATATTCTGTATTCAGTATTAAATATTCATATTGATACTTCTGACGCGAATAAAGATAGATCTTGGCCACTTCGTCATGCCTCTTCAAGGTGCGTTCAAAAAGTAACGAGCCGGAGGCTGAAATGCGCAAACCGGTGACTACATCAGCTAATCGTGGCGTGTGTAACGTGGTGTGGTTCCGACCACAGCGTGGAAGGTCACAGCCCGTCGCTAGAGGGCACGCGTGCACGTCACGTGACGATACAAAGCGAGCAGCAGCATGCATCAATCGTCCAACGCTGCCAGTCGCATTGCAAACAGTGACATGGGGGCGTCAAACGAAGAGCAAAGATGTGTTGTTCGGTTTCTGACAGCGGAAGGAGTAGGGGGAACGGACATTCATCGTTGAATGTCACAAGTGTACGGTGAACACTGCATGTCTTTTCAAGGCGTGGCACAAGCGCTTCAGGGAAGGACGGGTGTCGTTAGCCGATGATGCCTGGTCTGGAGCACCCCCCTGAATTACCGATGACAACGTCCAGCTGATTAATGCACTCATTACCCAGGACCGCCGAGTGACAGTGAACGCCATAGCCGCCGTGGTCGGATTGAGCGTCAAAAGTGTGCACACCATCATGAAGGAACGATTGCACTTGCGCAAAGTGTGAGCCCAACGGGTGCCCCACAGTCTTCAACTACACCAGGAAGCATGTCGAATGGCCCACTGTCTTGGTCATCTGCAGCGCTATGCGATGGAAGGGAATGGGTTCCTGGCACGAGTGGTGGCTGGAGATGAGTCATGGTGTCATCACTTCGAACCAGAATCCAAACGATAAAGCCTCCAGTGGAAGCATCCAGGGTCACCACCACCCAAAAAAGGCAAGGCCATCCACACGAGTGCAGGAAAGGTAATGCTGACGTTCTTCTTTGACCAAGATGGCCCCCTTCTGATACACTTCATGCCGCACTGGTCAACAGTGAATGCCCACCGTTACTCGCAAACCTTGACACCATTCGCCAAGCGATCAAAACAAAACGACCGGGCAATCTCACCCGTGGGGTCATTCTGCTACACGACAATGCAAGATCTCATACGGCCAACACAGTCGCGGCACTCCTGCAGAAATTCAAATGGGAGGTTCTCGGCCACCCTCCATACAGTCCAGACCTCTCTCCCTGTTATTACGCCATGTTTGGTCCCCTGAAAAGGGCTCTGCGGGGCCAACGATTCACCTCGGACGTCGACGTCCAGCTGTACGTGTGGAACTGGTTCACATCGCAGCCCAGGGAATTTTATGAGACAGCCATTCACCGCCTCGTGTCACAGTGGGACAAGTGCCTCAACAGCCAGGGCCAATACTTCTAACATACAGGTACTGGTTTCTGTAATTATGCCTCCGGCTCGTTACTTTTTGAACGCACCTTATATTACGTAGATGAAATTGTTGTCAAGATCAGTGTGATATGCTGGATGGTCTCTGATTCGCGATGGCATCTTCTACATTTGGCATTATTAATATTATTATTATTATACTTCCCTAATAAATGGCTGCGAGCTTCCAGCACCTTGTAGCACTAAGCCAGCTAATATCTTAGTTATATTTAGCTTTATGTGTTCTTGTATACGGCTTGACGGGCATTATCGCGGTTTATCGTACCTCACGAGACGTCGTGCCAGTAGCGTACCCTCCCGCGGCAGTCACCAATCACAACTTATAATCGCTGATATATCGCTAGGTCGCAGTAAAGAATCGCTACATTCCTATGTTACCAGGAGTGAAAAGGTATTTCTGTCGCTAAATTCTAAACAAAAATATTGGAATGCAGCTGAAATAAATCAGAAACCCCTATAGAACTCTAATTGGCAGGTGAAAAGCTAAAGGAAGTGCGAGATTTCTGCTACTTAGGAAGAAAAATAACCAGTGACGGACGAAGCAAAGAGGATATAAAAAGTAGGTTGGCTCAAGCAAGGGAAGCATTTCTACAGAAAATAAATCTGTTGGTATCGAATATAGATTTAGGCATTAGAAAGTCTTTTTTGAAAGCCTTTGTCTGGAGCGTGGCGCTCTATGGAAGTGAAACTTGGACTGTTTGCGCAGCAGTAAAGAGAATTGAAGCGTTTGAAATGTGGTGTTACAGGACAATGATTAGATCAGAAGGGTAGATAAAGTATTAAGGCGAGTGGGAGAGGAGAGATGTTCCAGGCGACTGCTCATGAAGAGAAGAGATAGGTTGGTAGGCAACGAGCTCACAAGGGAAGTATCGGGTATGACAGGTCGAAACTTATCTTGAAACTTTGTGGACGATATCGTTGTACTATAAGAGGACAATCAGCCGCCAGATGGTACTGCAAGGCTCCGAAATCATACCGGACATCCTGGGACGCAGTCATGAGGGCTGGCGGAGATGGACATCCGCGCGTCACTCGTTATTGCTGTTGCTTATTATTGCTCGACGTAGTGCAACACACCCAAGCTGATGGCAGCGTGCGGCTGCTTCCTACCAGCCTTGAGTGCCTGGGCCGTCTGGGCTGTCGTTTGCAACAAATATTGTAGTCGCTACCTCCCATTGATTCAGCACATCATTCGGAGCCTTGAAGTTCAATCTGGCGGCTGATATAGCACAACGATTGCGTCCACAAAGTTTCAAGATAGGTTTCGACCTCCTTTGTGAGACACCCAGGAAGGGCAAATTTAGTTACGGAAGGAAGGGTCGAGGACAAGAACTGTAGGGGTAGACCAAGGCTAGAGCGCGTTAAACAGGATGCCTCGGATGAAAGGTGTGGTAGCTATGTAGAGATGAAACGATTAGCTCAGGACAGGGAGGCATGGAGCGCTGCACTAAATCAGTCAAAAGATTGAAGACTCAAACAGCAACAATAACAACAACAAATTCTTAGATAAACAAGACTACATTCATAAAATTATGTCAGCAAAATTATTAGCTCTAGTGACATGCCACTTAAGTTGGCAACACTGGTGATCATTTCTTTATTTTTAAACAATATAATGGAACATTTATATTTCATTACATGAGCTTTAATCAGATGATTTTGTTGTTGATTCACTTAATGGCTTTGCGACATCGTGGTCATTTGTATCCCCGTATACTTAGGTGTGTGTATTTATTTCTTAAGACTACCATTTGTGTGGGAGGCGGTCGTAACCTTAATATGTAATCATCTGTTGATTTGTCTGGAGTAGAAGTGGGAAACCATTTCTAGGATGACAGAGGACCTCCGTGATACCAGAAAATAATGCTAGTCACTAGGTCACGAAATTATCAAAAGGAACGCAGTGTCATCTTGATTGTTGACACGGAGTATATGGACATAGGGAACCAATGGATATACACATCGTACCCTCATCGTTGGATTGGAAGAGAAGGTCCGGTCCTATGACCAGCGAGATCGCACCAACACATTTACTGGAAGAGAAGGTCCAGTCCCATGACCAGCGAGATCGCACCAACACATTTACTGGAAGAGAACGTCAGGTCCCAAGGCCAGCGAGATCGCACCAATACATTTACTGGGAGAGAAGTTCCGGTCCCATGACCAGCGAGATCGCACCAACACATTTACTGGAAGAGAAGGTCCGGTCCCAAGGCCAGCGAGATCGCACCAACACATTTACTGGAAGAGAAGGCCCGGTCACATGGCCAGCGAGATCGCACCAACACATTTACTGGAAGAGAAGGTCCGGTCCCAAGGCCAGCGAGATCGCACCAACACATTTACTGGAAGAGAAGGTCCGACCCCATGGCCAGTGAGATCGCACCAACACATTTACTGGAAGAGAAGGTCCGGTCCCATGACCAGCGAGATCGCACCAACACATTTACTGGACGAGAAGGTCCGGTCCCAAGGCCAGCGAGATCGCACCAACACATTTACTGGAATAGAAGGCCCGGTCACATGGCCAGCGAGATCGCACCAACACATTTACTTGAAGAGAAGGTCCGGTCCCCTGACCAGCGAGATCGCACGAACACATTTACTGGAAGAGAAGGTCCGGTCCCATGACCAGCGAGATCGCACCAACACATTTACTGGCAGAGAAGGTCCGGTCCCATGACCAGCGAGATCGCACCAACACATTTACAGGAAGAGAAGGCCTGGTCCCATGACCAGCGAGATCGCACCAACACATTTACTGGAAGAGAAGATCCGGTCCCATGACCAGCGAGATCGCACCAACACATTTACTGGAAGAGAAGGTCCGGTCCCATGGCCAGCGAGATCGCACCAACACATTTACTTGAAGAGAAGGTCCGGTCCCCTGACCAGCGAGATCGCACCAACACATTTACTGGAAGAGAAGGTCCGGACCTATGACCAGCGAGATCGCACCACCACATTTACTGGGAGAGAACGTCCGGTCCCATGGCCAGCTAGATCGCACCAACACATTTACTGGAAGAGAAGGTCCGGTCCCAAGGCCAGTGAGATCGCACCAACACATTTACTGGAAGAGAAGGTCCAGTTCCATGACCAGCGAGATCTCACCAACACATTTCCTGGATGAAAAGGTCCGGTCCCATAGCCAGCGAGATCGCACCAACACATTTACTGGAAGAGAAGGTCCGGACCTATGACCAGTGAGATCGCACCACCACATTTACTGGGAGAGAACGTCCGGTCCCATGGCCAGCTAGATCGCACCAACACATTTACTGGAAAAGAAGGTCCGGTCCCATGGCCAGCTAGATCGCACCAACACATTTACTGGAAGAGAAGATCCGGTCCCAAGTCCAGCGAGATCGCACCAACACATGTACTGGAAGAGAAGATCCGGTCCCATGGCCAGCTAGATCGCACCAACCCATTTACTGGAAGAGAACATCCGGTCCCATGACCAGCGAGATCGCACCAACACATTTAATGGAAGGGAAGGTCCGGTCACATGGCCAGCGAGATCGCACCAAAACATTTACTGGAAGAGAAGGTCGGGTCCATGGCCAGCGAGATCGCACCAGCACAGTTACTGGAAGAGAGGGCCTGGTCCCATGACCAGCGAGATCGCACCAACACATTTACTGGAAGAGAAGGTCCGGTCCCATGGCCAGCGAGATCGCACCAGCACATTTACTGGAAGAGAAGGTCCGGTCCCATGACCAGCGAGATCGCACCAACACATTTACTGGAAGAGAAAGTCCGGTCCCATGGCCAGCGAGATCGCACCAACACATTTACTTGAAGAGAAGGTCCGGTCCCCTGACCAGCGAGATTGCACCAACACATTTACTGGAAGAGAAGGTCCGGTCCCCTGACCAGCGAGATCGCACCGACACATTTACTGGAAGAGAAGATCCGGTCCCATGACCAGCGAGATTGCACCAACACATTTAATGGAAGGGAAGGTCCGGTCACATGGCCAGCGAGATCGCACCAACTCATTTACTGGAAGAGAAGGTCGGGTCCATGGCCAGCGAGATCGCACCAGCACATTTACTGGAAGAGAGGGCCTGGTCCCATGACCGGCGAGATCGCACCAACACATTTACTGGGAGAGAAGGTCCATTCCCATGGCCAGCGAGATCGCACCAGCACATTTACTGGGAGAGAAGGTCCGGTCCCCTGACCAGCGAGATCGCACCAACACATTTAGTGGAAGAGAAGGTCCGGTCCCCTGACCAGCGAGATCGCACCAACACATTTACTGGGAGAGAAGGTCCGGCCCCATGACCAGCGGGATCGCACCGACACATTTACTGGAAGAGAAGGTCCGGTCCCCTGACCAGCGAGATCCCACCAACACATTTACTGGAAGAGAAGGTCCGGTCCCCTGACCAGCGAGATGCAACCAAGACATTTACTGGAAGAGAAGGTCCAGTCCCATGACCAGCGGGATCGCACCAACACATTTACTGGGAGAGAAGGTCCGGTCCCATGACCAGCGAGATCCCACCAACACATTTACTGGGAGAGAAGGTCCAGTCCCATGGCCAGCGAGATCGCACCAACACATTTACTGGGAGAGAAGGTCCGGTCCCCTGACCAGCGAGATACCACCAACACATTTACTGGAAGAGAAGGTCCAGTTCCATGACCAGCGAGATCTCATCAACACATTTCCTGGAAGAGAAGGTCCGGTCTCATAGCCAGCGAGATCGCACCAACACATTTACTGGGAGAGAAGGTCCGGTCCCATAACCAGCGAGATCCCACCAACTCATTTACTGGAAGAGGAGGTCCGGCCCCATGACCAGCGAGATCGCACCAACACATTTATTGGGAGAGAAGGTCCGGTCCCCTGACCAGCGAGATCGCACCAACACATTTACTGGAAGAGAAGGTCCGGTCCCAAGTCCAGCGAAATCGCACCATATATTTACTGGAAGAGAAGGTCCGGTCCCATGGCCAGCTAGATCGCACCAACACATTTACTGGAAGAGAAGATCCGGTCCCATGACCAGCGAGATCGCACCAACACATTTACTGGAAGTGAAGGTCCGGTCACATGGCCATCGAGATCGCACCAACACATTTACTGGAAGAGAAGGTCCGGTCCATGGCCAGCGAGATCGCACCAGCACATTTACTGGAAGAGAGGGCCTGGTCCCATGACTAGCGTGATCGCACCAACACATTTACTGGAAGAGAAGGTCCGGTCCCATGACCAGCGAGATCACACCAACACATTTACTGGAAGAGAAGGTCTGGCTCCATTGCCAGCGAGATCGCACCAACACATTTACTGGAAGAGAAGGTCCGGTCCCATGGCCAGCGAGATCGCACCAACACATTTAGTGGAAGAGAAGGTCCGGTCCCATGACCAGCGAGATCGCACCAACACATTTACTGGAAGAGAAGGTCCGGTCCCATGACCAGCCGGATCGCACCACCACATTTACTGGAAGAGAAGGTCCGGTCCCATGACCAGCGAGATCGCACCAACACATTTACTGGAAGAGAAGGTCCGGTCCCCTGACCAGCGAGATCCCACCAACACATTTACTGGGAGAGAAGGTCCGGTCCTATGAACAGCGAGATCCCACCAACACATTTACTGGAAGGGAATGCCTGGTCCTATGGCCAGCGAGATCGCACCAACACATTTACTGGAAGAGAAGGTCCGGTCCCAAGGCCAGTGAGATCGCACCAACACATTTACTGGAAGAGATGGTCCAGTTCCATGATCAGCGAGATCTCACCAACACATTTCCTGGATGAGAAGGTCCGGGCCCATAGCCAGCGAGATCGCACCAACACATTTACTGGAAGAGAAGGTCCGGACCTATGACCAGCGAGATCGCACCACCACATTTACTGGGAGAGAACGTCCGGTCCCATGGCCAGCTAGATCGCACCAACACATTTACTGGAAGAGAAGGTCCGGTCCCATGGCCAGCTAGATCGCACCAACACATTTACTGGAAGAGAAGATCCGGTCCCAAGTCCAGCGAGATCGCACCAACACATGTACTGGAAGAGAAGATCCGGTCCCATGGCCAGCTAGATCGCACCAACACATTTACTGGAAGAGAACAACCGGTCCCATGACCAGCGAGATCGCACCAACACATTTAATGGAAGGGAAGGTCCGGTCACATGGCCAGCGAGATCGCACCAACACATTTACTGGAAGAGAAGGTCGGGTCCACGGCCAGCGAGATCGCACCAGCAAATTTACTGGAAGAGAGTGCCTGGACCCATGACCAGCGAGATCGCACCAACACATTTACTGGAAGAGAAGGTCCGGTCCCATGGCCAGCGAGATCGCACCAACACATTTACTGGAAGAGAAGGTCCGGTCCCATGACCAGCGAGATCGCACCAACACATTTACTGGAAGAGAAGGTCCGGTCCCATGGCCAGCGAGATCCCACCAACACATTAACTGGAAGGGAAGGTCCGGTCCCATGACCAGCGAGATCCCAACAACACATTTACTGGAAGAGAAGATCCGGTCCCATGACCAGCGAGATCGCACCAACACATTTAATGGAAGGGAAGGTCCGGTCACATGGCCAGCGAGATCGCACCAACTCATTTACTGGAAGAGAAGGTCGCGTCCATGGCCAGCGAGATCGCACCAGCACATTTACTGGAAGAGAGGGCCTGGTCCCATGACCGGCGAGATCGCACCAACACATTTACTGGAAGAGAAGGTCCGGTCCCATGGCCAGCGAGGTCGCACCAACACATTTACTGGAAGAGAAGGTCTGGTCCCATGACCAGCGAGATCGCACCTACACATTTACTGGAAGAGAAGGTCCGGTCCCATGACCAGCGGGATCTCACCACCACATTTACTGGAAGAGGAGGTCCGGTCCCATGACCAGCGAGATCCCACCAACACATTAACTGGAAGGGAAGGTCCGGTCCCATGACCAGCGAGATCCCAACAACACATTTACTGGGAGAGAAGGTCCAGTCCCCTGACCAGCGAGATCGCACCAACACATTTACTGGAAGAGAAGGTCCGGTACCCTGACCAGCGAGATCGCACCAACACATTTACTGGGAGAGAAGGTCCGGTCCCATGACCAGCCGGATCGCACCGACACATTTACTGGAAGAGAAGGTCCGGTCCCCTGACCAGCGAGATCCCACCAACACATTTACTGGAAGAGAAGGTCCGGTCCCCTGACCAGCGAGATACCACCAAGACATTTACTGGAAGAGAAGGTCCAGTCCCATGACCAGCGAGATTGAACCAACACATTTACTGGGAGAGAAGGTCCGGTCCCATGACCAGCGAGATCCCACCAACACATTTACTGGGAGAGAAGGTCCAGTCCCATGGCCAGCGAGATCGCACCAACACATTTACTGGGAGAGAAGGTCCGGTCCCCTGACCAGCGAGATCGCACCAACACATTTACTGGAAGAGAAGGTCCAGTTCCATGATCAGCGAGATCTCACCAACACATTTCCTGGATGAGAAGGTCCGGGCCCATAGCCAGCGAGATCGCACCAACACATTTACTGGAAGAGAAGGTCCGGACCTATGACCAGCGAGATCGCACCACCACATTTACTGGGAGAGAACGTCCGGTCCCATGGCCAGCTAGATCGCACCAACACATTTACTGGAAGAGAAGGTCCGGTCCCATGGCCAGCTAGATCGCACCAACACATTTACTGGAAGAGAAGATCCGGTCCCAAGTCCAGCGAGATCGCACCAACACATGTACTGGAAGAGAAGATCCGGTCCCATGGCCAGCTAGATCGCACCAACACATTTACTGGAAGAGAACATCCGGTCCCATGACCAGCGAGATCGCACCAACACATTTAATGGAAGGGAAGGTCCGGTCACATGGCCAGCGAGATCGCACCAACACATTTACTGGAAGAGAAGGTCGGGTCCACGGCCAGCGAGATCGCACCAGCAAATTTACTGGAAGAGAGGGCCTGGACCCATGACCAGCGAGATCGCACCAACACATTTACTGGAAGAGAAGGTCCGGTCCCATGGCCAGCGAGATCGCACCAACACATTTACTGGAAGAGAAGGTCCGGTCCCATGACCAGCGAGATCGCATCAACACATTTACTGGAAGAGAAGGTCCGGTCTCATGGCCAGCGAGATCGCACCAACACATTTACTTGAAGAGAAGGTCCGGTACCCTGACCAGCGAGATCGCACCAACACATTTACTGGAAGAGAAGGTCCGGTCCCGTGACCAGCGAGATCGCACCGACACATTTACTGGAAGAGAAGATCCGGTCCCATGACCAGCGAGATCGCACCAACACATTTAATGGAAGGGAAGGTCCGGTCACATGGCCAGCGAGATCGCACCAACTCATTTACTGGAAGAGAAGGTCGGGTCCATGGCCAGCGAGATCGCACCAGCACATTTACTGGAAGAGATGGCCTGGTCCCATGACCGGCGAGATCGCACCAACACATTTACTGGAAGAGAAGGTCCGGTCCCATGGCCAGCGAGGTCGCACCAACACATTTACTGGAAGAGAAGGTCTGGTCCCATGACCAGCGAGATCGCACCTACACATTTACTGGAAGAGAAGGTCCGGTCCCATGACCAGCGGGATCTCACCACCACATTTACTGGAAGAGGAGGTCCGGTCCCATGACCAGCGAGATCCCACCAACACATTAACTGGAAGGGAAGGTCCGGTCCCATGACCAGCGAGATCCCAACAACACATTTACTGGGAGAGAAGGTCCAGTCCCCTGACCAGCGAGATCGCACCAACACATTTACTGGAAGAGAAGGTCCGGTCCCCTGACCAGCGAGATCGCACCAACACATTTACTGGGAGAGAAGGTCCGGTCCCATGACCAGCCGGATCGCACCGACACATTTACTGGAAGAGAAGGTCCGGTCCCCTGACCAGCGAGATCCCACCAACACATTTACTGGAAGAGAAGGTCCGGTCCCCTGACCAGCGAGATACCACCAAGACATTTACTGGAAGAGAAGGTCCAGTCCCATGACCAGCGAGATTGCACCAACACATTTACTGGGAGAGAAGGTCCGGTCCCATGACCAGCGAGATCCCACCAACACATTTACTGGGAGAGAAGGTCCAGTCCCATGGCCAGCGAGATCGCACCAACACATTTACTGGGAGAGAAGGTCCGGTCCCCTGACCAGCGAGATACCACCAACACATTTACTGGAAGAGAAGGTCCAGTTCCATGACCAGTGAGATCTCATCAACACATTTCCTGGAAGAGAAGGTCCGGTCCCATAGCCAGCGAGATCGCACCAACACATTTACTGGGAGAGAAGGTCCGGTCCCATGACCAGCGAGATCCCACCAACTCATTTACTGGAAGAGGAGGTCCGGCCCCATGACCAGCGAGATCGCACCAACACATTTATTGGGAGAGAAGGTCCGGTCCCCTGACCAGCGAGATCGCACCAACACATTTACTGGAAGAGAAGGTCCGGTCCCAAGTCCAGCGAAATCGCACCATATATTTACTGGAAGAGAAGGTCCGGTCCCATGGCCAGCTAGATCGCACCAACACATTTACTGGAAGAGAAGATCCGGTCCCATGACCAGCTAGATCGCACCAACACATTTACTGGAAGAGAAGATCCGGTCCCATGACCAGCGAGATCGCACCAACACATTTACTGGAAGGGAAGGTCCGGTCACATGGCCAGCGAAATCGCACCAACACATTTACTGGAAGAGAAGGTCCGGTCCATGGCCAGCGAGATCGCACCAGCACATTTACTGGAAGAGAGGGCCTGGTCCCATGACCAGCGAGATCGCACCAACACATTTACTGGAAGAGAAGGTCTGGTCCCATGACCAGCGAGATCACACCAACACATTTACTGGAAGAGAAGGTCTGGCTCCATGGCCAGCGAGATCGCACCAACACATTTACTGGAAGAGAAGGTCCGGTCCCATGGCCAGCGAGATCGCACCAACACATTTAGTGGAAGAGAAGGTCCGGTCCCATGACCAGCGAGATCGCACCAACACATTTACCGGAAGAGAAGGTCCGGTCCCATGACCAGCCGGATCGCACCACCACATTTACTGGAAGAGAAGGTCCGGTCCCATGACCAGCGAGATCGCACCAACACATTTACTGGAAGAGAAGGTCCGGTCCTATGAACAGCGAGATCCCACCAACACATTTACTGGAAGAGAATGCCTGGTCCCATGGCCAGCGAGATCGCACCGACACATTTACTGGAAGAGAAGGCCTGGTCCCCTGACCAGCGAGATCGCACCAACCCATTTACTGGAAGACTTTTTCTTGAGAAGATAAGTTTCCACCCGGAAAATTCGATGCTTTGTGCTATACCTAACCGTGTTTACGGGATACGAGACTCTTCACATCAAGTCTTAATTATCACAGCTAAGGCATCCTTATTATTATTATTATTATTATTATTATTATTATTATTATTATTATTATAAAGGTATCTTGCCAGCCGCATATATGATCGATGTTATGACAGCATTCGTGGTTTCCTGAGTCATCACATCATCACTAGTAAATACTAATTACTAGTAACTTGCCCCGGCTTCGCCCGGGATCAGTTATGAATGCATTACGTGATAAGCGCTTTTTCTTCGATGTCAATGAACTACGACCAATATCCGTTTTACGTCTCGGCATGATGGGTTAAAATCACTGACTCGACTATTAATATTGTTTTAGATCCCTTAGTTGGGGGGTGGTTTGGGATAAAACACTTGTGTCACTGTGCTAATTTGGAAGGTAGTTCCTAGGAGAGAGTAGCTTTCCGTAGCTGGGAGAGCTTACAAGTGTAGTGTGTTGTTTAGTGTTATACGCTAGGGGGTGTTCCTGCAAAGATGCAGGTGTTGATTAGGGGATGGACCTCTAAATGCAGGCTACTTTACCGGCCTGCCAACTGGACGGGATGAGTAATACAATAGGCGTGCTTACGTCAGCGGCTCGACGTTATGTAGTCGAGTCGCGTGCGGGAAGCACAATGGAGTCTGACCAAGCAATTACTGGCTACTATGGTCACGGTCAATCGTGACGAGAGTCAGGAAGGGTATGAGGATGTAAAGAGGAGTGTAATTATCAATACAAGTGTAATTTACTGACCATGTGTTTATTGGTCAGTGAGTGTGAATTTGTAAGTCCCTCTTGGGGGAATGTAGGCAATTATACAAGTAGAGTGTACAAGATTATGAGTGGGTGTTGACAGAATAAAGGATTCTGAGCACTACTGAATCTCACCTGATGATGAAACTGGAACAGACGTCGGCTAGGGCCTTCGGCGACGCACACTGTATAACAGGTAATGGCTCCAATAAGGACTCCATTCTTATAGTTCTCGGCGCTGCGTGGTCAGCATTCCGTCGACGTAGCTGTCCCAGTTAGTTGATGTGTAGATGTTTATGTATGTGTCGCAAGTAGTTGGCTAACCTCCCGAGCTGGGTGGCCGCCTCTTGCTGTGTAAAGATAATGTTCTGGTCTTATGATGTTGCCAGTTGGGGTGGTTCTATTAAAAGATGGGGGGTGGCTTTCAGGGGTACTGCCCCCCCCCCTTGGGGCTGTACAAGTCTTCTTCTTCGATTAGTTCGCGTCCCCGCGAACGGGAACGGGACGTAGAGTGGGGGTGTCGATGTGATGGGTCGTTTTTGATTTCTTCTTGTACTTCTTCTTTTCTTCCGTATTGGTGTAGGTGTGTCGATGTCGTGGTGATGTGAGTCCAGCTTGTGCTCAGAAGTGTAGGTTTTGGGTGTGGAACATATTTTAGTTTCGTACATGTGTAGATAGCAATAGCAAACATAATTCTTGAATCTTAAAGCGTGAATTTTTAAAACATATTAAAATCATAAAGTATCACCATTATTTTAGATACATGGTTGTAAGAGTAGGTAAAAAATGTAACATGGATCAGATATAACAATGTAACATGAATGAATAATCGTAATAATGATTGCGTAAGTGCACAACGAGGGGAAAAGAACATCGTTGGGGCTAGGCATGCCCTTTCGCTGTCGCTGCAGCGGATAAAAAAGTGCCCTCGTGTGAGGTGTACAATGTAACATTTAAAATATAGAGATAGAGTGGAGGGAAAGAAAAACAAATGTCTTAAGGTGTAATTAGTTGGTTTATATAACATGTTTTATTATGTGAGGGTGAAGTAAGACATTTTTACAAAATGTAAGTTAAAAGAATGGAAAGGAAAGTCAGTGTATACATGTGTGTGAAATAAATAAGAAAATACATATGTTTACAATGTGTGACAACCTTGGTATACTGGCGACCTTGTATTAAAATATAAGTAATTATAAATAATTTGGATAACATGTGTGTAATGGTATTAATAATTTGGACATCCTTAGTGTAATGTTGCCGGTCGGCGTTGATCGGTGGGCCAGTACGGTTTACCAATTTTTGTGTGAGGTGCCTCTTATCTACATCACTTTTTATGTACTCTACTCACTATTGTCTAACGTAATTATCTTACTCTTAGACGGCCGTGTTTACTACCCTTGCGTGCACGCTACTCTCTGCACTCATTTGCCCTCTCATGGCTATGTACTATCCGGCCGTTTTCCGGTGCGGTTTAGTGGTCACGCTGCTAGTCCACCTTCCACCTGTTGTGTGTTTTAATTGTTCTCCTGCCGTGAGTAGGAGTTCCATCTTGATGAAGAGGTACGGCACTTACAAAGGCCGTGCCGTCTCTGATCATCGCATATTGCTCTATATTTCAGCTGTGTGTACTCAGGTCAACAGCCCTCAGCATCTCACGGCTGCTGATTGCCATTGCCTGCTGGCGTCATCACCTTTAGAGGTGTGACTGAAAAACGAAGATTCGTGTGTTGGTGTTTCAGAGATAGGTAGTGTAATGTGGTGTTGGAAATATATTTACAATAGACATGTTCATTCCCCTTGTTATCTCTAAAAAAAATTCATTGTTATTTCCTCTTTTGCGGTGGAGACATATGTATGATGGCGCCTCCTGGTTTGCCTGAAATACATTTTAATATTATAGTTACATATATTCAGTTCATTGTTATGCGCCATCTAAATCTTACCTATCTTAATGTATTGTTATCTTAATCTTACTTATCTTAATGTATTGTCGGGCTTACCCTGGCAATGGTTTTTAGTCGCCAGGCGCCGAAATGTTTTACCTAAATCTTAAGGTGCTTAGCCTAATTTATGATAATTAAAAAAAATATTTTGTATTTACAATCCGAATGGTTTTACCTTAATCTAGTGCCGAAATGTGCTGTAGCAGCTGTTTTACAACAGCGCTTATTAAATTTGCTTAATTCTAAGTTGCGTTCCAAATGCAACTGTCTTACCTGCTAGAATTTTGACCGGAGCGATCGCCTGAGGCAATTTACTTCCTCAGATCACCACCCGCGTGTATTCTAGAAACACCGGTTGTCTCTAAAACCACCGGATTCCGCTCCCTTAATATTAATTGTCGACATTTATATTAGTGACTAATAACTAGTAATTAATAAAGTCCCGGGCGCCTGCGCTGCAGGAGAGCAAACGCTTCGCCTGGCCATCCTGTGTTATTTATTGATGTATTCATCATTGCTGGGTTTGCCCACTGTAACCCTTGTGAGAGCTCGCTGCGTTCCTCATTTAATATCTCTGGCCGCTCGCTGCGTTACCATTTAAGCTCTGGTGACTCGCTGTCAGCCATTTATGTGGGCATGGGACATCGTTCGGGAAAAATCGTCCGATAGAATAATATCGTCCGGGAATTTTAGCGTCCGGGAATCCTCTTCGCCTATATTGGCATTAATAATAACATCCGGGAATTTTAGCGTCCGTGAATCCTCTTCGCCTATATTGGCATTAATAATAACATCCGGGAATTTTAGCGTCCGGGAATCCTCTTCGCCTATATTGGCATTGTTCTCCATTGCTGGGTTTGCCCACGTGAACCCCTCTTGGCAGCTCGCTGCATGCCTATTTAATATCTCTGGCCGCTCGCTGCGTTACCATTTAAGCTCTGGTGACTCGCTGTCAGCCATTTATGTGGGCACGGAATCGAATGATCGCATTCAGTCCATATATATTATTCATTATTTGTTTATTCATTATTCATTTGTTTGGTTGTCTTCACCTCGTCACGCGGGGCAAGGACTTGTCGGATCTAGGATTGATCCCGCTGAATCCTGAGATCCTTCTTCACTTCTGCGAGTAGAAGACTAACTTCCCGCCATAGAAGCTTTACTTACTTACATACTAAACTAGGAGTCTAGTCCTAATGTGGTCGTCCCTAGGGTCATCTCCTGAGTCCGGTGAGGAGCTGGCTAATTCTCCCACCAGCCGTAGAAATTTTCCCCTGCAGGTATGGCTTCGATGCCCGTAGCACATAGTGGGTGTAACGTTTCTTTGTCCCGGGGACAGGCTAGGTACTCCCGGGATTCCGAAGTTTGCCCGTGCTAGGTCATCGGCGCTTCGACTTTACGTAATTCCGTCTGTTATTTAGTCTGGGTCATTGAGTTAACTGGGGCAGGGCACATCATCGTCTTCCCCAGCTCTGTTCCTGTGTGGCGCCTCTGCCCTTCTGTTTACGCTGTCATCACCATTCAGCGTGACATCAGATTCCTTTTGTATTAAAAAAATAAGTGTGCTATGTAAATAATTTACTGTGTGATTATGTAAATTTTTAAGTGTTCTGGGGTTGTAGAATCTTCGAAATGCATGGACTACTTTAGGCCTTCTGTCGCCACGTCGGACTTCGAGCTGTAATGCCTTGGTAATTTTCTTGGAGGCGTTAATAGGTTTTTATGGCGTTGGGTCCCTTGTTATTAGGATCCGGGGTATTATCTGCTGGATGGGCGTAAAGCGTGGTAGGAGAGGGTTGTGCATCGGTGGGCTCCATGTTAATGGTGGCCGGGAGCCGGTGATGCTGCTAGGATGTTTTACAGTGAGCGGACGGGGTAGGTACTTCCCAGGTTTGCAAAAATTTTAAAAATTCCATGCAGGTGTAATAATAATAATAATAACCCTGGTGTGTGGGTAGGATATTCCATGCATGTGGCTGGATATGAGGAGTATCCGCTCTCATTTGTGGATAGGTATAGGCCGAGGTGTAATAATCCTATGTCCCTTGCATGCGGGATTATTTAGTAAGTAAATATTTGTTAGTTTAAATGTGGCCTCATCTCTTTACATAGAGATGTGCATTACGCTTAATGTCGTTTTCCGACTCACCCCTAATACTCGGGTGTAAGCATTGAGAACCAGGGCGTAGTGGACCCTCTCTTTAGACGCATGAAGTCTATCCACCCCGATGTATATTTTGGTATGCAGTTTGGCTGTTTTTATGTGTTTATGTGTTTGTGTTGGATAGTGTTGTGAGTGACAAGGTTATGGAAGGAAAAGGGTGGTATAATGGTAGCCCGTAGGTGGTGTCTTGGCCATCATGCTGGCACTATCCATCTCTGCTCCTGTCATCCTCACTTGGTTACTATCTGCTTTCTATCCGCTCCTTGGGATGGTTAAGTGCGGTGACGCTGTGACGTCATGGCCTAATCTGGTCTCTCATTTATAATGTTAAGGTAGCAAGTGATCGTGAGTGTAACTGGTCATGTCCCGATCGCCTATGATGGTTTTTTTAAGATAAAAAAACAAGGAGAGAAGTAGTTATTGGGGGGGGTTGTTCCTTCAGGGAATCTGTCTGTATTCGCCCCTGATTAGTGGGCGCGTGTGGGCAGGAGGTGCCCTTGGCTGTGGTTACTGAGGCTTGCGTGACTGTGGTTGCGTTCCGCTGCAGCGTGCTGGCGCGCGTGCCGTTATCGGATACGTCTTATCGTGTGTCGTGATGCTAATTGTCAGGCGGCGCGTGTAACTTGTTATCGTCCTTGTAAACATGCTCTTGTGTTCCTTATATTAATATGGCCCACCGTATCTGTGCATTACTATGTGCCAAGCCTATCGTAATAACGCGGAATCCTGTGTCAATATCCGTGTGTCTGCATGCTGTTATTGTTGATGGTTTATGCCAGTGTCATCATATTGGCGTGTCACTGGCATGTCTGGGTGCTCTAGGAATGTCTACCGGCAACAATGTTGAAATGCGCTGAGTCCGCAACTCAGTGTTTTGTTGTGTTTTTGTTTTCATGTTCTTGTATACGGAAAGTCTCTGATGTTACGTATGGCGGCTGCCGGAACGTGACATTTGCCAATGTTCGTGTACTGACATTGTTGTACATTCTGGGAGGGCCAGTGTGCTAATATGTCCTGTTTTTGCTTACCGATGTTGTGTAGACATTTATTCCGCAAGACATTAGTCTTGTGTAATTATTATAACTTGTGTTTAGGAAGTCTATTTCCTATGTTCGGGGTAATCGAAATTTTGGCATGATTTCAGGTCATAAAAATGTGGTGTTACCTGTTCTGTGTTTGTGGGAGTTGCATCCCCCGTATCTAGGTTTCGGGCGCCGTGGTTCAAAGAAAAGTATCTTGTGGTCTCCGTAGAAGTCTGGTGCTTTCGGTACGGCCCCTATTGGTAGTCCCGGGGTCGCTAATGCCTTGGGTAAGCTGTTGTAGCGAGTACCTTGGAACGAATCTATGCTCCTGTATGTATGGTAAAGAACCTCCCTGTCATTAAAATCGTGTGGCTCAACCGCTTATGTACTTGTATACGGTCCTATTTCCGTCTGAGTGGGAGTGAATTTTCCCCTCTAAATGGGTCTATTCGGCGTCTAGTCGTGCTGGCTGAGTTTTCTGACCTGTCATGATGAAAAAACCCGTGTTTTGTATGTAAGTGATCTTTCGTTGGTCGACACTTCTTGTTTTCCACGGTGTCCACCATTATTGGGCATTCGGACCCGCGATCCCGTGTAATGCTCCGTGTTTCATGTCTGCGTTGTCTGTTGGGATTTGAGCGTCCCTAGTGTGGCTTCTGATTGTGTTTTCGCGCCAAAAACGCCATTGGTTAGCTTTCTTTTTGGCACGACTGCATCGTGTTATCGTGCGCTCGCACCCGCCTTGGTCTAAGGTCCCGGTGTTACAATTTTTGTACTGTATGTACTATGGCGCGCGTATCGTGTGTTTGAGACACGCGGATGAAAATATGCTTTAGCGTGAATATTTTTTGTCATTCGCGAAGACCCTCGTACTCTAATTTTGGGAGTTATCGGGTTTTAAAACTGGCGTGAATGACTGTGTGTGTTCCAGCCAGGACTGGAATACTCTTAGGTTGTCCGTAGCTAATGAAGGTCGCCTGCTCACGAGTGTGTTATCGCTGACTGCGATAGTGTCTAATTTCATTGACGTGTGCATTACCTGTTACTTGTCTGGCGATGTGCATATGTCAAGCACGTGTGTGTGAGCTTGGTTGCTCGCTCTCCTGTTGTGAGCATGGCTTTCCGTCATGGAAAAGAACCTTCTGCTATTTATATATATTGTGTCCCCCAAATTTTGTGTTGTTGTATGCGTGGGGGGAATATATTCCTGTTAGTGGTAACTAGATGTCGTTATGTATGTGTGTCACCGGGCCGCTAGTTGCGTGTTTGGTGACTAGGTGTCGGAGGTGATTTTATTATTTTGTGCATATGAATGTATGTCAGTGTGACTGTCCCTTATTGCCCTATCCTTCAACTGGATAGTTACCCGACCTTGCATTCCTGGTATTCAGGAGGTCGCGGGTCCGAGACCGTCTTTGTCCAGGGTGATTATTCCTGGTGCCTTTTAGGCCTGTGTCTCCGGGACAGTTTGGCAGTGTTAGGTTCGTATCCCGGTGAGGCCATCGGGGTCCGAAGGCTATTTCTTGGCCTTCTTTTCACGTCTGCCCGTGGAATGATTTCCCTTCCTTTTGACAGTGTTCCCGCCTTTACGTGAAGGTGTCGTTTTGCGGGTGTGATATGCCTTCATACGGCGGGCGTGTATAGTGTCTTTGATGAGTTTGCGTCCATGGCGCATGTTTACGATATAGTTTAGGTCAGATACCTTGCTACAGACTTTGAAGGGATCTGACCAACGTGGCAGGAGGAACTCGGACACATTTTTCTTACGGGCGGAATTGGAAACCATAACCAATTGCCCGGGTGTGTATTCCACGGTCTTTCTTTGCCGATCGTACCGTTCTTTTTGTTTTGTCTGTGCCGCGGCTATGTTCTTTCTGGCGTCCATGCGAGCTATCTGCAAGTGCTCTAGATGGGCGGCATTGTCCGGGTGAGAGTCCTGTGGGATGCATATGTTGTCTATGGGAATTCTGGGTGTATATCCGTGCAACAGGAAGTGTGGAGAGTGTTTTGTGGCCGTGGATATGGAAGTGTTGTAGCTAAATGTAATGGGCTGCAGATAATCATCCCAGTCTGTCCCTGTGTCCCCCGTGAATTTAGCTAGCGCTATTCCAATTATTTTATTCATACTCTCCGTGAGTCCGTTGGTTTGTGGGGAAAAACTCGTTGTCGTGTATGCCCTTATCCTGAGTACCTCCAAAAACTGTTGGAGCACTCTCGAGGTGAAAATGGTACCTCTATCGGACAGTAGGGTTTGGAATAGGCCATATCGTGTGACTATGTCGAATAGGAATTCGACTATGCTGTTCGTGTCTGCTTTGGGAACAGCCTTTGTGATCATATACCGGGTGAGATACTCTGTGGCCACCAGTATGTATTTATTGCCTTTTTGAGATGTCGTAATGGGGCCTTTAACATCTATCCCGACTCTATGAAATAGCTCTCCTACGGGAATAGGGTTGAGTAATCCATGAGGCTTGCCAGGCCTTGTTTTAAATCGCTGGCAAGTGTGACATGTCTTTACGAAGGTGTCTATGTCGGCCTTCATGTTTACCCAGTAATACTTGTCCCGGATTCTATGGTATGTTTTATGCGTACCCAAATGTGCCCCTGCCATTGGGCTATTGTGGTGTCCGAACATGATATTCTCTTTCAATGACTCCGGAACCGCTATAGGTGCATTGTCGTGCATGGCTGTGGGTTTTAATTTCAGTACCCCGTCTTTGTCTAGGAAAAATCGCCTAGACAGCCGTGCCGTCTTGGAATACACCTTATGCAAGTTTTCTAGTGCCATTAGAATCTGTTTCAAGTATGGATCACGTTCTTGCTCCTGCTTGATGTTAACCACCGTCAGGGCAAAAGTGGGCATGTCGTCCCATTCGTGGTCCTTACTGTCATCTGAGGGGTCGGCTACTGGCAGCCTAGACAACCCATCTGCATCTAGGTGTGTAGCGCCTTTCTTGTGCTTGACCACGAAGTTATATTCATACAGGCGGAATATAAACCTATTGAGCCGCGAATTTGGGTTTTTGAATTTGTCCCAAAAAAGCAGGCTCGCGTGGTCAGTCACTACCGTGAACTGGATACCATAGAGGTACACCCTGAAATAGTTCACTCCCCATGAAAATGCCAGCATTTCCCGCTCTGTGGCAGAGTATCTAGTCTCGACGGCCGTTAGTTTCCTGCTAGCGTAAGCTATGGGCCGTATGCGCCCTTCTGCATCTTCCTGTAATAGGGCCGCCCCCAGCCCGTACTGGCTGGCATCCACGTGTAAAAAGGTGGGCCAATCACTATGGAAGTGTTGCAGTAATGGTGGTAAGGTCAATAGTTGCTTCAGTGTGTTGAAGGCATCTATATGTTCCTGTTTAATGCTGAAGGGCGTTTTCTCACGTGTGAGTTCGGTTAGGGGGTGGGCGATGTGCGCAAACCTGTGGATATATTTTCTGTAATAAGAGGCCAGCCCAATAAAACTGCGCAATTGTTTCAAATTTGTGGGCATTGGGATGCCCGTTATTGCGTCAGTCTTCGCTGGGTCGGGAATAATGCCCTCTCTGTTTACAATATGGCCCAATATGTTAATCTGCTGTCTGGCAAATTGACATTTCGCAGGTTTAAGCCTTAATTTGGCCTCTCTAATCCTTGCGAAAGCCTCCTCCAAATGTACGAGATGTTCGTCAAAGGTGTTGGAGAAGACCGTTATTTCGTCCACGTAGACTAATACGGACCCATGTATTTTTGGTAGTCCGCCCCGGCCTGGAATGGGTTTTCCCGCTCGTCCGATACAAAATCCCGGTACTCTTTCCAGTTGGCCAGGATATGTTGGACCGTTTTCTGTCTGTAGTCCCTATGATGATCCTCGGTGTTCCGGACTAGGAAGCTAATGGCCCTAAGCAGACAGTTGCCGTCTCCTTGTACGGGGTGTGTCTGGAAACGGCCCGGAGGCGGATCGTCAGCCTTGGCTTTAGCTGGCTGCTTTTTCCCCTTGCTCTTATGAGTTTGTTTGGGGGAAGGGCCTCTCTGGTGTTGTGTTAGGGGAGGAACCTCAGCCGCTTTATCAGCTGGCCGAACCTCCCCGTCTAAGCGTTTTTTGGAAACGTGGGCGTTCGTCTCCCTGTACTGTATGTACGCCCCCCCTCGGGGTGGCTGTGCCAACTCCCCGCTTGCGGTGGGTAGCTAGGTGTGGGAAGTATTGCCCCCCTGTCTGCCCGGCGGGGTACCTCATCCCTGAACTCCCTCGGGTGTTCGTCAGGGAGGGGATAGTGTTCCGGGCCCTTTGGGTATGTGTGTCTGGCTTCCCGTCCTTTTGTGTTTTTTTTGTCTGGCGGTTATTGCCCGGTGGTTCGTTTTCCTGTCTCCGCCAGGGTGGGGTGTATGTTTGCTGCTGCGGGGGCGGGTTTTCCCGGCGATTCCCCTGTACTGGGAGGGTGCATACCCCTGTCTGCCTGGGGGAGGGTTCTCCCGGTACTCCCCGTTTCCCCTGTGTTGTGGGGATGCATACTCTTGCCTGCGTGGGGGCGGGTTCTCCCGATAGTCCCCATTTCCCCTATATTGCGGGGCTGCATAGCCTTGCCTGCGTGGGGTCGGGTTCTCCCGATAGTCCCCATTTCCCCTATATTGCGGGGCTGCATAGCTTTGCCTGCTTGGGGGCGGGTTTTCCCGATACTCGCTGTCTGCCCTGTATTGTGGGCCGCCTGCTTGGTGGCGGGCTGCTTCGCCGGGGGATGGTGTGTTCGTACTCTTCGGGGTAGTATTCTGGTGTGTACGGGGATGGTGGTCGCCGTGAGGGGTATGTCGGTTCTACATCCGCGTATGATACCAGTGAGTACCGCGGAGGGTAGTGTGGCCTGTCCTGTGTGTGTGGTGTTGTTGGCCGCTGTGGAGGGTAGTAAATTTCCTCCCTCCCGTAGTGTCTCCTCTCCGTGTACCCCCTGTCCCTTTCAGAATAATAGCGCTCTTCTGTGTCTGTGTGTTCATCCCTAGGCGGTCTGCCGCCTGCTTGGATGGCAGCTATCGTTAACTTTTCCATTTTGTCTACTAATTCATCCATCTTCTGACTAGTGTCGTCCTTTTGTGGATGAAAGTGCTGATTCACGGCTTTCTCCGTAGCTTTTTCCGTGATCTTTTTTCCTGCCTCTATTATCTTTATGTTATTCAGCATGTGTTGGACCGTGGGGTTGTTCATGATGCACAACTTGTCCACGATGGATGGTCTAAGGCCCTGCATTAGCAGCTTAACTTTCTGCTTATTTGTCATAGCTGCGTTATATTTATCGCACATTAGCAACTTTGCGTTGACGTACGACTGTGCGCTTTCTTTAGGTCCCTGTGACCTCTGTCGAATTTGGTCATACAGGTCCTCATCATCTGGTATGAGCTGGAATTCACTTATCAACGATAAAGTGATTTCCTCCCATGTGGCATCTTCTAGGGTGTCCTCATGGAGTTCATACCATGTCATGGCCGCCTTCGTGAAGTATGCAGGGAGGAGCCGTTTTCTGACTTCATCGCTCCAGCCATTGATCCGAGCCGTTCTATTGAAGGCCTTGAGGTAATCCTCGGGATCCTGGCCTTCCCCCGTGAACTTTGTGGGGTGGATCATGGGGCATTCTGTGTGTCTGTTCATTTCCTGTTCGACTGTCTCTCGTTGGCTGTGTAGGGATTGTGATCTGTTTATGCTGTTCGCACCGCTATCGTGTGCCGAGGTATTTGTGTTATTCTGAGGGGAATTAGCCTCGCTCCCCGTATACGACACGTGTGTCACGTTACCAGGTGGCTCGTCACCGGATATATCGTCACTGATTGATGGTGTGTTGTCGTACTGTGTGGATTTGACTTCGTTCACAGTCCTGTCTAAATCCTGTTTTACTGTTTGCAAAATAGTGTGTATGTCTAGGACTGCCTCTGTCGTGTGATTGTCTGCTTTAACAGTGTCTGTATCTAGTAACTGTGTGATGCGCTCGAGCAGATTATCAGTTTTCTGCTCTGTGATTTGTAGTTGCTGCAACAATAGGGGGTGGAGCGTTGGCAGACACTCTACTTCACTAGCACTGGATATTGGTGATTCTTGTCTGTGTTCACTGGCCTGGGATCGTGTAAAATGTGTGGCTTGTGCTGCCGCTGCAGGGTGTTGAGCGCGGATCTCTGATGCCTTTAATTCGAGGTCCCTAAGAAGTTGTACTGCAGTCTGGTCAGTTATCAAGTCACTGTTCTTAATTCTTAACTTCGGCAGGAGTGGAGTTGTACTAGCCGACAAATGGTGCGCAAAGTCCCTTAGTGTGGTTCTAAACGTGGTCATTTAATTTCCACAGACCTTGTACTATGGGGAGGATGAGGTGGGTGTAATAATACAAACTCCCGTGTAATAAAGAAAAAGTGTGGGACGTAATGTAGGATGAAAAAAAATAGTCTCGCTCGGCTGTGTGCGGTACGGGTCGTTTCTACCACGAGGGCTCGTTGTATGAGTCCTACCCTTATTGTGCGTGGTAGCAGCGCCTCCACCAATATGTTTTAGATCCCTTAGTTGGGGGGTGGTTTGGGATAAAACACTTGTGTCACTGTGCTAATTTGGAAGGTAGTTCCTAGGAGAGAGTAGCTTTCCGTAGCTGGGAGAGCTTACTAGTGTAGTGTGTTGTTTAGTGTTATACGCTAGGGGGTGTTCCTGCAAAGATGCAGGTGTTGATTAGGGGATGGACCTCTAAATGCAGGCTACTATACCGGCCTGCCAACTGGACGGGATGAGTAATACAATAGGCGTGCTTACGTCAGCGGCTCGACGTTATGTAGTCGAGTCGCGTGCTGGAACCACAATGGAGTCTGACCAAGTAATTACTAGCTACTATGGTCACGGTCAATCGTGACGAGAGTCAGGAAGGGTATGAGGATGTAAAGAGGAGTGTAATTATCAATACAAGTGCTTGCCACGGTGGGTGAGTGGTTATAGTGTCGGACTACCAACCCCAAGATTGCAGGTTCGCCCCTGGCCATGGTAAGTGATTTTGAAGGCGACAAAAATCACGACACTCATGTCATACGTTGTTGGCATGTTAAAGAACCCATTTGAATTCAGTAGGCCGTGTTCATAATGGCAAAATTAATCTCGGGATTTTCCGCCAACACAAAGTTCCTCCATTCTCTACTTGAAAGCGCTGTAGTGTCAAGGAGTTTAGATATCTAACCTCCTTGAGTTTCATTGCGTTCAGAGGAACGACGACATTGACATGCAAGCTACCCTCTGGGTGTCAAATAACAAAGCTTGCACCAGGCACCCGAGGCCATACGATATTATTATTATTATTATCAATACAAGTGTAATTTACTGACCATGTGTTTGTTGGTCAGTGAGTGTGAATTTGTAAGTCCCTCTTGGGGGAACGTAGGCAATTATACAAGTAGAGTGTACAAGATTATGAGTGGGTGTTTACAGAATAAAGGATTCTGAGCACTACTGAATCTCACCTGATGATGAAACTGGAACAGACGTCGGCTAGGGCCTTCGGCGACGCACACTGTATAACAGATAATGGCTCCAATAAGGACTCCATTCTTATAGTTCTCGGCGATGCGTGGTCAGCATTCCGTCGACGTAGCTGCCCCAGTTAGTTGTTGTGTAGATGTTTATGTATGTGTCGCAAGTAGTTGGCTAACCTCCCGAGCTGGGTGGCCGCCTCTTGCTGTGTAAAGATAATGTTCTGGTCTTATGATGTTGCCAGTTGGAGTGGTTTTAGTAAAAGATGGGGGGTGGCTTTCAGGGGTACTGCCCCCCCCCCACGGGGCTGTACAATATCATGGAGATGCATGAGCAACGAATTCTTGTCAGACGTAATTTAAGAATGGCGAGGTGCATGAATCACAAATCCCCTTTCCGTCCAATCTTAACTTCACTGTGTATTTTGCGGAACGAAAAGTTCACAGGCGAAATGAAGAAAAGCCGAGTTGCACTTCCAGGGAAACTCCAAACACAACCACTCTTCTCTGAAGTCTTAAATCAACACGACTCGACCGTTTGCTGCTGGCTGTATCTGGGGGTAATAAGCTCGTCCGCTAGCTAAGCTGTAACTGGGGTGATAGACTCGCCTCTAGCTAGCTCGTAAACTGTCGCCTCAGAAATTGAATGGAGATTGTAGCAAGAAATGGAAACGTAAAAACACTTATAGTGGGCGATGTATTGAAGATAGAGATATGCTCTCGCGGACTTTTTTTTTGTAGAACCTTTCATGCTGAACAATTCTTACACTCATAGTATTTAGATATTTTTAACAAATTTCCCAGCGTAAGCTTAAAAAGCACATGGATGCCAGGTTCTTTTCGACTTTTTCACCGAAATCGTTTCTTCTCGGCTTCCTTTGATCATAATTAAATTATTTTCAACAGAAACCTTCCTCGAGATATGCCTTACAGAATTGTGAAAACTGCATCAAAATCTAGTGGTTTTAGAGATTACCCGTGACATCCAAGAATCGGGGACTTTGTTTTATACTAAGTAGAGATTAAATATACAATACTGTATGGGTCTAAGAATAGTCGACATTTTTATTTGTCCCTTTGCCTACTCTGTGGAGTGCGCCTTTGGGAGGCATTGTTTCTCGCAGTAATGGTCGTAAAATGAGTGATGATTGATCCTTCTATGACAACATAGATATTTTGTCTATCTTCTGCATATTTTGTGGCCCGTCTTATTTCAAATTTCAATTTGACAATATAACTATCTCAGCGGTCATTTCAAGCACCTTGTTATAAATTGTGGTGCTGATCAGTTGAGGAATGTGTATTTGTGTAACAATCAAACTCACTTTTCATATTATGGATATAGATGTAAAAATCCTAGGTTTAGCGACTTGTGACTTAGGTTGGTGACACTGTCAACGTGTTCTTGGAGATATGGCTTTTTTTTTGCCTAGCATTACAGTATTTCATTGACCATGTCATAAAAGCGTCTAGAGAGTTCCACACACACCACTACTGAAGTCACCACCAAACGTGACAGAAAATACAAGGGCAGACTAGGGGCTTTGCGATATCGTGGTGTAAACTGTCTGATAACCTGTCTCATTGTGATGGCTGTAAGTGGCCTAGTGTGTGTATTTGTAGCTGAAGATAGGATTTGCCAGGAGACGACAGTGAATTTAAATTAGGAGCCATCCATGCATTTGGCAGAGGTAGGAATCGAACCCAGGACTTTATGATCACAGATGGCGACGCACTGCATTTAAAGTCTACTATATGTATTTAAGTTGACGCGGACTATATAGAATAAGAATTATGATATTTGTAGTGATGTGGGACAAGTGGTAAGCGTACACTGTTAGTAACTTATTTAAGGTGACGTGGACTATATAATCACCATGTTTGTAGTGATGGGGGACAAATGGTAAGGTTACATTGTAAGTAATTTATTTAAGGTGACGCGGACTATATAATCACCATGTTTGTAGTGATGGGGGACAAATGGAAAGGTTACATTGTTAGTAACTTATTTAAGGTGACGTGGACTATATAACCACCGTGTTTGTAGTGATGGGGGACAAATGGTAAGGTTACATTGTTAGTGACTTATTTAAGGTGACGTGGACTATATAATCACCGTGTTTGTAGTGATGGGGGACAAATGGTAAGGTTACATTGTTAGTAACTTATTTAAGATGACGTGGACTATATAATCACCATGTTTGTAGTGATGGGGGACAAATGGTAAGGTTACATTGTTAGTAACTTATTTAAGATGACGTGGACTATATAATCACCATGTTTGTAGTGATGGGGGACAAATGGTAAGGTTACATTGTTAGTAACTTATTTAAGGCGATGTGGACTATATAATCACCGTGTTTGTAGTGATGGATGACAAATGGTAAGGTTGCATTGTCAGTAACTTATTTAAGATGACGTGGACTATATAATCACCATGTTTGTAGTGATGGGGAACAAATGGTAAGGTTACATTGTTAGTAACTTGTTTAAGGTGACGTGGACTATATAATCACCGTGTTTGTAGTGATGGACGACAAATGGTAAGGTTACATTGTTAGTAACTTATTTAAGATGGCATGGGCTATATAATCACCACGTTTGTAGTGATGGGGGACAAATGGTAAGGTTACACTGTTAGTAACTTATTTAAGGCGACGTGGACTATATAATCACCATGTTAGTAGTGCTGGAGGACAAATGGTAAGGTTACATTGTTATTATCGTATTTAAGGTGACGTGGACTATATATAATCACCGTGTTTGTAGTGATGGAGGACAAATGGTAAGGTTACATTGCTAGTAACTTATTTAAGGTGACGTGGACTATATAATCACGGTGTTTGTAGTGATGGGGGACAAATGGTAAAGTTACATTTTTAGTAACTTATATAAGGTGACGTGGACTATATAATCACCGTGTTTGTAGTGATGGGGGACAATTGGTAAGGTTACATTGTTAGAAACTTATTTAAGATGACGTGGACAATATAATCACCATGTTTGCAGTAATGGGGGACAAATGGTAAGGTTACATTGTTAGTAACTTATATAAGGTGACATGGACTATATAATCACCGTGTTTGTAGTGATGGAGGACAAATGGTAAGGTTACATTGTTAGTAATTTATTCAAGATGGCATGGACTATATAATCATCATGTTTGTAGTGATGGGGGACAAATGGTAAGGTTATACTGTTAGTAACTTATTTAAGGTGACGTGGACTATATAATCACCATGTTAGTAGTGCTGGAGAACAAATGGTAAGGTTACATTGTTAGTATCTTATTTAAGGTGACGTGGACTGTATATAATCACCGTGTTTGTAGTGATGGGGGACAAATGGTAAGGTTGCATTGTTAGTAACTTATTTAAGATGGCATGGACTATATAATCACCATGCTTGTAGTGATGGGGGACAAATGGTAAGGTTACACTGTTAGTAACTTATTTAAGGCGACGTGGACTATATAATCACCATGTTAGTAGTGCTGGAGGACAAATGGTAAGGTTACATTGTTAGTGTCTCATTTAAGGTGACGTGGACTATATATAATCACCGTGTTTGTAGTGATGGGGGACAAATGGTAAGGTTACATTGTTAGTAACTTATTTAAGACGACGTGTGCTATATAATTACCATGTTTGTAGTGATGGGGGACAAATGGTAAGGTTACATAGTTAGTAACTTATTTAAGGTGACGTGGACTATATAATCACAGTGTTTGTAGTGATGGATGACAAATGGTAAGGTTACATTGTTAGTAACTTATTTAAGATGGCATGGACTATATAATCACCATATTTGTAGTGATGGGGGACAAATGGTAAGGTTACACTGTTAGTAACTTATTCAAGGTGACGTGGACTATACATAATCACCATGTTTGTTGTATTGGGGGACAAATGGTAAGGTTACACTGTTAGTAACTTATTTATGGTGACGTGGACTATATATAATCACCATGTTTGTAGTGATGGGGGACAAATGGTAAGGTTACATTGTTAGTAACTTATTTAAGGTGACGTGGACTATATAATCACCGTGTTTGTAGTGATGGAGGACAAATGGTAAGGTTACATTGTTAGTAACATATTTAAGGTGACGTGGACTATATAATCACCGTGTTTGTAGTGATGGGGGTCAAATGGTAAGGTTACATTGTTAGTAAAATATTTAAGGTGACGTGGACTATATAATCACCGTGTTTGTATTGATGGGGGACAAATGGTAAGGTTACATTGTTAGAAACTTATTTAAGATGACGTGGACTATATAATCACCATGTTTGCAGTGATGGGGGACAAATGGTAAGGTTCCATTGTTAGTAACTTATTTAAGGTGACGTGGACTATATAATCACCGTGTTTGTAGTGATGGAGGACAAATGGTAAGGTTACATTGTTAGTAACTATCTTAAGATGGCATGGACTATATAATCACCATGTTTGTAGTGATGGGGGACAAATTATAAGGTTACACGGTTAGTAACTTATTGAGGGTGACGTGGACTATATAATCACCATGTTTGTAGTGCTGGAGGACAAATGGTAAGGTTACATTGTTAGTATCTTATTTAAGGTGACGTGGACTATATAATCACCGTGTTTGTAGTTATGGGGGACAAATGGTAAGGTTATATCTTTAGTAACTTATTTAAGGTGATGCGGACTATATAATCACCATGACTGTAGTGATGGGGGGCAAATGGTAAGGTTACACAGTTAGTAACTTATTTAAGATTGCATGGACTATATAATCACCCTGTTTGTTGTGATGGGGGACAAGTGGTAAGGTTAAACTGTTAGTAACTTATTTAAGATGGCACGGACTATATACAATCACCAAGCTTGTAGTGATGGGGGAGAAATGGTAAAGTTATATTGTTAGTAATTTATTTAAGATGGCATGGACTATATAATCACCATGTTTGTTGTGTTGGGGGACAAATGGTAAGGTTACACTGTTAGTAACTTATTTAAGGTGACGTGGACTATATATAATCACCGTGTTTGTAGTGATGGGAGACAAATTGTAGGGTTACAATGTTAGTAACTTATTTAAGGTGACGTGGACTATATAATCACCATGTTTGTAGTGATGGGGGACAAATGGTAAGGTTACACTGTTGGTAACTTTTTTAAGGTGACGTGGACTATATATAATCACCATATTTGTAGTGATGGGGGACAAAGTGTAAGGTTACAATGTTAGTAACTTATTTAAGATGGCATGGACTATATAATCACCATGTTTGTAGGGATGGGGGACAAATGGTAAGTTTACATTGTTAGTAAGTTATTTAAGATGGCATGGACTATATAATCACCATGTTTGTTGTGTTGGGGGACAAATGGTAAGGTTACATTTTTAGTAACTCATTTAAGATGGCATGGACTATATAATCACCATGTTTGTTGTGTTGGGGGACAAATGGTAAGGTTACACTGTCAGTAACTTCTTTAAGGTGACGTGGACTGTATATAATCACCATGTTTGTAGTGATGGGAGACAAATGGTAAGGTTAAAATGTTAGTAACTTATTTAAGGTGACGTGGACTATATAATCACCATGTTTGTAGTGATGGGGGACAAATGGTAAGGCAACAATATTAGTAACTTATTAAGGGACGTGGACTATATATAATCACCATGTTTGTAGTGATGGGGGACAAATGGTAAGGTTACAATGTTAGTAACTTATTTAAGGTGACTTGGACTATATATAATCACCATGTTTGTTGTGTTGGGGGACAAATGGTAAGGTTACATTGTTAGTAACTTATTTAAGACGACGTGTGCTATATAATTACCATGTTTGTAGTGATGGGGGACAAATGGTAAGGTTACATAGTTAGTAACTTATTTAAGACGACGTGTGCTATATAATCACCATGTTTGTAGTGATGGGGGACAAATGGTAAGGCAACAATATTAGTAACTTATTAAGGGACGTGGACTATATATAATCACCATGTTTGTAGTGATGGGGGACAAATGGTAAGGTTACAATGTTAGTAACTTATTTAAGGTGACTTGGACTATATATAATCACCATGTTTGTTGTGTTGGGGGACAAATGGTAAGGTTACATTGTTAGTAACTTATTTAAGACGACGTGTGCTATATAATCACCATGTTTGTAGTGATGGGGGACAAATGGTAAGGCAACAATATTAGTAACTTATTAAGGGACGTGGACTATATATAATCACCATGTTTGTAGTGATGGGGGACAAATGGAAAGGTTACAATGTTAGTAACTTATTTAAGGTGACTTGGACTATATATAATCACCATGTTTGTTGTGTTGGGGGACAAATGGTAAGGTTACACTGTTAGTAACTTATTTAAGGTGACGTGGACTATATATAATCACCGTGTTTGTAGTGATGGGAGACATGGTAAGGTTACAATGTTAGTAACTTATTTAAGGTGACGTGGACTATATATAATCACCATGTTTATAGTGATGGGAGACAAATGGTAAGGTTACAATGTTAGTAACTTATTTAAGGTGACGTGGACTATATAATCACCATGTTTCTAGTGATGGGGGACAAATGGTAAGGTTACAATGTTAGTAACTTATTTAAGGTGACGTGGACTATATATAATCACCATGTTTGTAGTGATGGTGGACAAATGGTAAGGTTACAATGTTAGTAACTTATTTAAGGTGACTTGGACTATATATAATCACCATGTTTGTAGTGATGGGGGACAAATGGTAAGGTTACACTGTTAGTAACTTATTTAAAATGGCATGGACTATATAATCACCATGTTTGTAGTGATGGGGGACAATTGGTAAGGTTATATTGTTAGTAACTTATTTAAGGTGACGTGGACTATATAATCACGATGATTGTAGTGATGGGGGACAAATGGTAAGGTTATATTGTTAGTAACTTATTTAAGGTGACGTGGACTATATATAATCACCATGTTTTTAGTGATGTGGGACAAGTGGTAAGGGTACATTGTTAGTAACTTATTTAAGATGACGTGAACTATATAATCACCATGTTTGTAGTGATGGGGGCAAATGGTAAGGTTACACTGTTAGTAACTTACTTAAGGTGACGCGAACTGTATATAATCACCATGTTTGTAGTGATCTGGGACAAATGGTAAAGTTACACTGTTAGTAACTTATTTAAGGTGACGTGGACTGTATATAATCACCATGTTTGTAGTGATGGGGGACAAATGGTAAGGTTACATTGTTAGTAATTTATTTAAGGTGACGCGGACTATATATAATTACCATGTTTGTTGTGATGAAGGACAAATGTTAAGGTTACACTGTTGGTAACTTATTTAAGGTGACGTGGACTATATAATCACCATGTTTGTAGTGATGGGGGACAAATGGTAATGCTACACTGTTAGTAACTTATTTAAGGTGACGCGGACTATATAATCACCATGTTCGTATTGCTGAAGGACAAATGGTAGTGTTATATTATAGTACCGTAACTTATGAAATTTGACGCGGTTTGTAGCCTATAACGCTTGCAATCCATTTCTATAAACAAGGAGCTGACCATTACTGTATCCCGAGCCTCTGCAATGAATGTAAAATGGAAGAGAATACCTGATACTTGTTCCGAGTGTTGGAGAACTGCGGTGCAGATAGCTGGAAGTGCGTCACAAGGCGCCACATCCTCCAGGGAAGTCGCTCACAAACTAAACAAACGGAGACGCAGGCAGCAGCTAGCTCGGTGATGTAACTGCCAGCCTATTAGCACTGATCAGCGCAAGGACTCATTCATAGGCACATTCAATATGCTCGCATTCTATTTATTCCATATTCTCGTCGCTGTATTTTGCCATAGCGCACCAATCGATTGCATAATGTAAACAATCGAAAGTTTAAAACTATCGAACTGTTTTAATTATAATAAAAATAACAAATTGGGATCAAGAGACGAACTGTAGACCTCTGTAGTTTCACAGACAGGAGACGGTTAGGATGGACAACAAGTAACGAAAGTTGATTCAATATACGGAGAAGATGAAGTATTGTACAGTGAGGGGAGTAATAATTATCCCTCCCTTCTTCTCTTCCGACCCCGACTCCGAGGCGTAGGGAGTCTTTCAATTTCGTGCACGATTGTTATCCGCATCCGCCCCGCAACCGCACGACTGTAGGGCTTTAGTGATATGGCACTGGACAGATTTAAATTCAAACCAGCCAAATGCAGTGAGTCCGGGAATGTTCTCCGCAGTACCTACATCCTTTTGCGAGAGCAGTTACGTTGCCGCTTGCATCATAACAAACAAACACCACAGCCATTCATAACAGATGCTGGAAGTCTTGTCCTTGTGTTCGAAGACTTTCACTAAAGTTTATTGCGGAATGGACTGCGAGTGCGTGACGTCAAGCAGCCGCGCGGGAAGCCTAAGTTAATGGGTAATGGACGGCGAGTGCGTGACGTCAAGCAGCCGCGCGGGAAGCCTAAGTTAATGGGTAATGGACGGCGAGTGCGTGAAGTCAAGCAGCCGCGCGGGAAGCCTAAGTTAATGGGTAATGGACGGCGAGTGCGTGAAGTCAAGCAGCCGCGCGGGAAGCCTAAGTTAGTGGTTAATGGAGTCTGTTGAAAGAGTCCTGGGGCGTCGAGCGACCTGGGGCTTCGAGTGATGCGAAAAGAATACAGGGTGACTCCTAAAGATGCCAGATAAGAATGCAGGGTGACTCCTAAAGAGATATACAAGACGCCAGATAAGAATGCAAGGTGACTCTTAAAGAGGTGTACAAGATGTCACAGAAGAATACAGGGTGACTTCTAAAGAAGTGTGCAGGATGTCAGAGCAAAATACAGTACAAGATGCTAGATAAGAATACAGGGTGACTCCTAAAGAGGTGTACAAGATGCCAGATAAGAATACAGAGTGACTCCTAAAGAGATATACAAGATGCAAGATAAGAATGCAAGGTGACTCTTAAAGAGGTGTACAAGATGTCACAGAAGAATACAGGGTGACTTCTAAAGAAGTGTGCAGGATGTCAGAGCAAAATACAGTACAAGATGCTAGATAAGAATACAGGGTGACTCCTAAAGAGGTGTACAAGATGCCAGATAAGAATACAGAGTGACTCATAAAGAGATATACAAGATGCAAGATAAGAATACAAGGTGACTCTCAAAGAGGTGTACAATATGGCAGAGAAGAATACAGGGTGACTCCTAAAGAGGTGCACAAGATGTCAGACAAGAATGCAGGGTGACTCTTAAAGAGGTGTACAAGATGTCACACAAGAATACAGGGTGACTTCTAAAGAGATATACAAGATGCCAGATAAGAATACAGGGTGCCTCCTAAAAAGGTGTGCAGGATGTCAGAGCATAATACAGGGTGACACTTAACGAGGTGTCCAGTATGTTAGATTCAATTCAAATACAGGGTGACCCTTAAAGAGGTTTGCAAGATATCAGATTCAAATAATGGGTGACCCTTAAAGAGTTGTAAAAGATGTCAGACTCAAATACAGGGTGACCCTTAAAGAAGTGGGCAAGATGTCGGATTGAAACCTTTAACCCCTTATTGGATGGAACTAATTGTTGAAATATTTTGTCTTAAGTTCGTAATGGAGTCTGTTGAAAGAGTCCTTTCTAACATGTGTAGCATTAGTAGCATGCGTCATATAAAATGATATAACGTCTAGTCTTTCAGACTGACTGTAATTTTGTATATCTCAGATTTGAACGCAACCCAAAGGAACTAATCTGGTGGGGTTACCGCGGTGGCCAGAGGGCTTCTATCCCCCAAAAGATGAAGCGACTGGTGGGACGTACTGTATGTGCTGTTCGAAGAAACAGTATTCAATTTCGTCTCCATTTAACTGAGCAATACACTTGTAAATTATCTCAGAGCCGTAGACATCAGAATTCACCGAACTGTCAAAGAAGATTGGCCCCATTACGGGTGCATTGGGATTGTCTGAATGCCAAATTCGTGGATTTTGGGAGTTTACATAGCCGGATAAGTGAAACCTTGCCAGTTCTTCATAAAAAAGACAAAAAACAAAACGTTTCATTTAAAACGTCAAGTTCATGTCGATGTATGAATCTTTGGAACCATTCACAGTACATCACTCTTTCTCCGTAATCAGTTTGTTTTAATTCATGAACCACGGAAACTTTATAAGGGAACAACTGAAGCTTGTCTCTTACAGCTTTATGTGCTGTCGACTTAGAGATCCCTGTTTGTTGAGCTAATTTTCGTATTGATTTACTTGGACTACGCAGCATTATATCAGAGATTTAATCAAGTTTTTCGTCTGTTAAAAGCGTAGGCCTGCCTGTTCCCGGTACATCGTGAACTGAGCCAGCCACACGAAATTTACTTACCAAATCCCGAATGGTATCACGGATTGGACACTTTGTATTAGGAAACCGCGCCTGAAATCTTAATTTTAGATTTTCTGTAAACCGATCGCATTCGCGAAAAACGTATTCCATAAAAAAGAACTCTCTCCTCAGTGGTAAACATTACCACCTGTACAGTGTTGCACTCTTCCAATAATCTTACCTGAACGCTCGCATACTGCAATACACACTGAAGACATGCATGCTCGCTTATCTGACGATTTCGACAGCCCACAAGCGGGAGTACCCCTTCAAGGACACGGTGCTGCACGTAGCCACTGCGGACGACATTCAGGGGCGCCCAACAGAACCTGGACGGAGGAGCGAGATGCCCATATCGGCCCTTAATGGTTTAGGTGATAGTGAAACATGAGATGGGAACACTAACTTCAGACTTATATACCAGGAGAAGAAATGGTAAACCAATAGAGGATAAGGCAAATAAAGGACAGTAAGAAAGGAAATGCCCTCAACCCTCAAAGAATGAGGATTGAGGGACTTGGAAGGAAGGAGAGCCATGAAAGGCAGATAGGAAAGGGAAATAGGAGAGGGCCCGTCCCAAAGGCAGTGGAAAAAGGGGAAAAATCGGATCCAGCTCAGGAATCCCTCGGGATCGTTAATCCCGAACTCGCCAGCCGTGAGCCCTTGAGGGTGTAGCAATATCTAGGGTGCACCAGAAGTTGTGGGGATACACACACTCTGCCTCCTTGAGGGCCTTGAGGAACATCAAAAGAAAAAGAAGGCTGACCCCTCGCTGAAGGACGGTTCAGGAAACATGAGACAAGGGACAATTAAGGCGGGAAAGGAAGAGACTCCCTAGGTCTCGGATACCCTAATACCGTTGGGGTCGGAAGAGAACAAGAGTTGACCAAGAGAGGTCGACAGGCAAGTAGACAGAGAGGAGCCCGGCACAAGTAAGTGGAAGCAATGCTGGACTCAACTGGGGTCCCGTGGTCGCCAACCCACGTCGCACAAATTGTGAGTCCCTGGAGGGACAATGTAGTAAAATATAAAGAAATAAACAAGTAAATAGGTAAATAAATACTTTGTAGTACGTAACTAGAAAGTAAAAGAAATCGGATGTATTGTCGGAGAAAGCTATTTAATGCAAATACACTCTGAATATTTAAAAAGTGCAAAATAAAACCAATAAAATCAATAAAACCTAAGTAAGTTATCGTAGACATACAGTATTTTGTCCTCCTCGAACAAGGGAATAGTCTAATCGCATTCTTCGCCAGTTTCAACATCCACTGTTTTGCTCTGCCCCTAGGAAGTCTTTACACACATTAGTGAGTCATCTGTGACATTGTCTTAATGTGCATCTTCTAGTTTCTGTCAGTATATTGTGAGTAGATAATTATCTTCACATTGCCTCCTAGTGATATTTGTTTCATTAAGTTAGAGCTGGAGAAAATTGGCGACAAGCCATATCCGGCGATCCAGCGAGTTGCCGATTGCCTTGGCGCGTCACTGCGCTCAGTAAAAGATAGTAAATGCTGAGAACGTGAGTGATGACATTCAAGACCAGCCAAAAGGAAAAGGCTATTGGTAGGACGACCATCAAGATATCTCGCCGCGCGGATGTAATTTGCATGGCTGTGCGGATAAGCTGCGGATAGCGATAATATCACATATTTGGTATGACAATCTACAGCTTCATGCTTAAAAGAGGAATACTCCTACATTGCGAGAAGATTATTTTACCAACATGCTTTCAAGTACATTTTATTAAGCACCGTATGTTTGTAGTAGATGGTCTTGACATCTCATCAATTCTCACTGCCATTATTCCTAAACGTACGAGATATAATGCTGCCAATGAGCTTGTTAGGTCATCGTAGTGACGTCATTATCATTCCTCAAGTCAGCTATACTTCGCAGATTAAGCTATCCTGGAAGATCTGTAGATTTATTTCCAACTTGGCACTGAAACACGTGGGCTGTGATATTGCAACGGAGTGAATTATGATATCGACTATGCGAACATGGATGGATCAAGAGGCAGAAGGATGATGACTGACTTGGAATTTCCGGCCAAATGTCAATCCCTTTCTCCAAGCGTAAAGAGAAGTCACTTAGTGAATGTTACCACGACCGTGAGTTTGAACATCATTTCACCAACATGGATAAAATATCTACTAAAATAAATCAAGGCGAATATTCCATAGTGCGTGAATCAAAGCTAAAGTCAACGATATGGCAGACATTTGCTTACGTTTTCAATGGAAACGAAAAGGTGAACGATATAGTAGGATGTTTTACCTGTAAAAACGTGTATTCATACTCAGGACACAAATCAGGCACATCAAACTTACTGAGGCACACGTGCATTCCTGAAAAATAATAAACTAGAAGATGCTGCACCAAATCGTGTATAGCTTACAAAACATAATGTTATAGTTATTAATGTGCGATATGTATATTTTTATATTATGTGTAAATAAAAAGTAGTTCTAGCATCCGAAATTGTTGAATATCATTACTAGGACCCGGAAGTTTATGACATATAATCATTTTCCGTTATATTTCTTCCATAACAAATGAAAGATGATGGTTTAAGCTTATCTCAAGTCATTAAGCATAATTAACAGTCCGAAATGTAAAGGGTTGGAATTCTGGCTGTGTAACATTCATTTTAAATATAGCACCTGACATACTGTGCCCGTTTAGACCGGAGTCCGCACGACCACATATGCATTTTACCAATAATCAGTCAGCACGAGAGTCAAAATATCCCGGAGCGCCAGATGGGTTAAAGCAAATCGCAAAAACGACATCAAATAAAAAAAATGCTTTACTGATTTTTGGTTCAATGCAACAATAAGGATAGAAGGAGATTCAACTGGGGATAACACGTCATGTAAAATTATCTCAGTTTATTTTGAATTTAAAATTGACTGCAAAAATGCTCAAAGCAGCATCATCCACGTGTGGCGACCCACACTCCTATTTACACAATATACAGAAATTTTCCAAACACATTTGACAATTATTTTTTGGAAACACAAGTCTGATTGTTAGTCCTGTAGACTGTGTTCCATAATTATTTATGATTAAATCCAGTTCAAATTTAATTGTCTCTACTGGAAATATCGTAGTTCACTGTTTGAATTTTTACATTATATTAACACTCGTAGAATAAATGTTCATAGAATTTTAAACTTTCACTTATTTTTCCAGTTTCAAAAATATATCGTCGAAAAATATTATTATCATTGAATCAACACACATTATTTACACATATTAATAACATCTGAAAAATATTTGACCTTGAGCATAGCATCGAAGAACTGTGCGAAGCACAACAAAAATTAATTGTTCTTCTGACATTAAACATTTCGAGAAGTGACTCGATTATGAACTTCAAGTTCCTAACAAAATACATGATTTCTGAATCATCAACTTGATCAATAAATTGTTAAACCATTCAACTATTTAATTTTCCACTTGGAATCATTATTATAAAAATATTTATATTCATGGCCATTTTTAGTAATTTTCACAACTTGCAATTCTTCGACAGAGTGCGGAAATAAGAATTGTAGCTTCATAATAAATTCATTTAGTTCATGGCACTAGGATTGAAAATATCCTTCAAATTATTCCTGGTTAAAGAATTATTTTTAATTGGCAGTGGCCCATTCTATTATTTGTGTAAGAACACAATATTACAACAACAACGGCAAAGGTCTTCCTCTGAAGAAGAATAAACTACTATCATGACAAATCCGGGTTCTAGCAAAATCAAAGTCTAAAATGGAATTCGTAAACAAGGTTGAAATAAGAACTGATGGTTTTAAGAAATAACCTTCGGGTCATTCATACGACGAAATGTGTAGTTCCAATACTCCTTCTATAAACCTGAGCCATCGAACCTGCTATTTGATTGATGCTCGAAAAAACCTCCGCATTCCTGCGACTTAAACATGCGCACCTGGGAATGGCATTTCAACTACTCCACACATATAAATTTTCTTCCCAAAATTTATACAATAAATCAAGCCTCTGCTTGTTATCAACACTGGAAGATTAATAAACTTACAAGTTTATTTTATTTTACCATTCAGTTCAACCCGTGAATTTACCATACTTATGAAAATCTTTATTTCACTTTCGAGTGTATTTACGTCATGATTTTATATAAATACAAAAATATCCTATTTGATACAATTATCAATTGCTTCCCGTTTCATGCCTCTCCGTGTTATCTGAAAAATATACTTTGCTCATTGCAAATATCAACTGTTCAACCAGAACTGACATGTTGGTTGAATGCGGGCTTGCGCTAACCACTCTCCTTCGGAAAATCTCCTGTTCCAAACTGGAAATGATTAAACTACTTCATAGGCTCTCTCTCAATACATATGATTATTATAAAATATAATATCCAAAAATTATTTAGAAAAATTATAAAAATTATTATTATTATTAGTGGATTATTATTATTATTATTATTATTATTATTATTATTATTATTATTTATATCATTTTAAATATGTTTAATTATCATCTCATTATGTGAGAATCCACATGTTCGAATCTTCGAATATGGAAAAAAAAAACATCCATTCCTCAACAAAAATATAACTCAACCTTTACATCGACGGTTTTCCGTGATATCCCTAAAATATGAAATATTCAAATAAATGCTCGAAATGCTCGGTCATCGATCCTAAACTGTTCTGAGTGCTGAAAATACTCAGAATAACTCTAACAAGTCTTGCGTAAATCATTGCAAGATTTAAATACGAAGAAAAATAAATATGTTGGTCATCTGCAGAAAAATAGTTTGTTCCAATTAGCTAGGCATAATATAATTCAAATGTGGCTTACATTTCTTGATGGTCTTGAAGCGTAGTAAACCTGGTCTGTACCAGATTTATCCATAGACATGCCCTATCGGACAAGCATGTATAATCCTTGTATCGGCCGCCATTATATACCCACAATCCGTCTAGTAAGACATAGTGGTAGTATCTCTTGACGTTTGAAGTAACTGTTGATTCATTTTAATATTGGTTTCTGTTAACTCCATAACAGTTTGCTTAAATGGGGTCAGATCTAAGTGATCTATTCTTAAATATGTCAGTTGTAACGTAACTCACGGTAATCTTTTCAGTACAAGAAAACACTGACAGTCTAACCAATCAACGGCTGTTCTGAAGATCGTTCCCTGGGCATGGCTTCACACCATCTACCATGCGCGAAGCAACCTGTAGTTTCCCTGCGTTGGCTAATGAACACCACCGTGATAGACTGGTCTTCAGTGTACTGATAGATCGGAGTGGTTATTAAGTTACAAATATGAAAACTGACTGAATTGGACTTAAATATCCAAGTATTAGGTTATTACTGGTCTGTGACAAAGTACTAATTCTAGACAAAGTCTAGCATATGTCCATGTAGAAATATAAATATTTCACCAGTGTCTGTAGAAAAATTTCAATCACCTCAGTGATTCTCCTCGCCGGAAACTTACTGAGTTCCACTCGTAGCGCAGCACTTTTGTGACTATCACAACTTTGAAAATAACTTCTGCGTAGATCCGGCAACCATGTGCCTTGGCTCAGCGTAGCAGCACCTTGCTAGGCAAGTGCTTGTGTTGAAGTGAGCTCCTGATGCTTCGGCCAGCCGGCTTTTATTCAAAACTGCCAGGGTCACGCGTCATCAGCTGATATCTGGAAATCCTCATATCTCTGGTATCCCTGGTCCGATTTACTTGATACTAATTGCATTCTCTTTCATTTGGCCGTGCCAGTAATCTGATCCAAGTCTCAAGTCTCTACTCCATGGTTAACTATTTAATCAATAAATAGCCTCGACCTCTGCTATTACTCGCTACGTCACTTGACATGCTCTTAGCGGTATATTCTTTCTAATTCCTTCTGGAAGCAATGTAGCGCGATATTCAAATATATCAACTATCAAAAGCGGCTGTAGCCTTTCCCTTGATATCTAGGTGTCTGAATCTTGGAATACCCATTCCTAGAGTTGGGCACAATTCAGCCTAGGGGAACGACTTTCCCCTCAAATGTCTAAATGTGTTGGTTTAACACTTGATGCTATATCTAATAAATTGAAAAATCAGAGGATTTCCATGAAAGTCATGCGGATGCGGATAACAGTCGTGCGGATGCTGGGCGGATGCGGATAACAGTCGTGCGGATGCGGGGCGAATGCGGATAACAGTCGTGCGGATGCGGGGCGAATGCAGATAACAGTCGTGCGGATGCGAGGCGGATGCGGATAACAGTCGTGCGGATGCGGGGCGAATGCGGATAACAGTCGTGCGGATGCGGGGCGAATGCAGATAACAGTCGTGCGGATGCGGGGCGAATGCAGATAACAGTCGTGCGGATGCGGGGCGAATGCGGATAACAGTCGTGCGGATGCGGGGCGGATGCGGATAACAGTCGTGCGGATGCGGGGCGAATGCAGATAACAGTCGTGCGGATGCGAGGCGGATGCGGATAACAGTCGTGCGGATGCGGGGCGAATGCGGATAACAGTCGTGCGGATGCGGGGCGAATGCGGATAACAGTCGTGCGGATGCGGGGCGAATGCGGATAACAGTCGTGCGGATGCGGGGCGAATGCAGATAACAGTCGTGTGGATGCGGGGCGGATGCGGATAACAGTCGTGCGGATGCGGGGCGAATGTGGATAACAGTCGTGCGGATGCGAGGCGGATGCGGATAACAGTCGTGCGGATGCGGGGCGAATGCAGATAACAGTCGTGCGGATGCGGGGCGAATGCGGATAACAGTCGTGCGGATGCGGGGCGAATGTGGATAACAGTCGTGTGGATGCGGGGCGGATGCGGATAACAGTCGTGCGGATGCGGGGCGAATGCAGATAACAGTCGTGTGGATGCGGGGCGGATGCGGATAACAGTCGTGCGGATGCGGGGCGAATGTGGATAACAGTCGTGCGGATGCGGGGCGAATGCAGATAACAGTCGTGTGGATGCGGGGCGGATGCGGATAACAGTCGTGCGGATGCGGGGCGAATGTGGATAACAGTCGTGTGGATGCGGGGCGAATGCAGATAACAGTCGTGTGGATGCGGGGCGGATGCGGATAACAGTCGTGCGGATGCGGGGCGAATGTGGATAACAGTCGTGTGGATGCGGGGCGGATGCAGATAAAGTTTTGTTTATCCGCGCAGGGCCCTATCTATTGGTTGGTTGGTTGGTTCCTAAGTTTACGGGCTGCGACTACGTGGTCATGTAGCCCCGTGTACTTTGTGTGTGTGTAGAATCTGTCTGATAACCGGTGTTAATTGTGATGACAGTAATAGTGTGTCTTATCTGTTTTTTAATTCAAGTAAGGACTGCAGACTTTGAAGTTTCCAAATAGTTCCTACTTTTGACGCCAAACGCCACTGTCAACGACTACTAGTTCAGAACTTAGCTACTAGACGCCACCGCAATCGGCTCTTCGCAACGAACGTAAGAACCTAAGAGACTTGTTTACATTCTTAAGCTATGTAATTTAGCTTCACACAGGTGTAATTAGTGGAAGGTTCATTAACATGCCTTAAATCTATGACATGGGACCGCCTGCTTTACTTCCTCTCCGAAGGAAGGCATACTGAGGGATTTTTAACGCTCTTAAAAATCCCGACGACTTCGGCCGGGTTTGAACCCGCGATCTTGGGCACAGAAGCTCAGCGTGCTACCGAAGCCGCCGACGATTTAAAGGAAGATCTGTTCATGATTTTATTTAGAAGAATTATTTCCTACTATCGAAAAAATGAAAGGAAAATTGGAAAAGTGTTTGTCAGATTTTCCAAAAATGTCGAAAACTAAACTTTGAGAGGTCGTTAGAAAAATTTTGGTTCAAAAAATGGACTACGTAGATGATGGAATAGACTCGTCACACGTTTCTCAGAAGAAATGAAGGCTGCAAGAACTTGTACACGGACGAAACCATTCGATGAAATTAGCCTGGCACGAAAACCACATTGAGGCACTAAACTGTAAATTACGACCAATATCAAGGAGCGTTAGGTGGCTTCAAGCTCCTTCCTTTGTCAAACACAACAAACCCCACTTTAAAATGCCAGACAGAAAACTGGATAAAATTAGGAAGGAGTTAGGACCTGATGCGGCATGGGTATGGTTACCAGTTGTCATCTCTTGATGAATGCAGTGAATTTATTTATCGTACGATGAATATAATTATGTACAATATGAACAAAGAAAATGTGCACACAAGAGCTCATACAATCATACAGTTCAAGATCAAGATCCCTGACCCATTCAACGGCCTCAAGTGATTCTTGATGGTATATGGAAGCTACTGAGGTAGGAGTGGTGCTGAGGGCACAGCTAGTGTCTATGTGTACTGTGAAAGGTTCTACTCATAGGGTCAGTGGTAGTGTTGGCACAGGCTAGAGCATAATGTGGCGATGTCTCAGTCCCACTCATGGCTGTGATTATATGGAAGCTACTGAGGTATGAGTGGTGCTGAGGGCACAGCTAGCGTCTATGTGTACTGTGAAAGGTTCTACTCATAGGGTCAGTGGTAGTGTTGGCACAGGCTAGAGTATAATGTGGCGATGTCTCAGTCTCACTCATGGCTGTGATTATATGGAAGCTACTGAGGTAGGAGTGGTGCTGAGGGCACAGCTAGCGTCTATGTGTACTGTGAAAGGTTCTACTCATAGGGTCAGTGGTATTGTTGGCACAGGCTAGAGCATAATGTGGCGATGTCTCAGTCCCACTCATGGCTGTGATTATATGGAAGCTACTGAGGTATGAGTGGTGCTGAGGGCACAGCTAGCGTCTATGTGTACTGTGAAAGGTTCTACTCATAGGGTCAGTGGTATTGTTGGCACATGCTAGTGTTTAATGTGGCGATGTCTCAGACCCACTCATGGCTGTGATTATATGGAAGCTACTGAGGTATGAGTGGTGCTGAGGGCACAGCTAGTGTCTATGTGTACTGTGAAAGGTTCTACTCACAGGGTCAGTGGTAGTGTTGGCACATGCTAGAGTTTAATGTGGCGATGTCTCAGACTCACTCATGGCTGTGATTATATGGAAGCTACTGAGGTATGAGTGTTGCTGAGGGCACAGTTAGTGTCTATGTGTACTGTGAAAGGTTCAACTCATAGGGTCAGTGGTATTGTTGCAACAGGCTAGAGTATAATGTGGCGATGTCTCAGACTCGTTCATGGCTGTGATTATATGGAAGCTACTGAGGTATGAGTGGTGCTGAGGGCACAGCTAGCGTCCATGTGTACTGTGAAAGGTTCTACTCATAGGGTCAGTGGTATTGTTGGCACAGGCTAGAGTATAATGTGGCGATGTCTCAGTGCCACTCATGGCTGTGATTATATGGAAGATACTGAGGTATGAGTGTTGCTGAGGGCACAGCTAGTGTCTATGTGTACTGTGAAAGGTTCTACTCATAGGGTCAGTGGCATTGTTGCCACAGGCTAGAGTATAATGTGGCGATGTCTCAGACCCACTCACGGCTGTGATTATATGGCCGCTACTGAGGTATGAGTGGTGCTGAGGGCACAGCTAGCGTCTATGTGTACTGTGAAAGGTTCTACTCATAGGGTCAGTGGTATTGTTGGCACATGCTAGAGTTTAATGTGGCGATGTCTCAGACTCACTCATGGCTGTGATTATATGGAAGCTACTGCGGTATGAGTGTTGCTGAGGGCACAGCTAGTGTCTATGTGTACTGTGAAAGGTTCTACTCATAGGGTCAGTGGTACTGTTGCCACAGGCTAGAGTATAATATGGCGATGTCTCAGACTCACTCATGGCTGTGATTATATGGAAGCTACTGAGGTATGGGTGGTGCGGAGGGCACAGCTAGTGTCTATGTGTACTGTGAAAGGTTCTACTCACAGGGTCAGTGGTAGTGTTGGCACAGGCTAGAGTATAATGTGGCGATGTCTCAGACTCACTCATGGCTGTGATTATATGGAAGCTACTGAGGTATGAGTGGTGCTGAGGGCACAGCTAGTGTCTATGTGTACTGTGAGAGGTCATAGGGTCAGTGGTATTGTTGCCACAGGCTAGAGTATAATGTGGCGATGTCTCAGACTCACTCATGGCTGTGATTATATGGAAGCTACTGCGGTATGAGTGTTGCTGAGGGCACAGCTAGTGTCTATGTGTACTGTGAAAGGTTCTACTCATAGGGTCAGTGGTAGTGTTGCCACAGGCTAGAGTATAATGTGGCGATGTCTCAGACTCACTCATGGCTGTGATTATATGGAAGCTACTGAGGTATGAGTGGTGCTGAGGGCACAGCTAGCGTCTATGTGTACTGTGAAAGGTTCTACTCACAGGGTCAGTGGTAGTGTTGGCACAGGCTAGAGTATAATGTGGCGATGTCTCAGACCCACTCATGGCTGTGATTATATGGAAGCTACTGAGGTATGAGTGGTGCTGAGGGCACAGCTAGTGTCTTTGTGTACTGTGAGAGGTTCTACTCATAGGGTCAGTGGTATTGTTGCCACAGGCTAGAGTATAATATGGCGATGTCTCAGACTCACTCATGGCTGTGATTATATGGAAGCAACTGAGGTATGAGTGGTGCTGAGGGCACAGCTAGTGTCTATGTGTACTGTGAAAGGTTTTACTCATAGGGTCAGAGGTATTGTTGGCACAGGCTAGAGTATAATGTTGCGATGTCTCAGTCCCACTCATGGCTGTGATTATATGGAAGCTACTGAGGTATGAGTGGTGCTGAGGGCACAGCTAGTGCCTATGTGTACTGTGAAAGGTTCTACTCATAGGGTCAGAGGTATTGTTGGCACAGGCTAGAGTATAATGTTGCGATGTCTCAGTCCCACTCATGGCTGTGATTATATGGAAGCTACTGAGGTATGAGTGGTGCTGAGGGCACAGCTAGTGTCTATGTGTACTGTGAAAGGTTCTACTCATAGGGTCAGTGGTATTGTTGGCCCAGGCTAGAGTATAATGTGGCGATGTCTCAGACTCACTCATGGCTGTGATTATATGGAAGCTACTGAGGTATGAGTGGAGCTGAGGGCACAGCTAGTGTCTATGTATACTGTGAAAATTTCTACTCACAGGGTCAGTGGTATTGTTGGCACAGGCTAGAGTATAATGTGGCGATGTCTCAGACTCACTCATGGCTGTGATTATATGGAAGCTACTGAGGTATGAGTGGTGCTGAGGGCACAGCTAGTGTCTATGTGTACTGTGAAAGGTTCTACTCATAGGGTCAGTGGTAGTGTTGGCACAGGCTAGAGTATAGTGTGGCGATGTCTCAGACCCACTCATGGCTGTGATTATATGGAAGCTACTGAGGTATGGGTGGTGCTGAGGGCACAGCTAGTGTCTATGTGTACTGTGAAAGTTTCTACTTACAGGTCAGTGGTAGTGTTGGCACAGGCTAGAGTATAGTGTGGCGATGTCTCAGACCCACTCATGGCTGTGATTATATGGAAGCTACTGAGGTATGGGTGATGCTGAGGGCACAGCTAGTGTCTATGTGTACTGTGAAAGGTTCTACTCATAAGGTCAGTTGTATTGTTGGCACAGGCTAGAGTATAATGTGGCGATGTCTCAGACTCACTCATGGCTGTGATTATATGGAAGCTACTGAGGTATGGGTTGTGCTGAGGGCACAGCTAGTGTCTATGTGTACTGTGAAAGGTTCTACTCACAGGGTCAGTGGTAGTATTGGCACAGGCTAGAGTATAATGTGGCGATGTCTCAGACCCACTCATGGCTGTGATTATATGGAAGCTACTGAGGTATGAGTGGTGCTGAGGGCACAGCTAGTGTCTATGTGTACTGTGAAAGGATCTACTCATAGGGTCAGTACTGCTTTACTACCTCACTCCCCACCTTGCCTGGTACGCCTCATTATAGCGCTGCCTAGGGTTTTTGTGGCCTCTATGGCGCCCCATCCGACGAGCATCTTAACATACATACCAGTTGAGTTGAAGTGTCTGAAGTAAACCGGGCAAATGGTGAATAGAAAGGGAGCAGTATAAGATGTTGAAAGATCTCAGGGACGAAGCATCGGTACCATTTGAGTTATGGAAGAAATGTATCGGGCACGCTATACAAATTGAGGATTACCACTGGGAAAACTAAAATAATCCGTCTCAGGAAATACCCCTTTTTGTTGATTTTGTAACGTATTTTGAATATTACTGGATGACTGATCATATAAATGATACTCGCTTTGTTCGTTGGGGGCTCCGGCCCCAAGCCCCCGGTGCGTTTGACGAACCGTGTACTTTTAGGGAAAGTAATGGGTTGAAGAGTTTAAACATATCGTTCTGATTTTAAGGTTTTTATGTTTGCTGTGACTTTGTAATAAAAGTAAAGACCAATATGTTGCATGCTGATTTTCCTTTGATGTAAATTTTTTACTTGATTCGTGGATGTCACCTACCAAAATAAATTATGCTAATAGTCTGAATAAAATTTTAGTTTTGCTTTGTTATAATTCTTCCAGAAGTTTGTAGTGTCTTCAGTGTACGACGTCCGACACATTTGTTGCTAGTAAAATTTTCAGATTTTTTCGTACGTGCCCTCAAGTCCAAAAAAATACAGTACGTATTATCTGATATTTGGTTATGAGTCCAAATTATAATTCTCTACCGTGTTATTGCCTCTTTTTGACATCTATTTTCCCTCTAATTAAATTTATTTCCAATTGAAGAAGGAATGTGCGCTGTTTTAAGTCTGTTAGGACAATGGCTGATCCTCTAGTATACTTCTACTTATAATAATATGGTGGGGAATTTTTCCAAGGCATGACCCCTAGCCTACTGCCACTTATATCATGACAGGAAATTTCGTTAACCCAGATCCCCTAGCCTGCCAGTAATTCCGATTTCAGGATTTTATTATGAAAGGCCTTTTAGTCTACTGCCAGTTATATCATGGCCGGAAGATTTGGTAAAGCAGGTCTCCTAGGAAAACAGTCTGTTTTAGATTGAGTGGTGTGGCTAACGGGTTCCAAAATGCCGATGCGCTGCTGTTCAGAACATACAATATAATAACCCAGTACCAAATCCCAGAACCTATAAATTTCTTGGAACTAAGAAACGTACACGAACGCATAACATCCAGTAATTAGTTTACAACATTACGCATATTTACAAAGATAGATTCTTTTCCCCATTCAGTTCTTTATGTGGTTGGCAATAACATTTGACTTTCTATTCCGATTAATATTATTATTATTATGAAGGGGACGTGGTGGTTCTCAATTCACGCTGAGTGTCTCTTGCCAAGGCTGACTGGTTTCAATTCTCAACGATGCATGTGAGATTTACCAACTAAAATATCAAGTGCTGTGGTTGCAAATCCTCACAAAATAGGTGGTCCCGTGCCTCATGTTCAAGAGATTAACGGTCACGTCAAATTACAAAAGTCCTTCCATTTTCACTAATATGATGTGTAGACTATATGGGTTCGGATGGTCGCCATGTTGGATATTTATATATGTAGGTTTTAGAGTTATGTACTGTTACATGAAGATTATTGTGTACGTGTCTTATTCAAACTTCAATCGCATGTCTAGGACACAAGAAGTAAAAACGAGACTTTGAAATTTCGCACAGCTGCCATCTTGTGGTTATGGAAACAATTGAAAAAAATTAGATGCCAGTGGATTAATATTTGTATAAGGATTTACTCTACCAAGTTTCACTGCACACGGATGGTTAAATTGCGAGAAACGTCCATGAGAATATTTATACTTCGCCATGTTGGATTTGTGATCTCCAGATTATTGAAAGTCCTATAGGTGAAGTTATGTTCATAGCCCGTATGAACATTTTAAAAAATCAGTTTGTTTGCTGTAATAGATTCGTAGATATTGAGAACCGTCTAAATATTTCGGTTGGTCGCCATGTTGGATTGTTATATGTTTAGGCCATAGAGGCATGTATCATTAAAGGAAAATTATTGCGTAGGATCATTATTCAAACTTTCACTTCGATCGCATGATTACGACAGAAGAAATAAAAAATAATTTTAAAATTCGCACAGCCGCCATCTTGTGGTTATGTAAACAATTGAACTAAATTAGATACCAGTGCATTACAATGTTTATAAAGGTGTGAAGGTGTGCTGTACCAAGTTTCATTGCGTTTAGATCATTAAATCGCGAGAAAAGTCTGTTTAAATTTTCAAATTCGCATGGCCACTATGTTCGTTTTGTAGTTAACCGGCTTTGAAAGTCTCATAGATGAACTCTCAGTAGTGCCCTTTATCTCCGTACAACATTTCAGGGTGATACCGGTAATAGTTTCAGAGATATAAAATGCCGGTTAAATATTTCGCACAGCTACCATCTTGATGTTATGTAAACAATTGAACGAAGTTAGATGCCGGTGTATTACAATGTGTAAAAAGCTATACTGTACCAAGTTTTGTTGGTTAAATCGCGAGCAAGGTCTAATTAAAAGTTGCACCTTCGCTTGGCCGCCATGTTGGTTTGTAGTTACCAGGTTTTCAAACGTCACATACGTGGACTTTTAGTAGTTCCCTTTTATCATCGTAAAAAATTCCAGGGTGATATCGGCAATATTTTCGGAGATATTGAATGCTGGTGAAATATTTCGCACAGCCGCCATGTTCGATTGGTGAGACGTAACAAAATTTGAAGGGCACGGTCGGAGTCGTCTGGAATAGTGCTATGAACTTACCGCAATATTGAGCCGCTTAAAAATTTGCCCTCCGATTATTAAAAAAAGATGTGCTAAAAATATATGAAATGAGGTAGCAATTTGAGTAGGATAAATAAGCCGGTTCTGGCACAGGGGCTAATGGGCAAGATGGCCGCCGCGCGCAATCACTCTATGTTATTCTTATAGAGGTTTCATTCAGAGCTGGCACAGGGGCTATTGGGCAAAATGGCCGCCACGGCCTGAGACCGTGGATTACGTCACAGGGAGAGGTCGGCCGTGTAGTTGCCAAATGGAATATTTATTATTATTATTATTATTATTATTAGGTAATTGTTAATTGATCATGTATAATCAAGACCAGCCTTATATTGTCCACTTTTTGGTGTAGTGGCTAGCATTCTTGGAGGTCATTCCTGAGGTTCGAATCCCGGCTCTGCCAAGAAATTTAATTTCTGGTCTCATGAGTGGAACGGGGTACACTCAGCCTTGTGAGGCAAAACTGACAAGAGCTGGCTTTTGATTCATACCTCAACAATTCTGCCTAACCCAACTTCACCTAACCTAACCTAACCTAACCTAACCTAACCTATCCTAACCTAACTTCAAAGTCAAAGCAAATATAAAAGCAAATGTGAAAGCACACATAATAAACTAAGTTATAACCTAACCTGACTTCACCTAACCTAACCTCACCTAACCTGTCCTAACCTAACCTAACGTAACCTACCTAATTTAAAATTGCAAGCGAAAAAAATTTAGCAAAAAGTATGAGAAAAAAATGAGAGCAAATGTAAGAGCACAAATAATAAACTTAGTTATAACCTAACCACACCTAACCTAACCTAACCTAACCTAACATAACCAAACTTCAAAGTGAGAGCAAAAATGTAAGAGCAAATGAGAGAGCACAAATAATAAACTTAGTTATAACCTAACCTAACCTAACCCACAGAAACCTCATTTAAAGATTTTAGATTTTATGTTTTAACATTTTAGATTTTTGATTTTTTTCATTTTACATTTTTTAGATTTTACATTTTACATTTTTGATTTTTTGTATTTTAGATGTTAGTTTTTTTTAGATTTTACATTTTAAATTTAAGATTTTTTGATTTTAGATTTTACTTTTTACATTTTCCGAAAAGAGTAAACTACTAGGTCACATACCTAACCTCACCAAACCTAACTTTGCCAAACCTAACTTAAGCTAATTCAAAGGCTAATGCACATACACAAAGTATATAAGGGTACAAGCAACTATCCTTATGCTAGTTTTATAGGTTACTGTACAATATGATAACTACCCCAACCGTTTTTTTTTTCATTTGTTGTTTACACATATGACAATTTTCCAATTCCCCATTTTCATTTTTTTAAATGTTAGTTTTAAGTTTTTCAATTTCATAACATGGAAACATGGATTTTGCATTATGTTGTTTACACATTTATCAATTTCACAATTTCCCATTTACAGTTCTTAAAATGTCAGTTTAAAGTTTTTCAATTTCATGATATAGAAACATGGATTTTCCAATTTGTTGTTTACACATTTGTCAATTTACCAAATTCCCATTTACAGTTTTTAAAATTTCAGTTTAATGGTTTTTTTTTATTTTGTCAATATGGAAACATGGATTTTCCAATTTGTGTTTTACATGTTCATTTTGCATTAGGAGTGGAGAGAGGTGAGTAGTAATAAAAAATGTACAAGCAGTTTCCATACGGTACAATATTTTTTTATTTAAATACATGTACACTATTTACACATAATACATTTTTATATATATTCCTTATTGTTATAAATTGTACACTTGTTTTTATTTTGTTTTCTATTTTATTTATTTTTGATTATGAATGCCATTTCTTATTTTGTTTTATTTTTATTTTTGTAGTGCTATTGTTTTATTTCCTAAATTGTTTTGTTTTATGTATTTGCTAGTTGCAGGCAGAAGATTTTGATATTCATAACTTAACTCTTTAAGCATGGTTAATGATTGAGTAATGACCATAGGCATGTGTACCTATACCATCAGCATCAATCACTCTTTTATCATCACCAGGACACAAAGCAATTTTGTTTAGTCTTATAGATGATATGTCATGTTGTTTAGAAGCGATAATGTTCATTGGTATTCTTTTTACATTGTTTTTCATGACACAATCCTTATAATCTTGAAAGCTTATACAATTTTTGACAACACCTCTGTTAATACCTTTAATCTTTTTGATTTCTTTACCATTTATGTCTAATGCATACATTTTAGCTCTAAGTCCAACAAATGCTTTTATAATTTGTCCACAAGCCTCGTCTTTAAATTTCCCCAACGTTTTCTTGTTTGATGTAGAGTAACATATGTGATTAGTAGGATAATCTGATGTGTCCAGGTGTTGTAGGAAATCCAACTTGTCTTGATATACATCTGGGGTGTTAACCAAATATATGAACGAGTCAGTATCCATATACATGAGTTTAATATTGTTCATGCCATAATAGGGTAGCAGGACATCATAGTGGTGGGAATACATGAGAGTTTTTGAAATATCCAGTATACACATTCCAATATATATAGGCTTATTGAATACAATGTTACGTTTAGACATGTGGAAAGCAGCTAGGTTAGGGCCATAAATTGTTCTGTCGATAAATGTCGGCTTTGCTATTAGCTTTTCTGCCTTTTTGCTGTCAGTCACAAGACGTATGTCTATTCTTTTACGGATATTTTCCATTGTTTTCCCAAAAATGGCATTGTTGAATAATTTGTACAGATTTTTCTCAAAATCATTTTTGGCTTGTTTTCGAAGGTTGTTATTAAAATCAACGTATGCCTTTAACCAAGGTCTTTGTTTAAACTTTAACACACGATGAATTTTTATCAATTTTATTCCATGATCTAAAGCCTGTTTTAATGCCATGTAGTGAACAACATATCGCCTTCGATTTCCAAGATGAGGAATTAGTTTTTTCAGAGACGAATCCTTAGGTTGTGTACACTCTGGTAGGAAAGGTAAATCGTTGTGTAGATCATGAAGGTCAGATGGGTAATCAACATCAACGTCTAGAATGTATCCCACAGGATCGTCTTTCTTTAGTTTTTCTAGATCAACAGTATCTGGAGAAACCCACTGAAATCCACCATAAGGAAGGGAGTGACACATAGCCCACCCGTATTGGTTGTTGGCATCATCATAGGTAATAAACTGCGATGGTTTCTCAGAATCATAGGTTTCCATGTATTTATTGTTAGCTTCAGCATACCGATGAGACACCTGGCATATGCCTCCACGTATTCCAGACTCGATTAAAAGAATCTGATCGTAATCCTGTAGCAATTCCAGTTCAATGCCTGTGTAAAGGAGCATTGCCTCGAAACTTAAACCAGGCGAAGTAAAAAAGTGTGCAGCATCCACTCGGTGTGTTTCTAGTGTTTTGTTTCTAAAGGTTTCAAAGCTGTCTGCAAGAAGGAGTACATCTGAAGTTAGGTAGAGGTCACTATATTCCCCTAGAGTTTTAATGTTGAACTGATTCCAGACACTTTTGGCATGTTCATAGTCTTCTTGACTAACATCTTCTTGACTTAATTTGTTAAAGAATGCCTCTTTTGGAGGTAAACACGTTTCACTTAACTTTTCCCATGAGTCAATGTAGTCATAACAAAATACCCCTTTACGAGTCATGAGCATTGCATTTTCTTTTCCAAAGTACTTGTCTGTTTCAGGGTATGATGTTAAGTTGGAAACTAAGTTTTCCAAACTACTCGGCATTAACCGAAACGTATCCACAAATCTAAGCTTAACATTTCCTACATATTTGGTAAAGGAAATGTACTTTTCTTTGGAGTTAGCGATAACATCCACTCTCTCAGTAGTACATCCCAATTGCTTTACAATGAAATTTGCGTCGTAGCCACTCATATTATGTAGAAACACAGGAACGGGGTTTCGTGTTTTACACCTCAAATTACAGTTATTGTGAGCACTTCCACGGTATTCCCCTGTAATATGGCAGTGGTCTCGAACTTTCCAGTCCTCTTTGGTGAATGGTTTTCGACACAAATAACAGGTTTCAGAACATTGGAACTCTGCTTCTTGAGCCTGAGTTAAGGCCTTTGGAACATTTAAGCTGTAAAGTCTATCAATTTCATTAGCTATTGAGATCAAACAGTCCATAAACTTTTCTGCAGCGTCAGGTCCACGATAAATAACAGGTTGGCTTGGAAGATTTGTCTTTATGTGTTCCACAGCGGGTGATGGTTTAACGTATATACCAAAGCTCATAGGAACATGACTCTGGTATGGCACTGTATAACTTGCTTCAGGATTGGGCAAACATGTTTGATAGGGTAAGAGTATACTTTCGAAATCTGCATAGATAACGTAAGGTATTCTTAGCATTTTTTCCACGTTTAAAAATTTGACAATGGGGTTTTTAATAGGCATTTCAACCCTAGCAATGTCATGCTGGACACACAAAGCTCTATGTTCTTTCAATTTTTCCATTCCTTGTTGTCCATATTGATTATCAAAGTGAGTAAAACACCGTTTACACGTATATATCTTATGTTCACGGCGGGTAATCTGATGTGCTACTAGTTTATCAAAATCTTTGATAAAGACGTAGTGGTTCTGGCCGGATGATGAACTTAGCAGAAGGAGGTCGCGATGGTCTTGCATCTCTTGATCCACAACCTTTAGAGGGAACAATTTGTTGTCTTGTTCCAATCCAAATACATTAATGGATATATCGTTGGCTTTTTCAAATTTGGGAATGTCAACTAGCGATGTAGGAAACGATATTACAGAAAAATCATACTTGTTGTCCAGGTCCTTGTATTTACTAATGCGATGAGCATTCTTTTTAACCAGTTTTGCTAAAATGGCATACATAAAACACTTTTCATCATTCAAATTTTCAGGATTAATGCAGGCTTTTCTTGCTTGTATAGCTGCTGGTAATGGAATATATGTGCTTCCACGCAAGGGATTGTACTTATTTATTTTCAATCGTACTCCTTCCACTGCTAACAAAGCCCAATTACTGCCTTTTAGCTCAGATTCCTCCATTTCCGTAGTTAACTTTGTAAATTGTGTTTCCAAGAAACTACTTAAGTCCGTTTCCAAAAATAGGGCCTGATTTCGTGTTTTAAAAGCACGATCTGTAATGTCATTGGTAGATGTATGAATGAATCTACATTCAGCCACAAGATTAACTTTTATCGACTTGTGCATTGCTAGTTCTTTCTGCATAGCTTGTATTATTTGCTGTTTGGACTCTTTAAGGTATGAATTTAAATCCTTGCACGTATCGCAACGAATGAAATAGGATTTAAGTCGACCTTCAAAAGATGTCTCATATTCAATAAGTCCATTTTTGTCAGGGACCAATGACAGTAGGTAATGTTTTGTAGGCTCTGCCTTTTGTCTTTTAGCTGCCGACACAACATTACAACATTCTTCATGACGACGTCCATTGTAGGCATTGTTGAATGTACTACCACAGGTCTTGCACTCATGAAATTCACCACACGATACTTCATGTCGCTTCCTATGATAGTCTCGAAGAAAAGTCTTTCCACACTCTTTACACATATAGCTAGGAATGGCTTCTTCCATTATGATTGTTGATTTCTGCAAACAGCTGCTTACTGCGTATCACAAGACTAGAGGTTGGTCGGTGAGACGGTCTTTCACGATGTGAACACCGTGAGAGGTAGTAGTCAACTGGTGCTATTCTTGTGAAGGGTCCTCTAATATACCCCTAGTCTAGACCAACAGCTCTTTACAGCGTATGACAAGGCTGTATACTGGACAGTGAGACGGTCTTTCACGATGTGAACACTGTAACAAGTAGTAGTCAACTGATTATATACTTGCTAAGGGTTCTCTAATATACAATAGTCAAGACCAACAGCTACTTACTGAGTAGTACAAGGCTGTACAATAGTTGTTTTGACAGTCTTTCACGATGTGGTCACTGTGAATAATGGTAGTAGTCAACTGATGATATTCTTGATAAGGGTCCTCTAATATACCCCTGGTTAAGGGTAACAGCTGTTCACCGCTTATGACAAGGCTAAAGACTGGTTACTTCAACGGTCTTTCACAATGTTAACACTGTGACAGGTAGTAGTCAACTGAAAATATTCTTATGGCCTACTCAAGGTTATCAGGTACTTACTGCATATCAAAAGGCTGTACACTCATGTGTGTTAGGCACTCTTTTTTGCTAAGGACCCCAATATTCCCTACACAAGGCTATACATGTTAGTTCTAAACACTTAGTGGTTAATTGTATATTCAATTTTTGTACAAAGCTTATACAAGCACGTTTTATGAGGTAAAACTTTGTTAAATAACTGCATGCGACACGCAAAGTATGTTTCCGCTATCTAGCGGTGACTATGAGAACTACTTGAACGACCAGCATGCTACCTAGCGCTCCATTTCAACACTCGCTCACTGAACGATCAGCATGCTATCTAGCGGTCGATAGCAATACTCCTCAACTACCAGCCTGCTATCTATCGGTCAATATGACAACTCACTCAACTACCGACATGCTACATGGCTCTTTTGGTCAGTTTTTTGTTGGCTTTTTTTGGTCAGTTTCTGTTGGCTTATGTTGGCTTTTATTGGCTTTTGTTGGCTTTTGTTGGCTTTTGTAGGCTTTTTTGTTGGCTTTTGTTGGCTTTCATATTTGCTCTTGCTTGTGGGGGCTTATTATTTGGTCTTGGAAAGTATGTCAGTCCTTTTTTTATGGCTGCAAAATGCTTACAGCCATGTTTGTAAGCAGCAACAACAACAACAACAACACACAAAATTCCAAAAAAAATCCAAAGTACTCTAAGGTTTATCAATGACTCTCAACTCTTACACTTACCTCTATCCCATGCATAGTCAAAAATTAGTGTATTTTTCAAATTTTTCAAAAATATTTGGAAAGTTGGCTATATCATTAATCTAAAAATCCTGAAAAGGCATATGTTAACTCCAACACCTACCTCTATACCACTCTCAGTCCAAAAATAGTGTATTTTTCAAATTTTCCAAAACATATTTCCAAAATGGGTTATATTTCCAAAATTAAAAAGTTAACAAAAACGTTTGTTTGACATAAATGAATGGCCTTTGTCCCCTCTACCACTATACCAAGTCCCAGGTCTCCAGGACAAAAAAAAAAAATTTTTTAAAGGGTTTTATTTCCAAAATTAGGAATTTTACAAAAAAGTTTGTTTGACATAAATGAATGGCCTTTACCCCCTCTACCCCCACACTAAGTCTCATGTCTCTAGAACAACAAAAATAAAATTTTCAAAATGGGCTTATATTTCCAAAATTAGGAATTCTACAAAAAAGTTTGTTTGACGTAAATCAATGGTCTTTACCCCCTCCACCCCCACACTAAGTCTCATGTCTCTAGAACAACAAAAATAAAATTTTGAAAATGGGCTTGTATTTCCAAAATTAGGAATTTTACAAAACCGTTTGTCTGACGTAAATCAGTGGTCTTTACCCCCTCTATCCCCATACCAAGTCTCAGGTCTCTAGGTCAACAAAAATAAAATTTTGAAAATGGGCTATATTTCCAAAATTAGGAATTCTACAAAAAAGTTTGTCTAACGTAAATCAATTGTCTTTACCCCCTCTATTCCCATACCAAGTCTCAGGTCTCTAGTTCAACAAAAATAAAATTTTGAAAAAATGGTCACTATTTTGGAAACTAGGAATTCTACGAAAAAGTTTGTTTAACATAAATGAAAGGTCTCTATCCCCTCTACCTGTAAACCAAGTCCCAGGTCTGTAGGACAAAAATGAAAAATGTTCAACTGGGAAAGTAGGCGATTTTTCATAAAACCAAACATTCTAAAAAGTGTTCTATGGGTATAAAAGAATGGTCTCTATGTCCTTTATTTTTATAATAAAACTTTTTTATTTTTTGAGTTTTTTTGAAAAAGTTCAATTTTGAAATTTTTATATTTTGGAAACTAACAAGTTTACAAAAATGTTTGTTTGACATAAATAAATGGCCCTGACCCCCTCTACCAACAAAATAAATTTCAAGTCTCTAGGACTAAAACTGTACAGTAGTGGAGTAGTGGTGCTTCTAACCCACCCATTTTACATGCCTGAGGCTTAGTAGTGGGGCAAGGAGGGTTTTGGAGTGCGTTAGAAGCGCCACTACTCCACTACTGTACAGTTTTAGTCCTAGAGACTTGAAATTTATTTTGTTGGTAGAGGGGGTCAGGGCCATTTATTTATGTCAAACAAACATTTTTGTAAACTTGTTAGTTTCCAAAATATAAAAATTTCAAAATTGAACTTTTTCAAAAAAACTCAAAAAATAAAAAAGTTTTATTATAAAAATAAAGGACATAGAGACCATTCTTTTATACCCATAGAACACTTTTTAGAATGTTTGGTTTTATGAAAAATCGCCTACTTTCCCAGTTGAACATTTTTCATTTTTGTCCTACAGACCTGGGACTTGGTTTACAGGTAGAGGGGATAGAGACCTTTCATTTATGTTAAACAAACTTTTTCGTAGAATTCCTAGTTTCCAAAATAGTGACCATTTTTTCAAAATTTTATTTTTGTTGAACTAGAGACCTGAGACTTGGTATGGGAATAGAGGGGGTAAAGACAATTGATTTACGTTAGACAAACTTTTTTGTAGAATTCCTAATTTTGGAAATATAGCCCATTTTCAAAATTTTATTTTTGTTGACCTAGAGACCTGAGACTTGGTATGGGGATAGAGGGGGTAAAGACCACTGATTTACGTCAGACAAACGGTTTTGTAAAATTCCTAATTTTGGAAATACAAGCCCATTTTCAAAATTTTATTTTTGTTGTTCTAGAGACATGAGACTTAGTGTGGGGGTGGAGGGGGTAAAGACCATTGATTTACGTCAAACAAACTTTTTTGTAGAATTCCTAATTTTGGAAATATAAGCCCATTTTGAAAATTTTATTTTTGTTGTTCTAGAGACATGAGACTTAGTGTGGGGGTAGAGGGGGTAAAGGCCATTCATTTATGTCAAACAAACTTTTTTGTAAAATTCCTAATTTTGGAAATAAAACCCTTTAAAAAATTTTTTTTTTTTTGTCCTGGAGACCTGGGACTTGGTATAGTGGTAGAGGGGACAAAGGCCATTCATTTATGTCAAACAAACGTTTTTGTTAACTTTTTAATTTTGGAAATATAACCCATTTTGGAAATATGTTTTGGAAAATTTGAAAAATACACTATTTTTGGACTGAGAGTGGTATAGAGGTAGGTGTTGGAGTTAACATATGCCTTTTCAGGATTTTTAGATTAATGATATAGCCAACTTTCCAAATATTTTTGAAAAATTTGAAAAATACACTAATTTTTGACTATGCATGGGATAGAGGTAAGTGTAAGAGTTGAGAGTCATTGATAAACCTTAGAGTACTTTGGATTTTTTTTGGAATTTTGTGTGTTGTTGTTGTTGTTGTTGCTGCTTACAAACATGGCTGTAAGCATTTTGCAGCCATAAAAAAAGGACTGACATACTTTCCAAGACCAAATAATAAGCCCCCACAAGCAAGAGCAAATATGAAAGCCAACAAAAGCCAACAAAAAAGCCTACAAAAGCCAACAAAAGCCAACAAAAGCCAATAAAAGCCAACATAAGCCAACAGAAACTGACCAAAAAAAGCCAACAAAAAACTGACCAAAAGAGCCATGTAGCATGTCGGTAGTTGAGTGAGTTGTCATATTGACCGATAGATAGCAGGCTGGTAGTTGAGGAGTATTGCTATCGACCGCTAGATAGCATGCTGATCGTTCAGTGAGCGAGTGTTGAAATGGAGCGCTAGGTAGCATGCTGGTCGTTCAAGTAGTTCTCATAGTCACCGCTAGATAGCGGAAACATACTTTGCGTGTCGCATGCAGTTATTTAACAAAGTTTTACCTCATAAAACGTGCTTGTATAAGCTTTGTACAAAAATTGAATATACAATTAACCACTAAGTGTTTAGAACTAACATGTATAGCCTTGTGTAGGGAATATTGGGGTCCTTAGCAAAAAAGAGTGCCTAACACACATGAGTGTACAGCCTTTTGATATGCAGTAAGTACCTGATAACCTTGAGTAGGCCATAAGAATATTTTCAGTTGACTACTACCTGTCACAGTGTTAACATTGTGAAAGACCGTTGAAGTAACCAGTCTTTAGCCTTGTCATAAGCGGTGAACAGCTGTTACCCTTAACCAGGGGTATATTAGAGGACCCTTATCAAGAATATCATCAGTTGACTACTACCATTATTCACAGTGACCACATCGTGAAAGACTGTCAAAACAACTATTGTACAGCCTTGTACTACTCAGTAAGTAGCTGTTGGTCTTGACTATTGTATATTAGAGAACCCTTAGCAAGTATATAATCAGTTGACTACTACTTGTTACAGTGTTCACATCGTGAAAGACCGTCTCACTGTCCAGTATACAGCCTTGTCATACGCTGTAAAGAGCTGTTGGTCTAGACTAGGGGTATATTAGAGGACCCTTCACAAGAATAGCACCAGTTGACTACTACCTCTCACGGTGTTCACATCGTGAAAGACCGTCTCACCGACCAACCTCTAGTCTTGTGATACGCAGTAAGCAGCTGTTTGCAGAAATCAACAATCATAATGGAAGAAGCCATTCCTAGCTATATGTGTAAAGAGTGTGGAAAGACTTTTCTTCGAGACTATCATAGGAAGCGACATGAAGTATCGTGTGGTGAATTTCATGAGTGCAAGACCTGTGGTAGTACATTCAACAATGCCTACAATGGACGTCGTCATGAAGAATGTTGTAATGTTGTGTCGGCAGCTAAAAGACAAAAGGCAGAGCCTACAAAACATTACCTACTGTCATTGGTCCCTGACAAAAATGGACTTATTGAATATGAGACATCTTTTGAAGGTCGACTTAAATCCTATTTCATTCGTTGCGATACGTGCAAGGATTTAAATTCATACCTTAAAGAGTCCAAACAGCAAATAATACAAGCTATGCAGAAAGAACTAGCAATGCACAAGTCGATAAAAGTTAATCTTGTGGCTGAATGTAGATTCATTCATACATCTACCAATGACATTACAGATCGTGCTTTTAAAACACGAAATCAGGCCCTATTTTTGGAAACGGACTTAAGTAGTTTCTTGGAAACACAATTTACAAAGTTAACTACGGAAATGGAGGAATCTGAGCTAAAAGGCAGTAATTGGGCTTTGTTAGCAGTGGAAGGAGTACGATTGAAAATAAATAAGTACAATCCCTTGCGTGGAAGCACATATATTCCATTACCAGCAGCTATACAAGCAAGAAAAGCCTGCATTAATCCTGAAAATTTGAATGATGAAAAGTGTTTTATGTATGCCATTTTAGCAAAACTGGTTAAAAAGAATGCTCATCGCATTAGTAAATACAAGGACCTGGACAACAAGTATGATTTTTCTGTAATATCGTTTCCTACATCGCTAGTTGACATTCCCAAATTTGAAAAAGCCAACGATATATCCATTAATGTATTTGGATTGGAACAAGACAACAAATTGTTCCCTCTAAAGGTTGTGGATCAAGAGATGCAAGACCATCGCGACCTCCTTCTGCTAAGTTCATCATCCGGCCAGAACCACTACGTCTTTATCAAAGATTTTGATAAACTAGTAGCACATCAGATTACCCGCCGTGAACATAAGATATATACGTGTAAACGGTGTTTTACTCACTTTGATAATCAATATGGACAACAAGGAATGGAAAAATTGAAAGAACATAGAGCTTTGTGTGTCCAGCATGACATTGCTAGGGTTGAAATGCCTATTAAAAACCCCATTGTCAAATTTTTAAACGTGGAAAAAATGCTAAGAATACCTTACGTTATCTATGCAGATTTCGAAAGTATACTCTTACCCTATCAAACATGTTTGCCCAATCCTGAAGCAAGTTATACAGTGCCATACCAGAGTCATGTTCCTATGAGCTTTGGTATATACGTTAAACCATCACCCGCTGTGGAACACATAAAGACAAATCTTCCAAGCCAACCTGTTATTTATCGTGGACCTGACGCTGCAGAAAAGTTTATGGACTGTTTGATCTCAATAGCTAATGAAATTGATAGACTTTACAGCTTAAATGTTCCAAAGGCCTTAACTCAGGCTCAAGAAGCAGAGTTCCAATGTTCTGAAACCTGTTATTTGTGTCGAAAACCATTCACCAAAGAGGACTGGAAAGTTCGAGACCACTGCCATATTACAGGGGAATACCGTGGAAGTGCTCACAATAACTGTAATTTGAGGTGTAAAACACGAAACCCCGTTCCTGTGTTTCTACATAATATGAGTGGCTACGACGCAAATTTCATTGTAAAGCAATTGGGATGTACTACTGAGAGAGTGGATGTTATCGCTAACTCCAAAGAAAAGTACATTTCCTTTACCAAATATGTAGGAAATGTTAAGCTTAGATTTGTGGATACGTTTCGGTTAATGCCGAGTAGTTTGGAAAACTTAGTTTCCAACTTAACATCATACCCTGAAACAGACAAGTACTTTGGAAAAGAAAATGCAATGCTCATGACTCGTAAAGGGGTATTTTGTTATGACTACATTGACTCATGGGAAAAGTTAAGTGAAACGTGTTTACCTCCAAAAGAGGCATTCTTTAACAAATTAAGTCAAGAAGATGTTAGTCAAGAAGACTATGAACATGCCAAAAGTGTCTGGAATCAGTTCAACATTAAAACTCTAGGGGAATATAGTGACCTCTACCTAACTTCAGATGTACTCCTTCTTGCAGACAGCTTTGAAACCTTTAGAAACAAAACACTAGAAACACACCGAGTGGATGCTGCACACTTTTTTACTTCGCCTGGTTTAAGTTTCGAGGCAATGCTCCTTTACACAGGCATTGAACTGGAATTGCTACAGGATTACGATCAGATTCTTTTAATCGAGTCTGGAATACGTGGAGGCATATGCCAGGTGTCTCATCGGTATGCTGAAGCTAACAATAAATACATGGAAACCTATGATTCTGAGAAACCATCGCAGTTTATTACCTATGATGATGCCAACAACCAATACGGGTGGGCTATGTGTCACTCCCTTCCTTATGGTGGATTTCAGTGGGTTTCTCCAGATACTGTTGATCTAGAAAAACTAAAGAAAGACGATCCTGTGGGATACATTCTAGACGTTGATGTTGATTACCCATCTGACCTTCATGATCTACACAACGATTTACCTTTCCTACCAGAGTGTACACAACCTAAGGATTCGTCTCTGAAAAAACTAATTCCTCATCTTGGAAATCGAAGGCGATATGTTGTTCACTACATGGCATTAAAACAGGCTTTAGATCATGGAATAAAATTGATAAAAATTCATCGTGTGTTAAAGTTTAAACAAAGACCTTGGTTAAAGGCATACGTTGATTTTAATAACAACCTTCGAAAACAAGCCAAAAATGATTTTGAGAAAAATCTGTACAAATTATTCAACAATGCCATTTTTGGGAAAACAATGGAAAATATCCGTAAAAGAATAGACATACGTCTTGTGACTGACAGCAAAAAGGCAGAAAAGCTAATAGCAAAGCCGACATTTATCGACAGAACAATTTATGGCCCTAACCTAGCTGCTTTCCACATGTCTAAACGTAACATTGTATTCAATAAGCCTATATATATTGGAATGTGTATACTGGATATTTCAAAAACTCTCATGTATTCCCACCACTATGATGTCCTGCTACCCTATTATGGCATGAACAATATTAAACTCATGTATATGGATACTGACTCGTTCATATATTTGGTTAACACCCCAGATGTATATCAAGACAAGTTGGATTTCCTACAACACCTGGACACATCAGATTATCCTACTAATCACATATGTTACTCTACATCAAACAAGAAAACGTTGGGGAAATTTAAAGACGAGGCTTGTGGACAAATTATAAAAGCATTTGTTGGACTTAGAGCTAAAATGTATGCATTAGACATAAATGGTAAAGAAATCAAAAAGATTAAAGGTATTAACAGAGGTGTTGTCAAAAATTGTATAAGCTTTCAAGATTATAAGGATTGTGTCATGAAAAACAATGTAAAAAGAATACCAATGAACATTATCGCTTCTAAACAACATGACATATCATCTATAAGACTAAACAAAATTGCTTTGTGTCCTGGTGATGATAAAAGAGTGATTGATGCTGATGGTATAGGTACACATGCCTATGGTCATTACTCAATCATTAACCATGCTTAAAGAGTTAAGTTATGAATATCAAAATCTTCTGCCTGCAACTAGCAAATACATAAAACAAAACAATTTAGGAAATAAAACAATAGCACTACAAAAATAAAAATAAAACAAAATAAGAAATGGCATTCATAATCAAAAATAAATAAAATAGAAAACAAAATAAAAACAAGTGTACAATTTATAACAATAAGGAATATATATAAAAATGTATTATGTGTAAATAGTGTACATGTATTTAAATAAAAAAATATTGTACCGTATGGAAACTGCTTGTACATTTTTTATTACTACTCACCTCTCTCCACTCCTAATGCAAAATGAACATGTAAAACACAAATTGGAAAATCCATGTTTCCATATTGACAAAATAAAAAAAAACCATTAAACTGAAATTTTAAAAACTGTAAATGGGAATTTGGTAAATTGACAAATGTGTAAACAACAAATTGGAAAATCCATGTTTCTATATCATGAAATTGAAAAACTTTAAACTGACATTTTAAGAACTGTAAATGGGAAATTGTGAAATTGATAAATGTGTAAACAACATAATGCAAAATCCATGTTTCCATGTTATGAAATTGAAAAACTTAAAACTAACATTTAAAAAAATGAAAATGGGGAATTGGAAAATTGTCATATGTGTAAACAACAAATGAAAAAAAAAACGGTTGGGGTAGTTATCATATTGTACAGTAACCTATAAAACTAGCATAAGGATAGTTGCTTGTACCCTTATATACTTTGTGTATGTGCATTAGCCTTTGAATTAGCTTAAGTTAGGTTTGGCAAAGTTAGGTTTGGTGAGGTTAGGTATGTGACCTAGTAGTTTACTCTTTTCGGAAAATGTAAAAAGTAAAATCTAAAATCAAAAAATCTTAAATTTAAAATGTAAAATCTAAAAAAAACTAACATCTAAAATACAAAAAATCAAAAATGTAAAATGTAAAATCTAAAAAATGTAAAATGAAAAAAATCAAAAATCTAAAATGTTAAAACATAAAATCTAAAATCTTTAAATGAGGTTTCTGTGGGTTAGGTTAGGTTAGGTTATAACTAAGTTTATTATTTGTGCTCTCTCATTTGCTCTTACATTTTTGCTCTCACTTTGAAGTTTGGTTATGTTAGGTTAGGTTAGGTTAGGTTAGGTGTGGTTAGGTTATAACTAAGTTTATTATTTGTGCTCTTACATTTGCTCTCATTTTTTTCTCATACTTTTTGCTAAATTTTTTTCGCTTGCAATTTTAAATTAGGTAGGTTACGTTAGGTTAGGTTAGGACAGGTTAGGTGAGGTTAGGTTAGGTGAAGTCAGGTTAGGTTATAACTTAGTTTATTATGTGTGCTTTCACATTTGCTTTTATATTTGCTTTGACTTTGAAGTTAGGTTAGGATAGGTTAGGTTAGGTTAGGTTAGGTTAGGTTAGGTGAAGTTGGGTTAGGCAGAATTGTTGAGGTATGAATCAAAAGCCAGCTCTTGTCAGTTTTGCCTCACAAGGCTGAGTGTACCCCGTTCCACTCATGAGACCAGAAATTAAATTTCTTGGCAGAGCCGGGATTCGAACCTCAGGAATGACCTCCAAGAATGCTAGCCACTACACCAAAAAGTGGACAATATAAGGCTGGTCTTGATTATACATGATCAATTAACAATTACCTAATAATAATAATAATAATAATAATAAATATTCCATTTGGCAACTACACGGCCGACCTCTCCCTGTGA